>CM051346.1:33048161-33535067 GCA_028015215.1 Gynostemma pentaphyllum | reverse complement strand
CCATTGGTGTGATGCAAGATTGAAATTTGGTGAACTTGAAACCTGGAGGAAACCCATGAAGTCGGTAACACTTTTCCACAGTGTGGCCAGGAATTTTGCAATGCGTGCATATTGGCTTATCTTTCTTTATGTTTTCGTCGGGTTGAGAAGTGCGAGATTGATTTCCACGGAAAGTAGCAAAAGCAAGTGAATCTAAAGGTGTTGCAAAATGTTTGATTGTCTGATTACGTTCTTCTTGGATAATCAATGCAAATACCCTGTAGATTGTTGGAAAGGGATCCATCAAAAGAATTTGAGATATGATTTGAGCATCTCATTTGGCCTCATGAGGAAACTGTGAATGTATTCAGATTGATAGAAGCTGTCAAATTTCTTCAATCCACACATGAACAGTTACATTTGGGACGATACTCCATGAGTTCCTGCCATATTTCTTTCAGCTTTGTGAAGTAACAATTGACAGACAAATCTCCTTGTGTTATGTTCATCAATTCCCTTCGTAGTTGAAAAATTCGAAGAGCATTGCCATATTCATATCTATCTTTCAAATCTTGCCAAAATTCTCAAGCCAAATCTGTGTAAAGTAAACTAGCCGAGATTTCCTTCACAGTGGAATTAAGAATCCAAGAAACAACAATATTGTTGTTGATGATCCAAGATTGAACAGTCGAACCTTCAGTAGGGCAAATCAAATTTCCATCCACAAAACCTAGTTTGTTCTTGACTGAAAGTGCAAGCCGCATGGAACGAAGCCATGAATGGTAATTATCACCATTCAAAGGAGGGGAAACAAGAACTATGGATGATCCATCAGAGTGATGGAGATAATAAGGACTTGATTGATGATTTGAATACGAATCAGGATGCAAAGTATTTGATGAATTTGGAGTTGGATCATAAGCTTCTGTAGTAGACATGTTGAATTTCTTGAATTTTAAAACTGAATTGGCAAATTGCGAACATAATTTGAAGAATTTTGAGAATTTGAAAATTGGAATTCATGAAATTTTGGATTGAAAATGGCGGATTGAGTGAAATCTGAGAGTTTTGTTGAATTTGCCAAGAGAGAGGGAAGAGAACAAGGATGAACGGTGAGTGTTTTAGGTGAAAAAGAAAGGAAAATGGCGATGAATTCGAGGAAGAGGATGCGGAAGACGCGTGTTCAATCAGTTTGATACCATATTGAATGTAAGAATTGAATATTTCTAGAATTGTATTATTTCAAAGAGCAATATGTAATATATAAACAATTGTATTTGTAACTAACTTAGTTAACTAACTAACAATAAGCTAACTAATTACAATATTACATAAATATCCTCAATAAATTACTCAAATAGTACAATTATAATTCAATAATTTGTTGCAAGTAGGATGGGCGGCCTCAATCTAATTCTATTAGAAAACTTTAATTATAAATTTTTTTATTAAGATTTTAAAAAGAGTAAGAGAGTAAACAGAAGGGAAGGGGGCACATAGAAATATTAATTTCTATTACCACATAAACATAAAAAGAATAAAAAATAAAAATTCATTTAATATTTTCACAAAAACTTTGGAATCCACCAAACTTGTATAATTCATTATCATTTGGGCGATCTCTACAAAGGTCCACCAGCACCAAGGCTCTATACATATATCATCTTTTCTTTCTTCACAAATTCATATACTCTTTTATTCCAAAAACTATGAAATCTCTCTCTCTCATACTCACTCCTTTCCTTCTCCTCCCTCTGTTTGCTGCAGCCGCAGTGACACAAAAACCATCTTTGCAATTGGTAATGAAAAAGGAGCTGACAGGGAAGCCGTTTATTCTTGCGGATGAGACCGAACCCCCACCGCCTTTTGGTGACGGAGGGTGGGCATGGGCACCCATTAATAACATAAAGGACCAACACATCCAAGAGCTGGGAAGATTTGCAGTGAAAGAGTATAACAAGGAATCGAAGAACCGTCTCGAGTTCGAGAGTGTGTTCAAGGGAGAGACCGAGTTGGTGGTAGGGAGATATTATAAGCTCTTTTTGAAGGCCAAAGATGGATCCATAAGTAGAATATGTCAGACCATTGTGTTGGAAAAGCCATTAGAGAAGTTTAGAAAGCTTACATCTTTCTTCGTTATCTCGAGGAAAGATTGAAGAAAAAAAGGGTTTGGAAAAATTGAAAAGTGATTGATTTCCTCTTGGAATATATAAGTTATAGGTTTATGTGTGATGTGTTTGTCTTTTATTATATATTCATATGAGTAGATCTTGTTCTTGTGTTTGGAAGTTTATGTGTGTAATCAACTAGAGGGGATAAGAATTACTTTATGATTTTTAAGGTGTAAATATGATACTTGTTTTGTCAACAGAATAGAGGAATTGGTCTCATATTCTCGTGCTAAAATATTTTGAAATAAATAACAAAATATAAAAATACGGCGCAATTACTGACTTAACATATTTTTTTATATTAATTACTGAAATGTTCTAATTTTTTTTAAAATTATTCAAATAGCAGCTCAATAAATTATCAAATTCTAGTTCAATAATTTATTGAACTTAAAAAAAAAACAAATAAATTCATTGAAAAATAACAATAAAAAAATATTTTAATAAATTATTGATATTAATTTATTGAACTAAAAATGGTCGAAAACCAAAATACTGCATTAATGATGATAATGAAGAAAAAAAAATAGTTCCATACTTTATTGAATTGCTATTGGAGTACTTTTTCAAAGTTTTGATATTTTTGCAATTAATACGTAAAAATATGTTATTTAAGAAAATTTCGGTAAATACAACTATAACAATCGACATGGTCTCTTCTAACAAAGTAGAATTTAGCATTTCAATAATTTATGATTTTGTATCATCCTTAATTACTTTGCTATGCACAAAAGGGTCTTTTATTCGAGATATTTGAAAAGAAATGAATAATGACGCATATCTGAATATTAAAATAAATGAAGTTATGATCATTTATTTATATCAAGGGGCATTTTCAAATATGTTAGAAATTTTTATAATATTTACAAATTTGTTAGGAAAAAAAAAATTTACAAAAATGTTAGAATTTTAAAAATTCTGAGTATATCAGTCAATCACTGAACTTTTAGTATATCAATGGTAGTTTATCAGTCGATCATTAATATTCTATAATTGATATACTATTAAGTATTGACTGATATACTAATAGATTGACTGATATACTCGACTTTTGAAATTATAACATTTTTGTAAATATTTTTTTTTCCTAACATTTTTGTAAATATTTCACTCAATTATAACATTCATGTAAATTTCCCTTATATGAAATTGGAGTTTAAAATTCACCAGCTCAATAATTTTCATAGAAAAGAAAGGGAACAATTTCATATTTTTTGTGACATTTCATAAAAGAGAAAAGTACGTAGTAAAATTTATGAGAATTCTTCTCCTGATGTTTTAGCCTTTGCAGCATATGCTCCTTTAATTCGTCAAAACAACAATTTCTATTCTCGTTATCTCGAGGAGAGATTGTTATTTGTCTGAATTTGCTTGTATGGTGAAACAAGAAAAAGAAGATGATCTTGTTCTTGTGTTTGTGTTTGGGAGTATGTGTAATCAACTAGAGGGGCTAAGAATGTTTAAGATGTAAATATGATGTGGAAATAAAATAGGTGTTATCATTTGTGGATAAGAAAAACTGGTCTCATATTCTCGTGTAATTAATATCCAAGCAAAAATCTTATGAAAATAATAAACCATATATATAGAGAGAGAGAAATTCTATTCGACAAAAAAAAAAAAAAAAAAAATTATAAGTAATTTCAAAAATGATATCTTCTCTTATTGAGATTCCACCAATCTCGAGATTAGACCAATCTCGATCTGGATTGGTGGATCTCAGTATAGGAAATGTTATTTTTTTTAAAATTTCAAAAATTTTATTATTTTTTAAAATATCAATTCTTAAAAATAAACATTTTTGAAAAACTCCAATCAATATATTCAATTAACAACTATCACAATCGACAACGTTTCTTCTAACAGGGTAGATTTTAGCATTTCTATAATTTATGATTTTGTATTATCCCTAATTAGCTTTGCAATGCAAAAGGTGAAGGGATGATTTACTAAACTAGCAGAAATTTATTTAGTAAGTTTATTAACATTTAATAACGGATCTATTAACATCATGCAATTTGTGAAAAACATGTAGATTCATGCTTATATTTTCGACAATTAAAATCAAACCGGAACTTACATTGATTAAAATATGGAGAATTGGTTGAAGGTTTCTTTACAGCATCAATTCTCAGCAACACCGGATCTTCTATGCTATATCCCGATCAATCAAACAAAACCCGATTGTGGGATCAAACTTAAGAAGAAATTGGGAAGAAGAAAAAATATTTTCTTCCCAATGAACTACAAGGAAATCGGTCAAGGGGGGAGAAGGAGGAAGAGGGTGTTCCAATTTTCTATGGAATTGAATCGTGTGATTTATAAATGACCCATGCCTCCTATTTATAAGAAAATAGGAATCATAATCACATTAGGATTAATCTATAGAGATAAATACAAAAAGGAAAAAGATATTATCTTTCCATTATCTTGTATTTTCGAAAAATACATAGATAAATAAGATATTATTTTTCTTTTCTTTTAATTTATCTTTGATAAATAAATCTATATACTTATTTTAGGATATAATTCAAACAATTATCTCTTCCTAAAATACATCATGTGGCCAATTTTATCATAATAAATAATTAATAAATACAATTTATTTAATTAATTATTTTGGGCCAATTTCAATTGGGTTCATTAATCCAATTGGGCTTGAAACTCTCTCTTAAATTAATAAGTCCAACTTAATTAATTTATTTATTAATTATCATTTAAATAAAATATTTTATTTAAACAATTAATAACATTAATATTTTCTCCCGACTAAATATTTTCAAATTATATTTAGTTATTAATTTCTATTTAAATAATTTTCATCATTTAAATAATGAATAATGAATATTTAAATTATTAATTTCCATTAAATAAACTCATTATTTAATTAATAATTTTATTGATAATATTTTATTATTAATTGATTAATTTTAATTATTAATTTCCGTTTAAATAAAATTAATTATTTAAACAATTAATAATTGTTAATTAATTTCGAATTATTAATTACCATTTAAATATACTCAATATTTAAATAATTAATAATGTCTAATTAATAATATTTCATTATTAATATCCTATTTAAATAAACTCATTATTTAAACAATTAATAATCTTTATATTAATTATCGTTTAAATATACTCAATATTTAAACAATTAATACTGCCTATTTTAAGTAATTCACTTTACTTAAAATTTCCACTTCTTCTACTTGATTTTGCAACTACGATATTTGGGCTAGCATAAGGACCCGATGGACCTATAGATCATGGGCTTAATAATTAGTCAATTAAGTGATTAACACATAATCAGTTAATTACATATTATCTAACTATAAATAATTCCACTATAGATTTAAAGCTGAACTCCCTTCACTATAGATGAGTTATTGTCCATTTAGTTTATCTTTATTTATATCTGTGATATTATCCTTCACGTGGAACCTTCATAATTACAGGCGGGTAAATTTACCGTTTTTCCCCTGTAATTACCGCTTTATCCTTGTGTTCCCGCTGATTCTAGCTCCAATGAATTTTATATTTAATCGAACTAGAGATAATGTACTTCTGTGATCAATAGAAGTCGTGGCGCCACTTTTTCATGTCTCGAATCAGTACATCAAGAGAGTTTCCTAAAGTTCTTAAAATGTTTAGGTATCGCAATAATACCATTAATTTATAGGAAAATTATGAATTCCATCTCGTGTAAATGAGTTCCCAGCTACTTATCTAGCCATGTTCCCAAAACAGGAGTGTATTGAGCGTTCTTACAGATCTCTCTCAACCATGTGAATCAAATAACATAACTCCATAAATAGGAGTCCGCATTTCACTCAGGGTTGAGATCTATCACTGTTGATAAACTTAGTTTGATATTCGATCATTTCTCATAAACGGTAATAATGAGAAATTTGATCGAACATCGTGGTCCCATCTTAATCAACATTGCAGATGATACTTCCATTTCATGTCTCCCACATGAATGATCAGGATTAGATCATTTGCCAATAAACAAAATGCGAAGCTATCAACAATGTTACCAAGATAAGGTTCCCAAACGTTATCCATTTACTGTAGACACTTTTAAGTTACTCATCTCGACTTTAATCCTCTCGTATGACTCACATACTAAGTCGTGATTTCATAAGAGTAACTTAGGGTTTACTATTTGAATGTTTGATATTAATATATTTCCATATATTCCTAATATTGCCAATTGAATTAATCTAGATAATATAAAATAACTTATGTTTATTTATTTAATTTATTCTAAATAAATTATTATTATTAAATAATTACAAGTTCTAGGACACCATTCCTAACAACAGGGTCTTTTATGAAAGAAATGAATAATGGAGGAAATATGAATATATTTAAATGAATGAAGTTATGATAATTTATTTATATTAAATTGGACTTTAAAATTCACAACCTCAAGAATTTTCATATAGAAAACAAAGGGAAGGATTTCATATTTTTTTGTGACATTTTATAAAAGAAAACACTACTCAGCTTCTTATATTGATTTTTTTTTAAATGGTTTTTAGCTTTTTCCACTTTATTTTAAAATAAATAAAAAGTTTTTATTGTTGGGTCCACACCTATCTTTATTGGGCCCAACCAACATTAAGCACATTAGGGCTCCTTGATATTTAAAGAAATTAAATTGTGCAAGTGTGTGCAATGTTGGTGTGAGTCTGCCGCAGTCGTAGTCAGCAAAAGGAGAGAAAAAGAAATTTGTGTGTCTCTATTCTTCGTAGCAAAAGGAAACTAAAACAATGTGTTTTTTTTTTGGTGGTGCCGCTGTACACAATAGAGAAGAGGAAAGAGCATTGCTGGCGATTGCAATTATGTCGTTTGGTGAGATCTTTCCTATTGTTTGTGTTCCATTAATATTGATGAAGGGTATTTAAATACCGATTTGTTAGCCATATTTAATTATGAAGTTATTGTTGCTTGTTGTGATTTCCTCTAGTATTATTTAGAGAAGAACATTTGTGTATTCCCATTATATTTCATAGTGGAAGTTTTGGACCGTTTCCGTGGTTTTTTACTCTCACACTGAGGGTTTTCCATATAAATTCTTGGTGTTCTTATTTTCCGCTTTGCTTATTATTCCTTAACTGCATATTGTTCAATCGACTACATACATTAAAAATCCTAACAAGTGGTATCAAAGTAAGGTTCACAAGCCAGCAAAGTTTCAGCAGTTTGAACTTGTTGGTTCGATTGGCTAGTTGATTTTTGATTGTGTAGTCATGGATGTTAATACAAACAGAATGATTTTTCTGAATGGAACAAATTGGCAGTTATGGAAGGAAAAAATGGAGGACTTACTTTATTGTAAGAAATTTCATGGTCTGATCAAAGGGGATTTTGCGAAACCAGAATATACTAGTGATGAAGACTGAAAATTACTAGACGGACAGGTTGTGGGATATATACGCCAGTGGGTTGATGATAGCGTATATTATCATATTTCCAATGAGACTTCGGCACATGCCTTGTAGAAAAAATTAGAGGAGTTGTATGAAAGAAAGACAGCTAGGAATAAGACTTACTTAATATGAAAACTGGTAAATTTAAAATGCAAAGATGGGACACCAGTTTCTAAGCATCTAAATGAGATGCGTAATATTGTGAATCAGTTGTCGAATATGCAGATGATCTTAAAAGATGAATTACAAGCCTTGTTACTCCTTAGTTCTTTACCACACAGTTATGAGACATTAGTGGTCTCATTAAGCAATTATTCTCCGGATGGGAATCTCAGCATGAGTATTGTAAATAGTAGTTTACTGAATGAAGAGATCAGAAGAAAGAGTCATCGTCTTCAACAACTCAGTCAGAAGCTCTAGTTACAGAAAACCGAGGGAGAAGTCAAAGTCGTAATAGAAATCAGAATAACAGAGGTAGATCAGGAAGCAGGCCAGGAAAGGGTATTGAATGCTTCTATTTCAATAAAATGGGCCACAAGAAAAATGACTATAGAAAGTAGAAGAGAGATCAGAATAAGCCTAGAAATGACAAGGCTGAGAATGAAGAAGCAGAGACAGTTGCAATTACAAATGATGCTGTATTCATCATTTGTGATGAAAATCTGACTAACTTTGCATGCCAAGATACAAAGTGGGTAGTAGACAGTGCTGCATCAATTCATGTTACTTCCAAGCATGATTTCTTCGCATCTTACACTCTAGGTGATTTTGGAATTGTAAAGATGGGAAATGCAAATACATCGAATGTTGTGGGAATTGGAGATGTGTGCTTGGAGACAGATATCAGTTGCAAGTTAGTTTTGAAGAATATTAGACATGTTCCAGATATTCGTCTGAATCTTATTTCTACGGGCCAGCTTGATGATGATGGTTTCTTTAGTCACTTTGGGAACAAGCAGTGGAAACTCACTAAGGGCTTAATGGTGGTTGCAAAAGGTAAGAAAATTTTCTCACTATATGTTACGACTGCAAAGCTTGCAAAAAGTTTGGTAAATGCAGTAGAAGATGAATATGTGGTGGAGTTGTGGCATAAACGGCTCGGTCACATAAGTCAGAAAGGACTGGACATTTTGGCAAAGAAAAGTCTCATACCACAAATGAAAATTACGTCTATAAAAGCTTGTGATTATTGTTTAGATGGTAAACAACATAGAGTATCTTTCAATACCCCTTCATCTAGAAGTTCTAATGTGCTGGATTTGGTATACTCTGATGTTTGTGGTCCTATGAGAGTGAAATCTTTAGGTGGTGCTTCATATTTTGTCACGCTTATTGATGACCACTCTAGAAATGTGGGTTCAAACTTTGAAATCTAACGATCAAGTCTTATATGTGTTTAAAGAGTTTTATGTCTAGGTAGAGAGAGAAACAGAGAGACAACTGAAATGTATCAAATCAGATAATGGCGATGAGTACAGTATTGTAAGAAGTATGGGATTAGACATTAGATGACAGTGTCAAAGACTCCTCAACATAATGGTGTGGCTGAAAGAATAAATCATACTATTGTGGAAAGAGCCAAGTGTATGTTGTCAAATGCAAAGCTGCCAACATGTTTCTAGGGTCAAGTAGTGAGAACGTCAATGGACCTGATTAATATCTTTCCTACAACGTCTTTGAATTGTGACATACCACATAAATTCTGGACTGGTAAGTATTCTTCTTATGATTATCTGAAAGTCTTTGGGTGTAAAGCTTTTGTTCATGTTCCCATAGATAAGCAGTCAAAGCTTGATAGTAAAACCAGACAATGCATCTTCATGGGCTATGGATATGATGAGTTTGGCTATAGCTTATGGGATCCAGTGGAAAAGAAATTGGTTAGAAGCCGAGATGTGGTATTTCTTGAGGATCAGATAATTGAAGATATTGAAACAATGAAGAAAAAAAGTCTGATTCAGGTGAAATGATTGACGTGGATCCTTCTTCTTCAGACATAAAAGGTAGTACTACAGTAAATAATGCACCTGCTGATAGTGTTGATGAGTCAGTACAACAGAATGAGTTACTAGTAGCAGAGCCACCAGTGTAGGAAAATGTTAAGGTCAGGAGATCTAAAAGAGAGTATTTGTTACTTACTAATGGGGGAGAGCCAGAGAGTTATGAAAAAGCAATGGTTGATACTGAGAAAGAAAAGTGATTGGAAGTAGTGTAAGATGAGATGAAATCTTTGTATGATAATCACACTTAAGAACTAGTGAAGTTGCCGAAGGGCAAGAGAGCACTCAAGAACAAATGGGTTTTCAGGTTGAAGCCAAATGAAAACAGCTCACAACCGAGGTATAAAGCAAGATTGGTTGTGAAAGGGTTCAGTCAGAAAAAGGGTGTAGACTTTGAAGAGATTTTCTCTCCAGTGGTAAAAATGTCTTCAATCAAAGTTGTGCTTAGTTTGGCAGCCAGTTTGAACTTAGAAGTTGAACAGCTTGATATTAAAACAACATTCCTTCATGGTTATTTGGAGGAAAGGGTATATATGGATCAGCCTGCAGGGTTTCAAGTTAAAGGAAAAGAAGACTTGGTTTGCAAATTATAAAAGAGTTTGTATGGGTTAAAGCATGCACCGAGACAATGGTACAAGAAGTTTAATTTTTTAATAGGGGAGCATGGGTATAAAAAGATAACTTCTGACCATTGTGTGTTCGTTAAGAAGTTCTCAGATGGAAATTCATCATTTTCCTACTTTATGTAGATGACATGTTAATCGTTGGTGCTGATAGTAACAAGATTAGTAAACTAAAAGATGAATTGAAAAAATGTTTCATTATGAATGAATTGGAGCCAGCAAAGCAGATTCTTGGCATGAGGATTACGCGTGATAGAAAAGCTAGTAAGTTGTGGTTATCACAAGAAAAATACATTGAGAAAATGCTTAAGGGGTTCTACATGGATAAGGCCAAGTCAGTTAGTACTCCGTTAGACATTCACTTCAAGCTCAATTCTACGGAGTGTCCGTCAATTGAAAAGGAGAAAGCTGAATAGAATTCCTTACTCCTCAGCCGTTGGCAGTTTAATGTATGCAATTGTAACTCCCCGTTACAAGGTAATTTAAAATTTTGGTTAAAATTAAATTTTTATTTCATTTAATAATACTGAGTTTTGAATTTTCGATATAAAATTTCTTATTTGCATTCATAGGCTTGATGGAAAACAAATTGCGTGGAAAGGACTTTTTAGCAATTTGTTTTGGAAGGAAGGATGAAAGGCCAAGTTGGGAAAATAAGGATGAAGGAGGTTAGGGTTGCCTCATTTATCAAAAAATAAGAAAAATAGAAAATTCTTTTCTCTCCTCTCTCACGCCGCTGCCCCTCCCCTCATTGGGAATACCGGATTTTCTCTTGATTGGTTGCCTGTTGATTGTCGTTTTGCTTTTCGATTTGTTATTTAGAGAGGTTGGGAAACGTCTTTCCGATCAAGAAGGTAAAAATATTATCTTCCTTTTTAATTCCCAATGCCGCCGCCCCTCTTATGGTTTGTTGGTGATGTTTTTCCATCAAATCTTGTCGTTAGGTGCTCGTCTTGATCGTGGTTGGTTGATAGGTGAAGGTTGTGAATCGTTTTTCGTGCTTTCCTATCATTGGGTGAGTGTTTTATATCGATTTTCTCACTTTATTAAATCTAGAAATTTGTGTTAGTTATCGAAATATGAGTTTCTTGAACCATGCCTAAAAACCCATCCTATAATACTTCTTGATTCTTTAACCTTGACTAAAACCATAATCGGAATTGATCACACTATAAGAATTTCGGGAATAGGTGACGGTTTAGGGTTTAGGGTTTAAATAGGTGACGTCCATGAGAAACCGTCACCTATTTGAATAGGTGACGATTTTTACCCGTCACCTTTTCAAATAGGTGACACTCGATTAGGTGACGGTCATAAAACACCCTCACCTTTTAGAAAAGGTGACGTGGAAAACCGTCACCTTTAGTCTAAGTTTTGAGAAAAAAAATATTTTTTTATTAATTGATTTTAAATAATGTTTTTCCTGCACCTATCAAATTTAAATAAAATATTACAATAAAAATTAAAATATCACTAAATGGCTACATGAATTACAATATTTTTAAGCAAAAAATTAAATTACATCATACTTAAACAATAAAACAAGAATTGCTAAAAAAAAACTTCAATCACCACTACAAAAATTAAATCAAACAGAACACAACACAAAAAAACTCGCTCTCCTACAAGCTTCTCGCCCTTATCTCAAAGATTGGCCAAACCATAGAGAGACACAAACCTGAAGAAGTCGAAATGTAATTAATTTTCTTCTAACTCATCAATAAAATAAACATAGCTTGTGTTCACAAAGAAATTTAAGGATACGAACATATATGATTTATTTTATTGAGCAACTCTAATGAATAACAAATATGTAGTTGATATGCAAGAAAGAGATTCATGAACAACAAAGATAAAAGAATTCCATCAACTACAAAGATAAAATTAGTCTATTGTAAATTGAAAAAAAAATGAAACTTTAAAAAATTCTAGGCTTTTTAACAGTCAGTGTCAGTATATACAAGTTAAATTAAAGTAATCTTTTCAAAAACTACCTAATGCTTGAAGATCCAATTAGTGGAAGCAAGCGTAGAAGAGCATAAGTCTGAAACCAAGAGAAAAATAAAATTTTAGGAGTTTTTGTACCACGACATCCCACAGAAGCAAGGAAAAAAAAAGCAAAACATGCAGAAAAGTTTCATCTTTACATAAGTAAAAAAATCAAAACACACTTTGGAGTAGTACTAGAGAGCTATCAGCAATCACAAAAGAATATAGATATTTATAGAATCTTGCCCAAAATCATACAAGTCCTATAAAGTCGTTGAGATAGGGAAAATTGAAATTTACCTTAGAATCTCCATTAAGTTCACCCCAACAATCATCTAAATGACATAGAAAAGAGATCACTAAATGTCAGAAAAAGAAAACACAAAAAAAGTTGAAAACTGAAAGAATATGCAAAAAAAAAAAAAAAAAAGTTAATCAAAACACACGATTGTATTCCTGTATTAATTGAAACACACAATAAAAAATATCACGTTCTTCAACGGCAATGGTCAAAACATGATCAAAAGTATTATATTTTCAAACATATAAAACGATAAAAAAAATTACATGAAAAGGAAAAGATTATTACTCGCGGAAAAGAGAAGGCAAGAATATATCATCCTAACAAGCATAATTTGGTAAGAAATATAGCAAAATGAGACCTCACAAAAGATTGAATAGTTATAAAATCCATCCACCTTAATAGTTAAAGCAACTAATTGAAAGCTTACCGGATTTTATTCAATGCATCATCTTTTATGACTGTAGGTTGAGTTTCCCCCACCTTGGATGTCAAGTTCGTAGATTCTTCATGTGTTCTACATGAAAGTGTATCCTAAAAATATAAAAACTAAAGAAAGGTCAAATAGACCACCCACAAGATCTCCATATAAACTTCTTTCTTGATCCAATGTATCATACCAGGAAGAAAAGAAATAAATAATGGTGAAATTTTATTTCAAATAATATGAGAACCAAATGAATTTTTAATTCAAGCCAAAAATAAAGACAAAAGCAAAACTCAATCCAAATGAGGCTAAAAATGAAGCGGAACTAAGGAGAGTTAATATTATGATTTAGAAATTTTTAGTTCAAAGTAAAAATTACAATTAAAAAAAATTAAAGAGAACCATTATGAATCAATGGAAATGAAGCTCACAAACTTAACTATACAGTGAAGGAGGACACCTTAAACACTTAATATCTTAGCATTTAAAACCAAATCTTTTACCTCTCCTCTTTCACTTCCATCAGTTCCTTCCAAAGACCATGGCAATTGTGCAAGGCTCAATCCCAACGCACTTTGCAATTCAAATGCGCTTGGTAGTTTGATTCCTGAAGCGTATGACTTATTACTTATTTCTCATATAGTAAAATTGCAAAGAATTATAAATTAGCTTATAAGAAAGGAACTAATATGAATTTTCTATGACATCACTCAATTAGTGATCTCTTTGTATGTGTGTGTGTGTTGAGAGAAGAAAACAGGTGGGGAGGAGAACCTTCCCTTATATGCATCCATCTCCCGAAAATTTGTGTGGAAAATATGATACATTAAGGTGCTTTTCCCTGACCATACAAGAGGAAACATACCAATACCATTAGTGTAATACATTAGGTACGTACATTACCTCATGAAAAATCAGCCTGCAAATATATGTATCTCTAAAAGAAAATCATAAGTGTACGCTTTGGCCATTCCCAATGCACCTGAACTACGATGCTAACGTACTATCAAGCTTACTGAGATAAAAGGAATATATCATTCCCCAAAAATATTGTGACTAAAAGTCTTTTTCTCTTATCTTACTGCTTTCCTTCATCTACAGTTTGGTAAGGTTTAACTATTTAATGGATAAGGATAAAAAAACTTATGTTTTCCCATATCAGCAAATGGTAGGAATCAACAATTATACATGGCCTCTTTTTAATCAACATTTATAAGCCATCTTCAACATTCTTTCATTAATGAAAGACAAAGAAGAACATACATTTAAGAGCTTCCTCACTCGCTTGTAAAACCAAACCTCTTCTTTAAGATCCCGAAATTATATTTATGTAAAAAAAGGGAAGATGAGGCAATTTGAACAAACAAAATATAGTATGGTACATAATGAACTAACTAAGTATAAGTTCATTTTAATAAAGAACTAAGTAATGGCTACCATAGATGAAAAAGGCTATGACATGACAATGATCAAGTTTAATAGAACATAAAAATTTCTTCAATAATAGTCGAGTGTATTTACATCGAGCAGTTTAATTTTCTCCAAGTGCAAACATGTAACATTCTTCCAAAAGAACAAGCAAAGAAGCCACAAAATTCTTACAAGGCTTATCTTACTGTCACATGAAAAAGATGGAAACAAAAAAGGAACAAGAATAATGCCTCAATGCCAGTTCCAAAAGGGCCATAAAAATAATGAAAAGCAATAGAAAAATTCATGCCCAAGATTAGACCATGGAATAATTCTCATAGATTGAGTAGAAAGAAGGGAGTATACCTCGTCTTCTTGATGAACGATAAATAAAGATAGCTTGTTCTGCTCAAGTGACTGCAATTCACAAAGTCAAGTGGTGGAAACCTGAACAGTTTAGATATATTCATTTGGTTAATAAATAAATGAAAAAACAGACTACTCACAAGTGGTTTGCCAAGAGTAGGAGGTATAGGACCAGAGAACTTGTTTAAATTTAAAGCCTTGAGAGAGAATGATGAGAGTTTCAATTTAATTTAATTTACAAAACAAACAAAAAAATAAGTTTTTGAGTAAAAAAATCTTACAAGGAGACCAACTTAGTAAGATTTCCCAATTATTGAGGAATATTACCAGTATAGCCTTAAGTAACAAGGGCTCTGAAACAGAAAAAATGGAATGTAAAAGTTGGGTTATTACTTTAGTTTAGATTAGCAAGCTGTTAAATATCTTACAAGGTAATCAAATTGGGTAGATCCCCTAAAGTTGGAAAGAGGGAACCAATGAGATCTTTATCTTATTAAAGGAAAGGTCCCTAAAATAGTAATAATAATTAAGCCATAAGAAATAATTGTTAAGAAACCAAGCACTGCCCAGTACGTCGATCGACTAATGATTATGAAGGTAATTGGCAACTAAAATTATAAGGTAAAAAAGAATAAGAATAAGACAGTTTAAGCTTTTGAAATACATAAGAAGCTAACTAAAATCAATATAGAGCTTTAATATTAACTGAGAATGAAAATTTGATATAAGCCTTTACCTTCTTTTCTCTACCCATCCAATCAATATCATGAAGTAAGAAGCTGACTTGAGATTTGCACAATTAATGAAACAGTTAGAGATAAGAGTAAATAGAAAAATCTTGTATCAGCCACTAAAAGCTCTAGTAAATAATCATCGATGATTATTTGTTACTGTTAGAGACACTTCTTCAAAGAGAACACACCTGATTTTGAACTTAGAGCCTGATGAACGCATAGATCCGAGAATGCATAGACTTGGGACTTGTTTCTAGAAGAAGATGAACTAGAACGTCTTGGCTTGATGATTTTCACCCGATTTTTATCTGATTTTGCTTAGGGCTTGATGGATTTCAACAGATTTTCATCTTATTTAGGCTTAGGGATTGATGGAAACGAAGACTCAAAAGCCAAATTTTAGAGCAAAAGCGAAGGAAATGAGAGAAGATCAAAGACAACGATGAAAGAAAAGCAACATCAAAGACTGAGAGGACAACGATGAGAGCTGAAAATCGATAAGAAGATCACAATGATTTGGTGAGAGAACGGCTAGGGCAAAGAGAGAAGAAGAGAAGTGAGAGGTCGAAGAGAAGAAGAGAACGACTAGGGCAAGGAGCTGATAATCGTGAGGTGATTTGGTAAAGAGCTGAAAATCGATTTACGATTTTTTTCTTTTTTAATTATCAAATCAAGACAACAGGTGACGGGCTTTTTTTCTTCCTTACTATTCCTCCATTTTTTCTCACACAAGTGTCACCCATTAAAATGTTTAGTGTGTCCTATTGCCATTTTTCTTATAGTGTCACCTTTTCCTAAAACCAAAACCCATAAAAACTGATCACCCAAATCTCGAAACCGTGACCAAACCATGACCCGAAGGCCACGGTTCAGCCACGACAAGGGGACGGCAGCGTCGTGACTGTCCCCTTCCCAACGGCCATATGTTCGTTGTTTGCTTTTTTCCCGTTCGTCAAGCCGTTGAACCCCAAACTTTGTGTACCTTTTTGGGACTGCTTAACATGTAATTTAACTATTTAGTACCTCTGTTTCAAGTCTGGACCGTAGTGAAAAGTAGCACGAAAAATCGGAATTAGCGAATTACAAGTGAGTTAACGGTTTGATCATCGGTGGAGTTTTAAAGAAATCTAACTCTCTTACCGTAGCTTGTTTGCTTCCATATTTTTAATTAT
The DNA here is from genome assembly GCA_028015215.1 of Gynostemma pentaphyllum. Lineage (NCBI taxonomy): Eukaryota > Viridiplantae > Streptophyta > Magnoliopsida > Cucurbitales > Cucurbitaceae > Gynostemma > Gynostemma pentaphyllum. The sequence goes on along the minus strand of CM051346.1, from coordinate 33,518,457 downwards.
ATTATTCTGGAGTTTTAGGATGAGAAATGATTTTGGAAACACCGAAAAATTGTTAGGATGATTTATTTTTCGGTTAGAACTAGTTTAGGCTTATTTCGGCGGAATTTGATGTTTTTAGCTTCTAATTGATTCTAATTATTAATGAATCTAATTCTGGAATGTTTGGGAGTTTAAGATGCTCATTTGCCATGAATTTTTGTTTAAGAAGTGTTAGATTCGATTTTTCGGTATTTCGGTAGTTTTCCTGTTTTTCGGTATTTTTGTGTGAAATGAATGCAATCTGATTGGGCCGCTATATTATAATGTTAAATGTTGATTTTGAATGAACATTATCATGTGTATAATGTAGTTTGTGATGATATGGATGTCCAGTTTGAATATGTTTACTAGTGTTGAGGATACGAGCTCAACACTTGGTCATTTTAGTTATGGAAAAGTCCATAACCGAGTACTAATGTTCATTGCTCGTAAGAATGAAACATTAGAGGATTTTCAGTTATAGTTGAGGCTATAACCAAGTACTAAGAAGTGATAGTAGTCCCGAGGGAGCCTTCTTAATGGTTTGTGAAATTGATTGTTTGTTAAATTAAAGAATTCTAGTTGTTCGGAATGTTAGTAAAGATGTTGGGAGTTTGTAAATGATATGTCTTGGGTAAGAAACTAGCGAAAGTTGTCTATCCATGTAAGTGAGATTTAATGAAAAACCTTGAATATGGAATTTAAGTTAATTGCCTATTCATGTAGAGTTTGAGATTGAGATTAAGTGACACTTTTATCATATGAGATTTTGGAGAGTGATGAGTGCTTGAGACTCAGTTTGAATTTTTCGAGACTATTTAAGACTTCATCTTTGATTAAGTCGTTTTCTCACTGGCTTTAGCCTCACAGTGCTATCTATTTTTTTCAGGTAACAATGGAGTAAGGGGTGGCGGTTGATGATGTGGAAGAGATGAGGTGTTCATGTCGTGGTGGCTAGCCAAATGCATATTTATTATTCATTGACATTGATGAATAAAGGATTGGAATTTATCGACTTTATTCTTGTTTTTATGAGATTTTGAGATTTATGCTAAACTTTAAACATTTATTATTTGAGAACATATTTAGTTCATTGATTTTGTTTTAAAGATTGAAACTCCGGAGTTGTCATTTTAATAAATGTTTATTTGATTTAAGTGAAATTTCATATTTCCAATAAATATTATTATTGAGTCTTCCGCTGTTTTAATAAATGTATTTATTACTCTGAAAGGTCAAGTCTTTACAGCAATGGTTTGCACCAGGCCAGATATAGCTCATTTAGTTGGAGTTGTTAGTAGATATCTCTCCAATCCAGGTAGTGAACATTAGGAAGCAGTGAAATGGATACTCAGATACCTCAGAGGTACTCAGTGGGTTCACAAATGCAGAGATGGCAGGTGATGTTGATTCGAGAAAATCCATATCGGATTATCTGATTACTTTTGCAGGGGGAGCTGTTTCATGGCAATCGAGGTTACAGAAATGTGTTGCTCTTTCGACAACTGAAGCTGAGTTTATAGCAGCTATTAAAGCTTACAAAGAAATGTTGTGGATGAAGAAATTCTTTCAAGAGTTGTTGAACAACGGAAATATGTGTTATACTATGATAGTTAGAGTGCAATACATCTCAGTAAGAATCCTACATTCCACTCGAAGTCCAAACACATCGATGTGAGATATCATTGGATTCGAGACAGGTTGAATGAAAAGTCATTAGAGATTGAGAAAATTCACACAAATGATAATGGTTTCGACATGATGACTAAAACCTCACCAAGAGGGAAACATGTAACATGCAGACAGATAGTGGGTATGGTTGACCCTTTCGAGTAGTCATGTGGGGGAGTTTGTTGTGTCCACGCCTACCTTTATTTGGCCCAACCAACATTAAGCCCATTAGGGCTCCTTGATATTTAAAGAAATTAAATTGTGCAAGTGTGTGCAAGGGGTGGTGTTCGTGTGAGTTTGTCACAGCCGTAGCCAACAAAAGGAGAGAAAAAGAAATTTTTTCTTCGCAGCAAAAGGAAACCAAAACAGTGTGTTTTTGTTTTTGGGTGGTGCAGTTGTACACAACAGAGAAGAGGAAGAGCATTGCTGGCGTGATTGTGATTACGTCGTTTGGTGAGATCTCTCCTATTGTTTGTATTCCATCAATATTGGTGAAGGGTATTTCATTACCGATTTGTTAGCCAGATTTAATTCCGAGGTTATTGTTGCTTGTTGTAATTTCCTCTTATCTAGAGAAGAACATTTGTGTATTCTCATTATATTTCATAGTGGAAAGTTTTGGACCGGTCCCGTGGTTTTTTACTCTCACACTAAGAGTTTTCCATGTAAATCTTTGTGTTCTTATTATCCGCTTTGCTTATTATTCCTTAACTACATATTATTCAATCAACTACATACATTAAAAATCCCAACATTTATTTATTTTAAAAAATAACATTTTTTGTTTTAATTAACTTTTCCTTATTTATTTTTTCTTGTATTATTTAATAACGAATTTCATTATTTTTGTATGATACTTATTGTTATGTTTTGAAATAGATTTCATAAAATTTTCAAGTTTTTTAGTTTTTAATATTTTGATATATTCATAATATTTTTTTCTTTCATTAAACTAATGAAGGTTAAGAAAGTGCAAACTTTTTAAAATGTTGTTAATTTTGAAATTTATTATCAAAAGTGCCGTTTTAAAAAAATACCCCGTTAAAATATATTTTTTTTTAGGAAAATATTTTTTTTAAACTAACGATTGTTAAAAAACTGCACACTTTTAATTTATTATTTTATTTTTTAAATAACTATCTTGGACAAGCGGTTGTAAAATAGTATCTGGGAGTGCTTTAATACAAATGTCTGTCAATTGATGTTAAGAAGGGATGGGTAGAAGTTTGGTGTCTCCAATGAAAATCTTGTCATAATTGAAGTGGCAATCAATTTGAATGTGTTTAGTACATTCGTGAAAAGCAAAATTCGATGTGTTATATGGACAACAACCTAGTTATCACAAAACAATACAGTGCTTGACTTCCTTGAGTGAGGGCAAGAACCCCAAACAATATAAGAGAAAGCCTGCAATATAATAGGAGAAAAGGTAGAAAAGAACAATCCTTGGCTAGGAGTTGTATTTAGATAATGCAATAAATGATAAACTTCCTCTAAGAGAGGTTGCCTTTGGTTTGTGTTAGTGACCTAATTCTTGTGTTATTTAATTTAACGTTTCATTTTATATCGATTTACTTGTGGAAGATACGAACAAAATGTTTAGTATATGAAACCATTAAAAGATGCACAGTTGCAAATGTTGGTAGAATATAAGATGAACAAAAACACAAACATAAGGATCAAGTGAAAGAGAATGTCACAAGGAATGATTAATGTGGAAAATGATGAAAACACACGAGGCCACGCCTAGAGAAAAATTCACTAGAAAATCAATGTACATCTAAACAATAATTTTAAAGCAAAACCAAAAGCACAAATGAAAAACTTTTTTTTGTTTTTCTTTGATTGCTCCTTTGATGATGATGATCTTTAAGTCGAATTATCTACGTGGACAATATCATACCAATGTGGAGTTGTGGTGGCCCGGTGTCACCTAACAAGTGGTATCAGAGCCATGCCCCGACCTTAACGATGTGGGTGGGATCCCAGGTGCTGAACAAGATGAGGAGTCTCAGAAACCCGATCCGTGGTGGGCTCTATTGGATAGGCGGTGAGCTCTGGAGAGAGTGTTGGCCTGGATAGATCATAGAATGGACAAATGGAGGGGAGACTCAATGGATTTGTTCGAGGGGAGGATTGTTAGAGTATGAACAAATTCCCACATCGGTTAGGGAAGGGGATGATCATGGGTATATAAGGGGAATGCACATCTCCATTGGTATGAGGCCTTTTGGGTAAAACCAAAAGCAAAGCCATGCAGGTCTAGGTCCAAAGTATCCACAAGTCCGTTGTAGATCTCAATTCAAGAAATCTTTTCCTTGTCACAAACGTATCACAACCTGAAATCCTTTCAGCATGTGTTAATTTTTTCCCAATACTTTCTTGAATTTGTATGATGAAAAATATTAAACAAACTCTCTTTCAAATACACAAAATTCTCATAAGAGAATACATAATAAAGAGAACTAATTATGTGACAACAATATAATAATATGCTTGAAGCTTTAGAAAAGTTTTATAGATGAAAAAGGCTCCAAAAGCAATTTGGAGTAAATCAAAAGTTCAGAGAGATGACAACAAATTAGAGTACTGTATGGAGCTTTTTGTCAGCTCATAAACCACCCAATCAACCAAAATAAATCACCATTTATTTTTCCTTCAAAAATGGTTTGAATAGAAAAAAATTGAAAATATTTTTCATTTTGGGAACTCATCAATAGAATTAACCATCTTGACTAAGTAAATTTTACAAAGGAAATCATGTGTACAAAGGATAAATTGACCCAATTTCAGAAATTGATTATTCAACGATATTTTTTGAAGAAAAAATAATAAATACTTTCCTATTATGAATTAAAGGGCTGGAAATCTTTTTAGAAGCAATTTTCCATAAATCAAGTGCTAGGGTTTCTGCCCTAAATCTTATGTAATCCAATTAAACTATAAATAAATAAAAGAATTATTAATTAGTAATATTTACATTGTCATTTATTATTAGTTTAATAAATGTAATCCATCATAAGATCCAGAGTTACTTATGATAACTTAAAGTGTGAGCATATGATGCGGGAAGATTCACTTAAGTGTAACTCAAATAGTCTGCAGTATATGAATAAAGGTTGGGTGCCTTATTTCTTGAAACACCACTAAAACGGCCCACTTGTGAATTGGCACAAGTGATCTCATCTGGATCGCTCATGTAAAGACATGTGAGTGGGGGTGTTGCTGCAATAGAGATTGTAGTAGACTGGACTAGGATAAACTAACTGTCTTCTGGGAAAGCCGTTACAGAAAGACACTTCGTTTATCAACCGGTTGATCATGTACAATTAATCTTAATCCTGAGTGGATTACAAACTCCTGTTCACAAGAGACAAACCTTTGATTTGCATAGGTGAAAGTGACTCGATATAGTTCGCTCAATATGCCTCCCACTTTGGGGATTGCATCTTGCTTATAGCTGGGAACGTAATTACACAAGAATTGGAATTTACTCTTTTCCATATAGGAAAATAGATAAGTAGTTCCCTTATGGACTGATTCAGTCTTGAACAGCGGGGCCCCATATTCCTCTGATCAAGGAAAAGGTTAAAGTCGCATAATGGAGATTATGTAAGGTTGTTCATCGGAGAATCAGTTGGGCTTAAGGAACAAGATGTATCATGAAGGTTAATACGGTGCAAATACCTAGCCATGGATACGAACTAACTTGTGAAGGATCAAAGTGTAGTTAATGATATTAGCCAATGGACATAACTATGTCTATAGTACTAAGAGTGCAACTCTAGATATTTAGTGGAGTTATCTAGGAGTTAATGAATGAGAATTAATTGATTAAAAGGAGTTTTAATCAAAGGTAATTCTGGATCATTGGAGCTTAGTCCTATAGGTCCATTAAGTCCTCCGAGCTAACGCATGTAATTGAGAACATAAATCAGCGATGATTAATTTCTTTGAAAAAATGATTTTAAGCATTTGATTTAAAGTTGTCAAATCAATTAAGGCAAATACAAATAGAGGAGTCTATTTGATTAATTAAAAGAAATTAAATAGAAGAGTCTATTTGATTAATTAATTAATGGTGAAATTAAATAGAAGAATCTATTTAATTATTTATTAAATAGAGGAGTCTATTTAATTATATAATAGAGAGATTAAATAGAGGAGTCTATTTAATTAAATTAATTTCGAAGTTGTCAAAAATTAATGAGGATTTAAATAGAGTAGTCTATTTAAATATTTAATTTGAGATTGTCAAATTAAAGTGGAAATAAATAAAATGAGTTTTATTTATTGGAATAAATAAAAGGAGTTTTATTTATTGGAATAAATAAAAGAAGTTTTATTTATTTAATTATTTAACGGAATTGTTCCATTAAATAATGCCCAATATTGTCATGAGATGATGATATGGGCGTGTGACCAATGGTGGGGTCACACGCCACCTTGGTCAAAGGGTTAACTAAGTTTTGCATTTTATTTTATTTAAAATATATGAATATCTTATTTTAAATTAATGTGATTAATTTAAATGGAAGATATGAAATAATATATTTAAATTAATATTGATTAATTTAAATAAAAGATATGTGATATTTTATTATGGAATAAAATATAATATCCTTTATTATTCAAATATATTTTAGAATATCTTAATTAATTATTTATCAATTAAAAGATATTCAAAAGATTTTCTGAGGTCTTGGTTTTCATATAAATAGGACCTTTGGGGTGACCCCAAAGACACACACGGTTAAACAACCAAGAGAAGGCTCGGAAAATTCCTCTCCCTCTCTCATTGCCGCCACCGCCCTCTTTAGGGTATAGGGAAGATATTTTTCTTACCTTTTCCTTTTTCCAAAGAGGATAGAGCCCACGCACTGTTTCTCTTTTGTGCTTAGCGAGGAAAATCTTTTTGGTGGTCCCAGGATCGTAACCATCGAAGAACGAGGAAGAGCCAGACACTTCTCGACAAGGGTTAGTATTCGTTTTATGAATTTATAATTTTGTTAATATTATACTGCAAGGAAAAATCTGTGGGACTTCCGTTTGAGAACTCTTTTAGAGGCTTCAATCCCCAATATCAAGTTCAATCATATTAATTTAAATGGAAGACAATGTAAACAATTGGGGTAATTTTCAAATATGTTAAATTTTTTTTATATTATTTACAAATTTGTTAGAAAAAAAAAATTTACAAAAATGTTAGAATTTCATAGATTCTGAATGTATCAGTCAATCATTATTAGTTTATCAATGAACTATTAGTATATCAGTCGATCATTAATAGTCTATCACTGATATACTATTATTTATTGACTGATATACTAATAGTGATTGACTTATACACTTGACTTTTGAAATTCTAACATTTTTGTAAAAAAAAAAAATTCCGTCACAAATTTGTAAATATTTTACCCAATTATAAAATTCATGTAAATTTCCCTAAATAATAAAATAGTAAATTCAATTGAAACACCAATGAGTTATGTTGATATTAAACATTAATTTTTTTTTATTTTGTCAAAGTAAAAGCCATTCCAAAATATATTCTAACAGTTTGGAAACAAATTGATTAAGTTTATGTACAACATAGATAATATAGAAACGTGATTATGTTAAATAGAGTAAATGACTAATTCATCTTTGATACAAAATAGGATGTGAAAGCAATTCACCTTCTTAAATGGAGAGCTTGCATTTCGTATCCATTTGAGAAATAGTTGGTTTTGAACCCAATAAACTAAGGTCATAAAAAAGCTGGAGTGTATAATGCCTTTGAGGAAGAAAAGCATCCTCAGATGATCTTACAATCTCAATGATATTTGAGTTTGAAGTGATCGTTTAGAGACTTCTTGAGGGAATTAATAAGCTTCATGTTGAGACCTGTTATCACAATGTACTCATTAACATAGGCAAGTAATTATACAAAATAATATGATTTTCCGTTGTGGTTGCTTAAGATCGACTTGATTGAACTTAGAAAACCATTGCCAAGAAGCTTGCTTAAAACCACAAATTACTTATGAAGCTTGCAAACAAGTTTCTCCCCAAATTGATAACCTTATTCTGAATCTTATAACCCAATGACAAATCCATATATGTATACATCTTCAAACAAATTTCCATTGAAAAACATTATTTAAATAAATGTGAATTAAATTGGGAAATTTGTCTAATTGACCTCAAAAATTGGGCCCGAATGAAACTTAAACTCCATTTCTAATTTTTATAAATAAAAACTTATGCTGATGTCACATAGTCATTAAAAGACCAAAAACACATTGGAAACTCTTTGTATTGATAGAACTCTCCTTAACCCCACACTCATTGTTTCTCTCTCACTAAACAAAAACTCATGACTCTCTCTCTCTATAAATTCTAAACTTGATCAAGGAAGAAGAAGGTAATAATTATTTATCCTTTTCGCATTACACCAAAAAAAACCTCGCACGTTTTTTCGTCTGGGATCTATCATATTTTTGTTAATGATCAGTCAGATCAAATGGTTGTTGTCTGTGATCTATCCGATCATAAGAAAATATCTGACCGATCACAGGCAATGATCTTAACGATTATAGGCAAGGATCGGTCAGATAAATTAGTTACAATTTTTTTTTCGAATTTATCCTTTAATTAATTTATTTATTTTGTACTATGGAATCTGATTTGAATTATGAATTTTTTCAGATGCTAGTGGTGAGAATATTTATTCTTTATGGTAGTTAGTGGGACGCTGATGATTATAATTATATCGGTCGCTCGTTAGGAGGAATAATCATGGATAAGGGTATAATCTATGAAAATTTAGTAGATCGACTATATGCAGTTGCAGGAGTTGACCCTGCATCGACGACTATAAAAATCAAGTGCATATACAAGTTTGCAAGAGTGTGTCCACCTTTTGAAATTAGAAATGATATGGAGCTGCAGTTTTACTTTATGAGTTATGAACATCTCGTTCCGATATGTGTATCCTCTGAACCTAGAGACACAATGAGTGGAAGGATGAGTGGAAGGAATACGAATGATAACATAAACCACTGTCTTGAATCCGGTAATATTGCATCTATGATTGTGTTGGACGAGACTATAGCTCCATATGATTTAGAAAACGATGATAATGTAAGGGCAGATAGGTAGAATATGAATGAGGATTTTCATTACAATAATTATGGTAATGATACTATTCCAAGATTGGATTTTGACTCTGTGATGTTCAGATTGAAAGGGATATAGTGAAACTTAAAAGGAATGCAGACCATGAATGTGAACCGAGTAATCACATGAAAGTTTGTGATATGAAGGGGAAAGCTAAAGTTGAGCCTCTTGAGTTGAATAATAACGATTATGAACTAAAGAGTAGTGTTACGAAGTTTGTAGATGTTCATTCATGTTTTCTTTTTGTGTTGAACCATGATCACAGCAAGCTAGTAGTAAGGTAGTTGGAGATATTATTAAGATTAAACTTGAAAATTATAGTCATCGCTATATAGGCCAAGAGATATAATGGACGACATACAAAAAGAGTGTGGTGTGAACATCTCTTACGATAAAGCGTGGCGAGTAAGAGAGGATGTATATGAGATTGTATAAGGATCACATGAATAGTTTTACAATCTCTTGTGGCCGTATTGCGAAGCGGTGAAGTGTGAAAGTCTTGGAACAATTTATCATATTCAATTAGAAGACGATCGTCGATTCAAATATCTCTTCATTGCATTTATGCCTTGTATTAGGGGGCTTTTTAGTTGTATAAGACCGGTAATTTCCTTGGATGGGTCATTTTTAAAGGAAAATATCGAGGCACATTACTATTAGCACATGCTTATATGGAAACAATCAAATTTATCTAGTAGGGTTTGAGATTGTGGATAGAGAGACTGATGAATCATGGACTTGATTTTTGGATAAACTCAAGTCTACAATTGGAGACATTATAGATTTGGTGTTCGTTTCGAACAGACATATAAGAGCATTGAGAAGGTCATTGGGAGTGTCTTCTCGAATGCGAGTCATGGTATATGCTTACACCATCTGAGTATGAACCTTAGCTATAAGTTCAAAAACGATAATATCAATAAGGTATTATTTTCTGCTGCCAAGGCCTATTGAGAGTTAGTTTTCGAACATTATTGGGGAGCCCTTTCTATGTTTACCGGTATATATAAGTACATGGAAAGCATTGGTGTGGATAAGTGGGCACGAGCTTTTACACCAAAAAAACATATATAGTATAATGACCACGAATTTTGCAGAATCTATAAATAGTGTATTTGTCGACGATTGAGAACTATCAATGACTGCACTAATTGAAGGTATTCGTGCGAAGTTGCAAAATGGTTCTTTGAACGTCGAGTTGAAGTATCAAAGATGAAAGGAATCTTAACAAAACATGCAAGGGATAAAGTCCGATCAACTCATGTGAGGTCAATGACATTGCCTATCATAACCATTAACATTTATCGTTCTGTGAGAGATAATGATTTTGATATGACTATGGATATAAACTCCATGGAATGCAATTTTCAGGAATTGGATTTGGACTGATTTCTCTGTAAACACGTACTCGTAGCAGCAAGAGACGGGAACGTTAACCCATATACATTATGCTTGAACTTTTTTACCGTCGAGTTCTTATTGAATGCATATGTGGAGCCCATAAATCCAGCTACTCACAAGTCAAAGTATAAATCGTCAAAAGGGATTTCAGCTAGTACTTGTGCTACCTCCAAAAATGGGGTCACAAATTGGACGTCGGAAGAAACGAAGGGTCCCGTCATATGGAGACACTGTTATAAAAACACGATATTTTAGCGGTGTGGTTCAGTAGGACATAACAGAAAGTCGTGTTGTAATTATACTTCCCCTTTAGTGACGAACTATGTCACTAACGTTAGAAGTTTCTGGAAGCTCTCTTTCCATTTAGCGATACAAATCGTCGATAAAAGGTTTGTAGAAACTTATTTTGCTCTAGGAGCGACAAAGTTTGTTGCTAATATCCTTTTTTTTTTTCCTTTTTTTGTTCTCTTACAAGTTTTACAATTCATTGTTACTTTAATCATCATCTTCAAACTCATCGGTGTTGGATTTAGAACTGTTGTCCTCATTGTCTTCTTCTTCCTCAAAATGGTAAGAGGATGAATCATCAATAAAAGGAAGTTCAATATATAGACGGTCGGGATCAAACAATATTTCTGCTATGTCATTTAGCGGTCGAGCAGTTTCAGAGTTTATTCCATCATCTATTTCACGACTCTGCACCTCTTTTTCTTGGAAATCAACAAAATCATCACTATCTTTCTCTGGACGACTGTCGTCAATGTGACACGACCTCACTTTGCAAACCACTAACTAATCATTAAATTGTCTAGAAGATGGATAAGGCAGAAAATACGTTTGAATCGCTTGTTGTGCTAATATAAATCGATCATTGGTGTGCATGTGTTTTCTCTTATTTACCTCTAAAATCTATAAATGTGGCAGCTTTCTCATCCCACCTCGTTGCATTGTCTCAAACTACGTGCAGTTAAATAATACTGTACGCTTTACACTCCCTCCTACATATTCAAGCTCAATAATTTCATCAATTACTCCAAAAAAATCCACTTCACGCTTTTCGAACACTTGAATATTTTTTTCATCGAATAAAAAACATACCTTTTCTCATTCGATTAAGTAGTAGAGGCGTTCGAGATGAGTTTACGAATTTGAGCTTGAGTTTAGCATTTGATTTTGAAACTCCAAATGCAAACTTAAAAAGGAAAATTCGATCAGATCGAGGTTATGAACGTATTAATTTCATAGAGATCGTGGTTTTCAATGTATGAATTTGTGAGATTGTGGGTTTGTTTGCCTAATTTCCGTTTCAATTGTTTTTGGAGTTTCCCTTTCTTGGGTCTGATATCATATTAAGGTTTTTTGGTCTTTTCATTGCCTATGTGACATCAACACAAGGTTTTATTTATAAAATTAGAAATGAAGGTTAATTTCATTATAGCTCAATTTTCGAGGTCAATTAGACAAATTTCCCAATTAAATTCCATTTTTTAATAGAAACCAAATTAAGTAGGAGTTTGACAATGACGAATTTGACTACACGATAAAATGTATAATATCTTTTGAATGCATGGTAGAGCGTTATTGTGTGGATGACTACTCAAGAAAGGTTATGAATATTCCTACTGAAACACATAAGAGTGAGGCACTAACAAGGTTTAACAAATGATATTAATTTTAAGGGTAAAGTACTCATTTGGTCCTTGAGTTTTGGAGGTCGTGTCTATTTGGTCCCACGTTTTCAATTTGTGCCTAAGTGGTTCATAAGTTTTAGATATTTTGTCTATTTGGTCCCTGCGTTTTCAATTTATGTCTATTTAGTCTTAAGTTTTAAATATTGTGTCTATTTGGTCCATGAGTTTTCAATTTGCGTCTAAATGGTCTCTGAATTATTAGAAATAAGTTTAGTTGTTCCTTAATTTGTTAACTCATTAACATAATATCGACTTAACAGTGACATAAAATGTTTAATTGACCTTAATATTGACATGAGATTAATTATAATGTCAAATTTTAGGCCTAGATTGATGAAAGATTTAAAATAATATATAATTCTATCTCGTATTTTGACCAATTAAACGTGTTATATAAGCGTTAAGTCAATAATCTGGTAAGAAGCTAACGAATACGTTAAATTAAGGACCGATTAAACTTATTTCTAATAGTTCTTAAAAATCTAGGGATCAAATAGACACAATATCCAAAACTCAGGGACCAGTTATACACAAATTGAAAATGTTGAAACCAAATAGACACAGAATCCAAAACTCAGGGACCACTTAGACACAAATTGAAAATACAGGGACCAAATAGACACGACCTCCATAGCTCAGGGACTAAAGGGGTACTTTACCCTAATTTTAATATCTAATCTATAATTAGTTTGATAATGATTTCATTTTTAAATTTTAAACGAATTCAACTAACAAAAACATATTTAGAATTTAAGCGAATTTTTTTTTTTTTAAAAAGAACCCAACTTTTAAAAACTAATTGTTTAATAGAAAAAATTTAGATTATGTTTAGGGGTAATTTCAAATATGTTAAAAAATTTATAATATTTACAAATTTGTTAGAAAAAAAATTATTAACAAAAATGTTAGAATTTCAAAGATTCTGAGTATATCAGTCAATCACTATTAGTATATCAGTTAACTATTAGTATATCAATGATAGTTTATTAGTCGACTATTATTGATATACTATTATAGATTACTGATATACTATTAGCTATTAATTGATATATTACTAGTGATTGACTGATATACTAGCTTTTGAAATTCTAACATTTTTGTAAATTTTTTTTTTCTAACAAATATTTAAATATTTCACCAAATTATAACATTCATGTAAATTTCCCAATATTTTATAGAGCAAATTTTGAAATAAAAAAAATTATTAAAAATTAAATTAAATTTAAAAATCCAAATCCAAAAACAAAAATAAATCGTCATCAAAGAAAACATTTTTTTAAGAATCAAACCAGAATAAACTACCCTAAATAAACGCCGAGCGAAAACTTTGGAATCCACCCCACCAAACATTGTATGATTTCATTATCATTTTGGCGATCTTTACAAAGGTCCACCTAGGCTATAACATATCATCTTTCTTTCTTCACAATTTCATACATTCTTATGTTCTAAAATTTTTATCAAGCGCTGCTATGAAATCCCTCCCTCTCACACTCATCCTTCTCCTCCTCCCTCTATTTTACGCCGTCGCGGAAATACAAAAACCAGCTTTGCAATTGCCAAAGAAAAAGGAGCTGACAGCGGTTGCGATTGAATCGCCATCGCCGCCTGGCGGTGACGGGTGGGGGTGGGCACCCATTAATAACATAAAGGACCAACACATCCAAGAGCTGGGAAAATTCGCAGTGAAAGAGTATAATAAGCAATCGAAGAACCGTCTAAAGTTCGAGAGTGTGTTCAAGGGAGAGACCGAGTTGGTGGCAGGGAGGAACTATAAGCTTTTTTTGAAGGCAAAAGATGGATATATAAGCAGGATATGCCAGACCATTGTGTTGGAGAAGCCATTAGAGAAGATTAGAAAGCTTACTTCTTTTGTCGTTATCTTGAGAAGAGATTGATATTTGCTGAATTTGCTTCCATGGAAATAAGAAAAATTGTGGCTTTTCAAGTCCCTCATGGGATATATAAGTTTTAGGTTCTGTGATGGGTTTGTCATTTATTATATATTCAAATGGGTATGTTGTTTTTGTGTGGGAGTATGTGTAATCTACCAAATAGACTCATAATCAATAAGATTCTAAAGGTATAAATATAATGTGGGATAAATAATAGATGTGATGTCCTTTGTTGATAATTGTCTCATAATTCTCTTGTAATATCCGAGAAAAAATCATTGGAAATTATATATAATTGTAAGAAGTTGTGAAGAAGTTGTTTGGACATCTTTGGTTTGAGATTGTGGGCTTAAAGTTGAATTATTGTGTTGTGATTTATTTAATTGAAAATGCTCATAGTCATCACTCAATTTATTTAGTTTAAATGTTTTTCATCTACCATTTTCCCAAGCCCCACTATAATCTTTAAAGACGCTTAAATTACATTCTAATTTCTTTCGTTTACAGTTTTGATTTAATAGATTTGCAAGCCTATGGTCAAACACTTTGAGCGTAATAAGTGAATGTCCGTCTATTCATATATGCTTTGATTTTGAGAATTTTGTTTGGTTTCTATTTTGGCTATTACTTGTGAAAATTGAGATTGCATTTGTTCTTCATGTTTTATTTGAAAACTGTAAAATAAGCAAGATTGATCACATATATTGTATGAAGTTAAGATTGCTCAAGTCTAATTGTGTACAAGTTTTATGGTTGTATAACTTCAAAACATTTCAGGATTGATTTAGAATTTGTGCTAAATGTAGAATGGCTAAGGTACTAGCTAGCAACTAAGTTTGAGGTATTTGATAACTCCATAACCATAATATTTAGTTGAGTTATAATCTGCAAATTGATAAAATCAAAGAGTTTATTGATTAAATAATTGAAATTTTGATTAAGGGATTGATTTGATGAACACATGCAAAAACGGATTTAAAAAGTAGATTTGAAATAATTCAACACTATATGGCCACAAAGACAACATGAGGATGTCGCAGCACTCATATAAGAACACAGTCCAACCCTAATATACAAAGGCTCAACCCCAAGACAACGGCTTTGTGATGCCGCGACGACGAAGAAGGTGATTGAAAATCAAGAACGCATGTTTTATCTCTATGTCGTGACAACGACTTTTGATGTCGCAATGATAGGCCGATTTCTTGCTATTAATTAACTGTTTCACAGCCTAGTTTTACATATTTTCTTTTCAAGTTTTTCGGAGACTCTTAGAATGTATTTCTCTATATTTTCTAGAAAAATTTTGAACTTAGGCTTGTAAAGCATCTTGGGTAGCGATGTTTATAAATCATATTTTTTTAATGTCTTAAACCAATATGGTTGGAGGTTTGCATTAAGTAAGGCCTTACTTAATGAAGAATATGTCATCATTAAGGGGGATTATTTTAGTTATGTATGACTTAATAACACTCAACGGGGCAGTTTCATTTCATGTGTTTACATGGAATAAAATATAGATGTAGGTTCGCTTGTGTGCTTTGCAAACACATAAGAAGAATACCTCGAAAGGTTTAATTGTATTAAAAAAAAAAAAGAATAGCCATCAACAAAAGCAGTTTAATGGCATTATTAGTAATTTAAAAAAGAGCACCAAAAAATAAAGATAAAATTGTTAAGTATATAGTATTGTAGTATTATTAGTATTATTAGTATAAGTGGGCTCCAAGTAATTGGATAGATTGGGCCCCAATTGTTAGGAAGATTGGGCCCTAAGTAATGTATTGACACGACCCGTCCCGATAACCCTCTAAACACTCGAGACGACACGTGTCGATGGCAAGCGAAAGCTAATGCCAACGCATACCATTAGACTGAACTGAAATAACTAATTAATCATAAATCTAAATTCTACTTATTTAAAGAAATTTTGGCAGAGTTTCGTTTATTTTTCGAATAAACCAACCTGTGAATACGTTTAACATAAACCTGGATATACTAAAACGGGCTCTGCCCTCAGCAAATAACTCAAAACAGTCACACACACAGTAGTTCATATTTTATCACATTCAGATAACATCTCCACTCTCAAAATCATGAAAACCACCAACTCGGGCTAACACTGACAATATAGACAAACATGTACAATCACAAGCAAAATGTCATACATAAGCTAGCGGAAGATGATACTAAAACTGGTGGTGCAAACGTCTCTCGTAAGGTTTGTCCTCTGAACTCAGAAGCTACCTGGAGGGGGGAAAAAACAAAACATGGAAAACTATGAGCAAAAACTCAGTGAGTGGGATCTTTTATAACTAACATATACTTTTGAGTTAAAAATCGTAGAAAACAGGAATTTTGACAAACATATACATTTCTGAGCAAAACACTTTTCATACATAATAAAAACTCATTGCTAACGGGTTCTCAAAATGATATCGTATCATAATCATATAATAGAAAAACCGACACTAAACGTATACCCACAACTGGTCATACTACACACAAGATAAATCAAGATATGCAGCAGAGCACTATATATACTAAAACTGGTCATACGCGCGCAGAGCTACCCCCAAAGGGCTAAGCACCCTAACATACGGCCCAAAGCCTATGTGTATGCTAAAGTGGGTCCCAAAGACCTCCTAAAAGCTGAGCTAGTGGGTACAACAATTTAGCCGTTTGAAATAGTTTATGAATATCATTATATAACTTTCAAACTATCTTAAAACCATAAATATCAATACTCTGTACATAAATACATACGGTCGTGTTCTATAAGAATAATTCATAGGTACTCGTAAAACACATAAACGTAATTGGTAATTCATAAAAATATGAGTATAATAGGCTATTCATAATGTATAAACTAACTTGAAATTTAAAAACAAATAGTTTAGGGATAATTCGAAAATAACGTTTTAACCACTCACAAATATTATCCCGTTTACAATCCCGGGTTATAAGCAGTTCCAATCTCCGTATCACCTGAAATATATATTTAATAAAAATACCTATTAATAATTTATTAAAACTTTTATATATTCGAAAAACATAATGAAAACACATAACATATCGGTTAATATTCCAATGGCTAGGGTTTCACTTTTCCTTCAATACTATACTTCCAATATACTTCTCAAACCGAATAATATCAACGTTAAAACTTATCAAAACTCCGTCAAATTCCACCAAATGATGAATTGGGTTGAAGAAATCACTTACCAACAAGCAATTATACCACCAAATGGACTCAAAACTCCACAATTCCAAGCCAATTTCCGGAAATTTCCTTTTTTTTTCTTTTCTTTTCTTTTCTCCCTGTTTTCCCTTTCTCTCTCTGTTTCGTTTTCATTCCCACGGGCTGAGACCAAAACTCAGTTTTGGTTTTCATTTTTTTTTTGCCACGTGTCAAAAGTATTGCATGCAAATTTCTTTTTTTTTTCAAACAGCGTTTACATGTATTGTCTATATAAGCCTGTACATTGATGAATTAACTAATGAGAGATTATATCTTCCTATGGTATCAGAAAGCCCACGACCCGCATCATGTTCCTGATCTCTCCACGTATCCGCATCATTTTCTTTCATCTCTCTACACATTTCACCGCCTAAAATTGTGAGTTTGTTTTCTTTACAAATTTCCTTTCAAGCTTTTCATCAATGGATGATCCAAATGATCCTTCATCCTCTCGTCCTAATCAAGCTTCTTCTGGATCATCTGATTCATCAACAATTGCTCCTACAATTCCTTTAGCTACATTGCCATTTTCATCATTGTAGAGATAATTTTCTCATTCTCCAATCTTTCTACTCTATAAATATCTGCACGCTTGTATCGATTCACCTTGATTCAACCAATTTTGCACTCTGACGATATCAAATTGAATCTATCTTGGAGGCTCATTACCTTTTCAGATATGTTGATGGCTCGTTCGTCTGTCCACCACAATTTCTTGATGTTAATGGCGTCTCTACTCCAAATCTGATGTTCAACTTATGGAAGGCACAGGATCATGCGTTAAAAACGCTTTTAAATGCAACTATGTCACAATCCTCTCTAGCAATTGTTTTTTACTGCAAATTCGCTCAAGAAGTCTGCCAAACTCTTGAACGTCGATTTTCCTCACTTACACAATCCAATATTATCGATCTTAAGTCTGAGATGATGAAGATCTTAAAGAAACCTACTGGACAATTGATGACTATATCCTTCGTATCAAGGTAATAGTTGATAAATTATCGGCAATTTATGTCTTCATTGATGATGATGATATACTTATCTGCAGAATCAATGGTTTATTGTATGAGTTTAATGCTTTCTGTACCTCTGCGTACTCGCTCTACTCTTGTTACTCGTGAAGATCTCCATGTCTTGTTAAAAGCGGAAGAATCTGCTTTATCTCTACAACACCTATCAGATTCTTCTATTGCTTTAGCTATTAGGAATGGTGTCCTAGAACTTGTAATTATTTAATAATAATAATTTATTAAGAATAAATTAAATAAATAAACATAAGTTCTTTATATTATCTAGATTGATTCAATTAATGATATTAGGAATATATGGAAATATATAAATATCAAACATTCAAATAGTAAAACCCTAAGTCACTCTTATGAAATCAACGACTTAGTATGTGAGTCATACGAGAGGATTAAAGTCGAGATGAGTAACTTAAACGTGTCTACAGTAAACGGATAACGTTTGGGAACCTTATCCTGGTAACACTGTTGATAGCTTCGCATTTTGTTTATAGACAAATGATCGAATCCTGATCATTCATGTGGGAGACATGAAATGGAAGTATCATATGCAATGTTGATTGTATAAGACTGGACCACGATGTTCGATCAAATTTCACCTTAGTACAGTTTACGAGAAATAATCGAATATCAAACTAAGTTTATCAACCGTGATAGATCTCAATCCTGAGTGAAATGTGGACTCCTATTTGTGGAGTTATGTTCTTTGATTCACATAGTTGAGAGCGATCTGTAAGAACGCTCAATACACTCCTGTTTTGGGAACATGACTAGATAAGTAGTTGGGAACTCATTTTCTCGAGATGGAATTCATAACTTTCCTATAAATTAACGATATCAGTACGATACCTAAACATTTTAGGAACTTTAGGAAACTCCCTTGATGTACTGATTCGAGACATGAACAAGTGACGTCACGACTTCTATTGATCACAGAAGTATCTTATCTCTAGTTAGACTAAAGATAAAGTTCATTGGAGAATCAGCGGGAACACAAGGATAAAGCGGTAATTACAGGGGCAAAACGGTAAATTTATCCACCTGTAATTATGAGGGTTCCACTTGAAGGATAATATCACAGATATAAATAAAAGATAAACTAAATGGACATAACTCATCTATAGTGAGGGGAGTTCAGCTATGAATCTATAGTGGAATTATTCATAGTTAGATAATAAGTAATTAACTGATTATGTGTTAATCACTTAATTGCTAATTATTAAGCCCATGATCTATAGGTCCATCGGGTCCCTATGCTAGCCCAAATATCGTAGTCGCGAAATCAAGTAGAAGAAATGGAAATTTTAAGTAAAGTGAATTACTTAAAATAGGCAATATTAATTGTTTAAATATTGAGTATATTTAAACGGTAATTAATATAAACATTATTAATTATTTAAATAATGAGTTTATTTAAACATGAAATTAATAATGAAATATTATTAATTATACATTATTAATTATTTAAATATTGAGTATATTTAAATGGTAATTAATAATTTGAAATTAATTAACAATTATTAATTGTTTAAATAATTATATTTAAACGGAAATTAATAATTAAAATTAATTAAATTAATAATAAAATATTAATTGGATAATATTTAGTCGGGAGAAAATATTAATATTATTAATTGTTTAAATAAAATATTTTATTTAAATGGTAATTAATAAATAAATTAATTAAGTTGGACTTATTAATTTAAGAGATAATTTCAAGCCCAATTGGATTAATGAACCCAATTGAAATTGGCCCAAAATAATTAATTAAATAAATTTGATTTATTAATTATTTATTATTAATTTTGGCCTTCATAGATAATTTGTAGGAGATAATTATTTGAATTATATCCTATAATAATTATATAGATTTATTTACCCAAGATAAATAAAATAAAGAAAAGAAAATAATCTCCTATTTATCTATGGCATTTTCGAAATTGCAAGATAAAGGAAAGAGATAATCTTTTTTCTTTTTGTATTTATCTTTATAGATTAATCCTAATGTGATTAGGATTCCTATTTTTCTATAAATAGGAGGCTTGGGTCATTCATAAATCACACAATTAAATTCCTTAGAAATTCGGAATTCTCTCTTCCTTCTCCCTCCCCCCTTAGCCGATTTTCCCTAGTCCATTGGGAAGAAAATATTTTTTCTTCTTCCCAATTTCTTCTAAAGTTCGATCCCACAATCGGATTTCGTTTGATCGATCGGGATATAGCGTAGAAGATCCGGTGTTGCTGAGGATTTGATGCTGTAAAGAAACCTCCAACCGATTCTCCATTTATTACTCAATGTAAGTTTTGATTTTAATTTTCGAAATTTAAAGCATGAATCTACATGTTTTTTCACAAATTACATGATATTAATAGATCCTAAATTAAGTGTTAATTTGTGTTACTAAATAAATTCCACTAATTTAGTAAATCATCCCTTCATTAGCAATGTTTGCTAATAATCGTAGCAATCATTCTGGTAATAATCGTGTAATCAGTCGAATAACTGTGGTAACAATGGCCATAATCCTGGATATAATCTTGGTTCTGCAAATAATAATGGAAGAGGTGTTAGAAATAACTTTGGTAATCGAGATAATGGTTCTGGTAGACGTTCTATTGGTTCAAACCCTGAACAGCAAAACAATTCTGGTATGGCTCGAGGTAATTCGCCTTTCGCAACAATATTACTACTCTTGGAGGTAGTTATGATCCAATCGTGTTTACTGTCACATTTGTAACAAATTTGGGCATATCGGTCTGAATTGATATGAGAGATGGAATTATGCATATTAGGGGCGTCATCCATCTGCTCAGCTAGCTACAATAACTCTACTCCCTCTGCTCCTACAAATAATAATATCTAGTTATCAGACAGTGGTGCTAATGTGCATTTAACTTCTGAGTTAGGGAACTTTTATGTTTCTAGCGATTACAATGGTGAGGATCATATCATAGTTGGCAATGGTCAACATCTTTCCAGCCAAACATTCAGGTTTTGGTACTCTATCTCTTTCCTCCAAAAAATTTCTCCTTAATAATCTGTTGCGTGTTCCTAACATTACCACAATTCTTCTCTCTGTTAATCAATTTTACAAGGATAATCATTGCTACTTCCTCTTTGACTCGGATTATTTCTCAATTCATGATAGATAACAAGGTTAGAAGTGTTTAGAGGTTCATATCATCAAGCCCTATATCCAATAATTCCATCTGCCTCTTCATCTCCTTTACATGGTAATCTAGAAGCTAAAGTTTCTAATACACTAAGGCATGATTGATGAGGTTATCCAAGTTCTACTGTTGTTCATTTTATGCTGAAACAATTTTCTATTTTTAGTATAAATAAGCATGAGACTTCTGCTTTAAATGTTGGTTCTCATTATGTTGCTGGAAAAATATCAAAATTACCTTTCTCCATGTCTTGTAGTGCTACTCCTGCTCCTTTACAATTGATTCATTGCGATGTTTGGGGACCCTCTCCTTCTGTTTCTATATCTGTTTTTTGCTATTAGGTTTCCTTTAATGATGATATGTCTAGATACACATGGATTTTTCCGTTAAAGCAAAATTCAGATGTCACTTCTGTCTTTTAACAATTTAAGCCTTTTGTTGAAAATTTATTCAACACTAAGCTTAAGACCTTTCGAAGTGATGGTAGGGGTGAGTTTGTAAATCATACTTTAGCCACTATTTTTCAAACTGTTGGGATCTTACTTCGAAAGTCTTGTCCTCATACTCCTAAGCAAAATACGGTAGCCAAAAGGAAACATAGACGTATGGTATAAACAACCTTGGCCTTTCTCTTTAGATCTGTTGTCCTTATGCATTTCTGGTTTCATGCCTTTACCACTGCAGTTTTCCTTATCAATAGAATGCCCATTGTTGTCTTAAGCAATGTGTCTCCTTTTGAAACACTGTTTTAGTCCAAACCTAATTATAAACATCTTAGAATATTTTGGTGTGCTTGTTACCCTTTGCTCAAACCTGATAATACTCACAAGCTATAAGCTAAATCTTCTCAATGTGTCTTTATAGGGTATCCTCTTGAATACAAAGGATACTTGTGTAATGATATTAAAAAGGACATAATTTTTACTTCAAGGCATGCGATTTTTTAGGAACATCTTTTTCCTTTCTAAAATATCTCTCCTTCACCCATGGTCCCTTCTTCTTCTATTACTCCTTCTCTTATGCCTTTTATTCAATCATCTCCTATTTCTGCTCCATCGTCTTCTTCTACGCCTTCTTTTAATCACATGGTTTTCGCTATTATATATGTTTCCTTTATTGATGATATGTCTAGATACACATGGATTTTTTCCGTTAAAGCAAAATTCAGATGTCACTTCTGTCTTTTACAATCTAAGCCTTTTGTTGAAAATTTATTCAACACTAAGCTTAAAATCTTTCGAAGAGATGTTGGGGGTGAGTTTGTAAATCATACTTTATCCACTATTTTTCAAACTGTTGGGATCTTACTTCGAAAGTCTTATCCTCATACTCCTAAGCAAAATGGGGTAGCTGAAAGGAAACATAGATGTATGGTATAAACAACCTTGGCCCTTCTCTCTAGATCTGTTTTCCTTATGCATTTCTAGTTTCATGCCTTTACCACTGCAGTTTTCCTTATCAATAGAATGCCCATTGCTGTCTTAAGCAATGTGTCTCCTTTTGAAACACTGTTTTAGTCCAAACCTAATTATAAACATCTTAGAATATTTTGGTGTGCTTGTTACCCTTTGCTCAAACCCGATAATACTCACAAGCTACAAGCTAAATCTTCTCAATGTGTCTTTATTGAGTAACCTCTTGAATACAAAGGATACTTGTGTAATAATATTCAAAAGGACATAATTTTTACTTCAAGGCATGTGATTTTTTATGAACATCTTTTTCCTTTCCAAAATATCTCTCCTTCAACCATGGCCCCTTCTTCTTCTATTACTCCTTCTTTTATGCCTTTTATTCAATCCTCTCCTATTTCTTGCCCATCGTCTTCTTCTACACCTTCTTCTAATCAGGTTGTTTCACTTCGTGTTTCTACCACTAATCAAAATACTATTGATTTTCCAATTTTGTCTTCCCCTTCAAATTATCACAAAATGCAAACAGGAAGTAAGTCATGCATAGTGAAAAATAAAGTTTATCACGCTATTTCTTATTCCACTGTATCTGAGCCTACTTCTTATACAGTTGCAATCAAATTACCTGAATGAAGACAAGCTATGAAGGATGAATATACTACTCTTATTCGTCAAAACATATGGACATTGGTTCCTCTAGCACTAGGCAAAAATGTGGTTGGCTGTAAGTGAGTTTACCGCATTAAACATAACTCTGATGGTACTGTGGCTCATTACAAAGCCCGTCTAGTGGTAAAAGGGTATCATCAAGAGCATGGTGTTGATTTTAAGGAAACCTTTTGACCAGTTGTGATAAAGAGTATAGTTAGACTTGTCTTAGCCTCAGCCAGTCAGTTTAAATGGGTTTTGAGACAACTTAAAGTTAAAAATGTCTTCTTACATGGTACTTTGCTAGAAGTGGTTTATATGTCCCAACCCCAAGGCTATGTTGACTCTTCTTCCAATCTTGTTTAGAAATTAAACAAGTCCCTTTATGGTTTCAAACAAGCTCCCCATGCTTGGTTTGATTGCTTTACTTCCCATATCATGACTGAATTTAGATTTACACAATCTCTTCCTCATACATCTTTGTTTACTCGAATAGATGGCTTCTCCATCACTTATTTGCTGCTTTATGTGGACGATATAATCCTTACAGGGAATGATAGTACCTATATTGATCAATTTGTTAGTCAGCTTCAATATCATTTTGAGTTGACAGATTTGGGAGTACTTCATTATTTCCTTGGCCTTGAAATATCATACACTGATTCTGGCATGTTAATTACTCAAAAAAAAATATGCTAATGATATTTTACATCGATTTGGTATGACATCTGCCAAGACTTGTAAATCTCCATGTTCTTTAAAGGAAATTTTCATTGATACTTCATTATGTAGTGTTGATGACACTCAATCTTATAGAAAAATGGTTGGTTGTCTTCAGTACTTGACTTTTATTCGACCGGATATTTGTTATTCGGTTAATAGAGTCTGTCAACATAAGCACAAACCTAATGTATCTCATTTTGCTGCTGTCAAAAGAATATTATGTTATGTATGTGGAACTCTTCATATGAGGTTACGTTATCTTTCTGACTCTCTTGCTTTACATACTGACTCTGATTCTGATTGGGCAAGGGATGTTGTTGATCGGCATTCCACAACTGGTTTGTCATATTCTTGGGCAAGAATCCTATTTCATGGTCTTCCAAGAAGTAATCCACTGTTTCTCGCTCCTCTACGGAGGTTGAATATCGAGCACTTGTGTGACGATCCGACTCTTTTAAAATAATTTAAATATAAAACACAGCGGAAGTCTTTATATTTAAAAAAAATGGCGTAGTTATGTTTGAAAATTGGCTAGCCAAAACCTATTACATTTTAATTCAGAATTTAAAACCACAAGGAACTTCAAGTTCCAATTCAGGAGTTCAAAAGATTTATAATCATAAAAATAAAGACGAAAAGCTCTTAAGAGCTATATACAAATTTACATAACATAAGATACAAATTAACAAAATGAGACCATGGTCTTTTAAAAGTGTAACGACCCGGACTTTTCAGCTAATTTTGAAATTTTGAATTAATATCAATTTGTAAGTAGAAATTATATATATATATATATATATATATATATATATATATTTTTGGTTCGTTATATAATTATAATTTTGGGAATTGAGATAACACCCTCTAATTAAAAAGAAAAAAAAAATAGATACAGTCTTACTAGCTAATGTAAATTGAAAATGTGGATTTGGAAATGATTAAAACTCTTAGTGTTTGAGCTTTCTTTTAATAGGAAACTTTTGTTCAATTTTTTTTTTTGTTTTAAAAAAATAAGTGGTGGGCCCTTTCTATCATTGTACCTTCTCCTTTCTTCTAGGGTAAAATACCCATTTCCTTTTCTACGAAAACAAACAATACTCTCTCTCCATCTAGCAACCCTTCCGCCAGCCACATGCAGCCCAACTCCAATGGATTTTCTTCTTCATCTTGCGTTTAATTCAGTGGTTTGTGGTTTTATTTTGTCAAAACCAAAAAGGAAAGAAAATGATAAATCAACACCTCTTCCCCCTCTAACCTCATACCGTGGCCATGTCTTCAATTAAATTCCACCGCCAGCCAACATTCTTGATGGGTTGATTTTGTGAGTTTTTCAAAGTTTTGGGCAAAAGAGATTTCTACCATCTTATTGAAGACTAAAGGGTAAGAAGCTTAAACCCTTTTCTTATTTTGTTGTAAAGTAGCATTTGATTTCTTTTGATAGAAAACTCAAAGTGTCGAGTCTGAGATTGAGTTCTTGAATTTTTCTTTTCCTTCCAAGCAACTTTTCTACCATGCTTTACTTTAATACTTAAGCCTTAGTCTTTTCCCTTCTTGAATCAAGATATCCATGGATAATTACCCTCAATTGGCCTCTGTTTTCAGACCCTGCTTTTGGATGCCATGTCCACCGCCTACGACTTTGACTTCAAATCAATTATATATATATAGAATTTTAATATAAGTAAATGTTGTTTATATGCACATGTATATATAAGCTATTGACTCTATTTTAGTATATATATATATAAAAGCTTATATATATTTTTTTTTTAAAAAAGGGACTTATGTACATAAGGGTTCTGAACTTTGATTTTTTTAAAATCTTAACATTATACATATATATGCTTTAACACCCCTGCCTTTTGTTCATGCCCATTAGCTAGCCTTCCCCACCGCCTGATGTTTAGTCTTTATATACAAACATATATTTATATATAGTTTTTATATAAAACATTAATTCTAAAGTCTGTAGTTTTGTTTTAAATTTTGTTTATATATATACTTTTGATTTTAATTATGTATTAACACTATATATATATATATATATATATGTGTGTGTGTGTGTGTGTGTGTGTGTTTTGACTTGAATTTGGTTTAATATTGTACATGTATATTAAAATAGTATAAAGGCTTTGACTCAAATTTTCCACTAACACCCCTCTAGTCTTTTGGGCTCGGGAGTGAGTCGTGTCCTTTGTTATTTAATTTAGATATTAGATTGGGTTTTAAATGTGTTTTAAATTGACTGTATGTAGGTGGTGTTTGAATCATTAAATCGGATTGTTACTTGACTTTGGAACATTGGTGGTTTTGGTAATTGGTAACGAGAGATGGAAATTGAAGAGGTGAGTAAAGACTGGTAAATGAAGGGAAAGTTGGAAATGACCCCAACTCTTTAATTGGTTCATTTGATTGATTTCATGTTTGATTTTGTGTTGATGTTTGATGTTTATTATGTGCATATTTTAAAGCTCCATGAAACTTCACTCTAGCTAGTTTGTACTTCCATTCTGCTGGGAAGAGCATCTCATCATTTTTACTTGCATTTACTCTTCGAAAACAAAGGGTTTTCGTGCCCCATATGATTACGATTACTTTCTCTTCACCGCTATTAATATTAGTGTGTTTGATTGAATTGTATGCTCTTGTTTGTTTATTTTTCTTATGAACTCGAGATGTGAATCGTTAAGTAATGGTAAATTGAAAGAGGAAATCGGCATGTGTTGCCAATAATGAAATGAGCTATGCATGTGTTTGGGAATGTAAGGTTTGTAAATCTTTCTTGTTGCTACGATTATAAGGGCGTAGTTATGGTCCCTTATATAAGTGAGGCGGCGGTTGTGTACCAAAGCTAGGCGGCGGTTGTGTACCAAAGCTAAGTTCACTAGTAAGATCTAAGGCTATCTCAGTTAAGGACTTGCACTATTCTTATTGGACCACTTCATTACTTGTGTAGTTTTGATTGATGGATCCAAGCAAGAATTATTATTGGGCCACGATCTAGGATGTGTTACTATTTCGATGGACCCAAGCAAGAAAGATTACGAATACTGTATTCCATTTGTTTTGATTGTTTGAAGTTGCTTCAACGGTGAGGTGACATGATTGTTTAAAGACTTAAAGAAAAGATAATAAAAAGAAGAAAAGTTAATATAAGTTTTATTTTTTCCAAGTAAAGATTGTTGTTATTTACAAGTTTTCTTTCATTTAACATTCTTTCTCACTAGCCAAGGGTTGCTAATGGTGCTACACCAAAAACATTTCAGGTGATGAAAGAGGAACCGAGCATTGATGATTGATGGCGAGGTGGATGGATGGACTATTACGCTCTTTGGTTTTAGGATTGTCTAGTTGATATTTAGACTTTTTGTATCATTAATTTTCATGGGTATTTGTAAAATTTTATGAGATATATTTGTTGATGGATTTGATGAATGTTTTTATTAAAACTCTATGAATCCCGGGATTCTTTTGAAATGAATTTAAAGATGAATTACTTGAGATTATGTCTTCCGCTGCTTTATTTATGCTTTAGCATATTTATTATTAAATTAGGGTCAGGTTGTCACAAAAAGTATCTAGTCCATCTCTGTGTCATCATCCTCTCGATCAAGCGCGCACCAACTCCTCTCCCACGACCCCAAACATTACCTGAAATGTTTGTAATATCATGAGCTAACAACTAAGCCCAGTGAGAATAAACAAAATAAAAAGTAAAGTTAGACCCCAAACCCGCATCCGGATTTGTGTCCAAGTAAAACTCACTTACTCTTTGCTATCAATCCATTCAAAGAGTTTTATATCAAGTGTTCCACTTTTACTTACCAATTCTCCAATATAATTGTGGAACTACATTCCAAGCATTTCTGGGTATGGTTTCGTAATGCATTTAGCATTTATATCTCATTTTCTTTATATACCTTATACTATGTACAAGGTTTACATCAAATCTTATTCTCCAATTACGAAATCTTCCAAATTATTGAGAAACTAGTTCTCTTACAACTTTCTTAATAAAACTTCCAAACTAGAGAATAATAACTCCCAAAGTTTAGAAGAAAGTGGTCATACTCAAATTTCTCCTTACAACCTTCATCGAGGTATATGGTTATATTCATTTGACCATAAAAACTTATATCATCTTCTCTTGATATAAACATATTCAAATAAAAATAAATTGTGTTGAATGACAATAATAATAGCTCCCGTAGGCTATGTGTAAGCTCCCGCAGGCTTTGTGATAGCTCCCGCAGGCTTTGTGATAGCTCCCGCAGGCTTTGTGATAGCTCCCGCAGGCTGTGTGATAGCTCCCTCAGGCTGTGTGATAGCTCCCGCAGGCTATGTGATAGCTCCGCAGGCTATGTGTAAGCTCTCAAGCTATGTGATATGAATTTGAAAATCTTTTAATTGCAAGTAAAGTAAATAAAATTATTCATCACTAAATGAAAGAACATAAAGTAAAGTACATAAAGTGCAGTGCATAAAGTAACGTTCATAAAGTACAGTGCATAAAGTAAAGTGCATAAAGTAAAATGCATAAAGTAAAGAAACAGAAATTTCGGATTTACAATAAGTAAACCAAACTCCCGATAATTTAAACAAAGTAGATTCTTTCTTAATTAAGTAATCTACACTTCCAAGGATTCTAAACTTCCAAAAAAATCCAAAGTTCTATTATCGAGTTTCTTTAACCATTCCATCTAAAAGTTTGGATCCTTTAACTTCCAATAATCCATTTTTAATCTCCGAAACGATTCTAACTTATAACTTCCTAAAGTTCAATGTTTCCCTCGAGAAACTCCAAAGTTTTCACTCAAAGAACTAGTTCCTAATCCTAAGGGCACTAGCTCATTTTCTTTTACTCTTAGATTCAAATCCTATTCTTAACCTCTGATTTTACAAACCGTTCTACTTATTCGGTTTCTAAAGTTACTTTAAATCCTATTTATTCTCACCTTGGTAGATGTGGTTTCGCTCCAAACCTCCAAAAGAGCGATCAAGCAAAGAATCAATAAACACCTACAATTAAAAGTATATCTAACGATCATTAATAAATAAACATACATCGGTCGATTAACATCTAAAAGCTCAAAATGACGAACAACCCAAGAAAAACCCAAAGGGTGCTCTCGGCCCCTCAATAGAAAATGGGTTCCGGGTTCGGTTTTCCGGCTTTTAGGCACTTTAGAGGTGTTTCGAGTTGGTTTTAAGTAGTTTCGAAGTTCCCGATTTCAATGGGTATCGATGATTTGGGTTTTTGAACAATAAACGATTTCCCAAATTTAATTACAATAAACATTATATCAATAAAAGTAAACCCCAAAACAACCCCCACGATGTAAAATTCAAACAGGAAAGGTTTCGACTGAAACTTGGTTTTAGGGTTTAGGGAAAGTTGTCAAAATCACTAAAAACAACTATCGTACTTAAAATCATCGAGTTTAACGGCAAGAAATCGAAGATTAAAAAGGAAAACTCCATTAAAATACTATTTGGAGCTTAGGGTTTGAACTTTAACTTATCGAGAAGTCCGTAGAACACGGATGGAAGGCACGATTGTTAGGTGGAAAGGAATCCTTGACTCAAGGGCTTTCTAATGCAACCGAAATCGAGCCAATCCATCGAGAAACAAATGAAACCCGAAAATCTCCCTCCCATGGATGAAGCCCACAGTTTTGGAGGAGGAAAAATGACAAGTTTTGGTCAATTTTGGTCAACATGGTGATTTTAAAGATGAGTGAATAGTGTTTTAATATTTTTAAGAAATTGGAAATGACGGTTACGTCCTTTTATGACTTTTGACTTCTAAATCGAAACCCGAAATTCTTAAATTAATCTAAAGGTGACTAATAATTATTAATTGGCCTATTAATAATTATTAATGTCACCGAAGTGAATTTAAAGTATTAAAACGATTAAAAAGAATTTCGGGCGAAATTAACTACTAAAATTGAAATCACTACTTTTAAATTGACCTTAAATACTTTAATTAAAATAAATAAATTATAAATAAAAAAATCACTTCAAAATAACGGGACGTTACAACTTGCTTCAACTACCGCTGAGCTTTCATGGCTTCGCCAATTATTGAAGATTTGTCTATCTATCTTGCCACTTCTCCTTTGTTGTTATGTGATAATCAGTCTGCCATTCAACTTGCCTCCAACCCCCTTTTTATGCCTGAAAAAAGCATATTGAAATTGATTTCCGTTTTGTTCGTGAGAAGATGGTTCGCAAAGACAATCGTATTCAATACATTCCCACACATGTTCAAATGACTGATATTTTTACAAAGTCTTTAGCCACTGATGTGTTTTTCATTCTTTGTTCCAAACTTATGTTTTCTTTTCATGTACCATAAGTTTGAGGGGGAATGTTAAGTATATACTATTGTAGTATTATTAGTATAAGTGAGCTCCAAGTAATTGGATAGATTGGGCCCCAAGTGTTAGGAAGCTTGGGCCCTAAGTAATGTATTATATTGTCTATATAAGCCTGTACATTGATGAATCAACCAAATCCTGAATGGTGATTGATAGACAGCCAAGAAGCATCACAAAAAATAAATAAACCACCAAAAACATGCTCAGAAGAGGATTCAGAGATAGGAAACCTATTAGAAATAAAATTAAAGAGAAGTAAAAAATTTGGTAGTCTTCATTTGTCTTTGAAATTTCATTGATGATATCGAAGTGGCTTCCCTGAAAAGTTCTAGCATTTCTCAATTTCCATAGTTTCCAGCAACCAAAAATAAAGTAGTCAATAAGGGATTTATTATTTACTTTATCAACAAATCAAGAACAAATGAAATCCCAACAATCCCACAAGCAATGACCTTCAAAATGGCTTGTATTAATAAACAATGAAAAGGCAAACAAGAATCTTTTGGCAATATCACATGTAAGTAAAATATGAGTAATGGATTCATCACAAGTTGAGCAAAACTTACAGAATGTATTAATATTCAAACCTCTCTTAGCCAAATTAAGTTTAGATGCTAAGAAACCTTTACAAGCTCTCCAAAGAAAATGCTTTAGCTTATTAGGAACATTAGCTTGCAAAATAAGCTGCCAACTTTTCCGATTTAATTGTTTACCATCTTACCCTTTTGTGTCGACCCGGCTTAATCTAAAAGCCCAGGACGTGAGTACACATACGGAAGCAAGAACTTAAGCTTAAAGCAGTTGATTTAGTAAAATAATGAAAATTTCGGCATGTAGTATTCGTAAATCTCAAGTCTCACATACAATATAAAGAAAACCTGTTAATCAGAAAACATCGGCTCGTCGGCCGGTTCAGAGTATCACATAAATTCAAAACAAAAGAAGGTCCGGTGCACCGGTTTAAAAGTGTTATACAAACATAATATACATACTTTGACTTTCAAATTTGACTAAAAAAAAGGAGATACAACCCAAAATAAGACTACTACACTTCCAAAAAAAAAGCAGCTCGTGTGACCAGAGACCAAACCCAAAAGCTTCATCTCGACGGATCAACGAGCACCACCTGCTGTGCCTCATGCCCGGCCTCGTCCAATACACTACAAAAAAAAAGTCAATTTGCGACCAGTAATTTGCGACCAACTGGTCGTTTCTATAGTAGAATGCGACAAAAGAAGCGACCAACATGGTGGAGGCAAAAAAGCTAGTCAGTCCAGAATTTGTGTGACTGTATAGTCACAAATATACGACCAAGCATGGTTGGTCGCAAAAAAGTCAACATTTTAAAAAACGACCAGATGGTCGCTTAAAAAAGTGAACATCTGGTCGTAATTTAAGTTGAAGATAAGTGACCAGTTGGTCACATGAAGCCGTGACCACGTGGTCATTTTATAAGCGACCAAATGGTCACTATTGTACTCAGACAAAATGCGACCAGTTGGTCGTTTGTTTTGGGATAAAATACGACCATCTAGTCGTAATTTAAGTTGAAAAAAGTGACTAGTTGGTCACATGAAACAGTGACCACGTGGTGTTTTATAAGCGACCAAGTGATCACCTTTGTACTCAGACAAAATGCGACCAGATGGTTGTTTATCTTAGGGTAAATGCGACCATCTGGTCGTATTTAATAAATATTTTTTTATTTATTTAAATTACAATAATTAGTTAATTAATTATTATTTATTTATTTAATTAATGTTCAAATTTAATAGCAAAAAATTGGAATTAAAATAAAATATATATATATATATATATATATATATATATATATATATATATATATATATATATATTTATATATATAAATCAAATATTCAAAAAATGTTTTATATAGAAGAAAGCATCCTAGAACTACTGTGGAAGGCGGGGGGTGGCGGAGGCGGCGTTGATGATGAATGGCCGCCGTCTAGGGATCTGAAGTACGCGGGTAAAGATGCTGCGACCTGGGCCTCGACCCGTTCTTGCATATCCGCCTCAATTGCAGCGACTCGAGAAACGAAGTCTTCGAGCATAGCGTCCATGTCGGTGTGAAGCTGCTGAACCTCCGGGCGCAGCTACTGCTCAACTGGAGAAGGGCGGAAGCTAGTGCTCGCTCCGCTCCGCTAAGGCCGGGGCACATTAGCGTAAAGGCGTCACCAGTACGAGCCGAGCCCAGGAACTGATCCATCAGGCCGAACCCCTCCAACGGCCTCCAAGAACGCCTCTCTACGGTCTTCCTGAGTCGGTTGCGAGTCTGGTGTGGGCGATCGCTGACTCAACCACTCTATGAAACGTTCCTAAACATTTAAAATTCAGAAAATAAAATAGTTAATATATAAGTTAGGAAAAAATTTAAAGAAAAAATAATAATTGAAAGAATTATTAAATACCTGAACTTCTTTCGCCTTATCGTCGACGAACGTCCCGTCCTTCTTCGTGTGAAGAACGTGGTGCAGCTCATCGGGCGGGACAGGGCGACCGTGCTTCGTTTCCTAAAAATATTAGAGATTGAAGAAGAAAAAATAATAAATTAATAACTAATTGAAAAAAGAAAACAAGAAAAAAGTACGTAAAAAACAAAAAAAATTACCAATCGACGATGGTGCTCGTCGTGGGTCCGGGCCCCGACTGTGTGTTTGGTGGGATTCTTTGCGCGGTTGGCCTTATTCCTCCTTGACACTTCTTTGCCCTCGGGAGTGCTCAAGCTCGCGATAAGCCATGTGTGGTCCTCTGAGCTCATCCACACGGGGCAGTTTGCTGCTTGCTTCTGCGCGCCCGGTAAATGAGGTCCTTGAATCGATCCCGGACGTGATTGTCCCAGAGGGGGAACAATCTACCATCCGTGATATCCGGATCGATAACAGGAAACTTGCCCTGAAAAAATTGAAATAAAAAATTGTTAAAATAATAAAGTAATAAATTTATTTCTATAAATTTCAAAATTAATTAATTATAAAAATAAATTATGTTTTTTACCTTCCAGGCTCGTCTGTCTCGTCGCCAGGCTCGTCTGACTGGGGAGGACGTCGTCTGCCCGTCATAATCCTACAACTAAACTAAACTAATTTAATACAAAGTAATTAAAATAATGAAATTAATTAAATTAATTAATTAATTAAATACTTTAAATTAAATTAATTAATGGAATAATCTAAATTAAATTGATTAAATAATGCAAATTAAACTAACATAAATTAATTAACTAATTTAAACTAAAATAATTAATTAAATTGAATTAAAGTAAATTAAAATTAGATTAATTTGAACTAAAATGAATTAATTAAAGTAAACTAAGTATCGAAGAATTAAACTATTAGATTAATTAAACTAAAATTAATTAAATAAGGTAAATTAAGTAATGAAGAATTAAACTAAATTAGATTAATTGAATTAAAATTAATTAATTAAAACTAAATTAAACTAAAGTAATTAATTATATTAAAGTAAATTAAAATTAGATTAATTAAACTAAGTAATTAATTAAAGTAAAGTAAGTAATGAAGATTTCAACTAAGATCTTTTAGATTAATTTAAACTAAAATTAATTAAATTTAACTAATATTAATTAATTAAAAATAAAATAATATAAACTAAACTAAACTATACTAAACTAAACTAATTAATTAAATTAAACTAACTTAAAATTAGATTAATTGAACTAAAATTTATTAATTAATTAAATTAAACGAAAATTAGATCAATTAACCTTAAGTAAACTAAGTACTTATTTAAACTAAATTACATTCATTAAACTAAAATTAATTAAATTAACAAAATTAAACTAAACTAATTAATTAATTAAAGTAAACTAAAATTAGATGAATTAAACTAAAGTAAACTAAGTAATTAATTACACTAAATTAGATTAATTAAACTAAAATTAAACTAAACTAATTAATTAAAACTAAGTAAACTAAATTTAAACTTAAATTAAAACTAACTAAAAATTAAAAACTAAAACTAACTTAAAACTTAAAATCTATACGAAAACTAACCTCGTAATAGAAACCGGGATTGGAGGTTTAGGGTTTTTAGGTTTAGAGTAGGAACGGGGAAAAAATAACGGGCAATGGAACGGGGGAAAGAGAGAAACAAAAAGAGAAAGGAAAAAAGAAGAAACAGAGGAAGGAAAACTGATCTGAATTTAAATCATATTTTGCGACCAACTGGTCGCAAATATGTAATCATAACCAGAAATGAATTTTGCGCGTGCTGGGGAAATTACGACCAACTGGTCGTATTTTTACACATATTTGCGACCATCTGGTCGCATTTATTGAAAAAGTGACCATCTGGTCGCACAATTAGGATTATCTAGAACAGCTGTCATTTCACGCGTCACATCGAGAATTGCGACCAACTGGTCGTAATCTTTAAATTCACCGCCGAGGATTGCGACCAGATGGTCGTAATCTTTAAATTAACCGCCATAAATTTCATGAAAATTTAAATTTACCGCTCATATTTGCGACCATCTGGTCGCACTTATTAAATTAACCGCCAAAACTTTCATTAACATTTTATAATATCCTTTGAGTTTTGCGACCAACTGGTCGTAATTTAACTTATATTTTTTGAAAAAAAGTATTCTTCTTTTCCACAAATGCGACCAATTGATCGCATTTAACTTCTAAATTACTACCATGTGGTCACCTTTTGTGTTAAATTGTGACCATATGGTCGCAAATATTAATATATATATATATATATATATATATATATATATATATATATATATATATATTTATATTTATATCACTCATTAAAGAAATAGTTTTAATAAAACATACATAGTGAATCATAAAGTTACAAAATGTCTCATTCATCATCCTCAGTTTCTTCGGTCGTCGCTTCTTCTTCTTCTGTTTCTTCGTCGGATTCATCGTCTCGAATAAATTCAGCATCAATGTCACGTGCGTGAGAAGTGGAAGCATTTGTATCATCATCATACAATGTTATCGTTCCATCGTGCAAAGGACGAACAGTACTGGCATGCGGACCATCGTCGATTGCACGACATCTTTGAAGGGATGATTTACTAAATTAGCGGAATTTTCATTAGTAAATTTATTAACATTTAATAACGGATCTATTAATATCATGCAATTTGTGATAAAAACATGTAGATTCATGCTTAATTTCGAAAATTAAAACCCTTTTACTTACATTGAGTAATTAATGGAGAATCAGTTGGAGGTTTCTTTACAGCATCAAATCCTCAGCAACACCGGATCTTCTATGCTATATCCCGATCGAAAGCAAAACCGACTTGTGGGAATCGAACCGGAAGAACAAAAGAAGAAGAAATTTCTTCTAAATTTTTTTTCCTAAGGAAAATCGGCAATTGGGCAAAAACATGAGAGAGAATTTTCACTTTTCTAATTAGAGTGAGAAGTGTATAAAATATGAATCTCAGTGGTCATATTTATAGGAAAATATGATATCTAATCTCTATAGATATGTTTATCTCCTAATTATTAAATAATAGAAAATATAAATAAATAAATATATACATATAAACTTACCTTCAGCTGGGCCACGCATGCGTCAATTAAGGCCAGGTATATATGCATATATTATATTCATTATATTTATTTTTCTTTATTTAATAATTATATATATGTATTTAAAATTAGAAAAAAAATTTCAAATAATAATTTCTAATTAAATACATTTAGCCAAAAATTAACATATTAATTACCATTAATTGAATCTTATTCAATTAATTAATTATTTTGGGCTAAACCAATTTGTTTCTTAAACCAATTGTATTTAATTCTCTCTAATATTTATTATCAAATTAAATAAAATCATTATTTAATCAATAATACTAATTATTATTTTCCATTTAAATAAATTCATTATTTAAATAATTAATAATATTAACATTAATTCCCGTTTAAATAATTTATTTATTTAAATAATTAATTTTGCCTTAAAATATCATAATTGATAATGTTATATTAATATCCATTTAAATAAACTCTTTATTTAAACAATTAATATTGTATCAGTATTAATAATATTAATATTAATTTTCATTTAAATAATCTCATTATTCAAATAATTAATATTGCCTAATTTTAAGTAAAATCAATTACTTAAATTATTTGTTCTTTCTAAGTTAAATTAATAACTTAGTTTTGCTACAACAATATTTGGGCTAACATAGGGACCCGATGGACTTATAGATCATGGGCTTAATAATTAGTCAATTAAGTGATTAACTCATAATCAGTTAATTACTTATTATTTAACTATGAATAATTCCACTATAGATTCATAGCTGAACTCCCCCACTATAGATGAGTTATGTCCATTTAGTTTATCTTTTATTTATATCTGTGATATATCCTTCACGTGGAACCCTCATAATTACAGGCGGATAAATTTACCGTTTTGCCCCTGTAATTACCGCTTTATCCTTGTGTTCCCGCTGATTCTCCAATGAACTTTATCTTTAGTCGAACTAGAGATAATATACTTCTGTGATCAATAGAAGTTGTGGCGCCACTTGTTCATGTCTCAAATCAGTACATCAAGGGAGTTTCCTAAAGTTCCTAAAATGTTTAGGTATCGCACTGATACCGTTAATTTATAGGAAAGTTATGAATTCCATTTCGTGAAAATGAGTTCCCAGCTACTTATCTAGTCATGTTCCCAAAACAGAAGTGTATTGAACGTTCTTATAGATCACTCTCAACCATGTGAATCAAAGAACATAACTGCATAAATAGGAGTTCGCATTTCAGATCTATCACGGTTGATAAACTTAGTTTGATATTCGATCATTTCTCGTAAACAGTACTAATGAGAAATTTGATCGAACATCGTGGTCCTGTCTTATACAATCAACATTGCATATGATACTTCCATTTCATGTCTCCCACATGAATGATCAGGATTAGATCATTTGTCTATAAACAAAATGCGAAGCCATCAACAGTGTTACCAGGATAAGGTTCCCAAACGTTATCCCTTTACTGTAGACACTTATAAGTTACTCATCTCGACTTTAATCCTCTCGTATGACTCACATACTAAGTCGTGATTTCATAAGAGTAACTTAGGGTTTACTATTTGAATGTTTGATATTAATATATTTCCATATATTCCTAATATCGTCGATTGAATCAATTTAGATAATATAAAGAACTTATGTTTATTTATTTAATTTATTCGAAATAAATTATTATAATTAAATAATTACAAGTTCTAGGACACCATTCCTAACAATCTTATCTCATCTTCTTGAAAAGCAACAGCTTCCTCTGCATGGCCGTCTTTCTCGGACAAGTTTTCTTCTACATGGCGTGATTTAACGGTTCAAACAACTAACCAATCTATCAGATCTCGTCTATTAATCGGATAGTTCAGGTAATAAACTTGAATCGCCTGTGCAGCCAGGACAAGCCTATCAGCGGTGTGCATATGCTTAGACTTGTTTACCTCAACGATTTGTAGATGATCAATCTTATGGACTTCGCCTCGTCTGGTTGTCTCGAACCAAGTGCAGTTGAACAGAACAATGCGCTTTAGCGTCAGACTTGCGTATTAAATCTCAAGAATCTCATCGATTACTTCGAAGTAATTGTCTTCGTTTGTGCCGACACATGACCTTTTATGCAAACACCACTGTTGTTTGTTGCCCTGTTAACTGAATGCGCCTTCGTTTGAAATCTGTAACCGTTACCGACGTATCCAGTATAAAAAACGAACATACATCCACTCTCGTTCAAATACCCGGCCACGAACAAACTGTTCAACCCCGGCCACGAACTCATCGTTCAAATACCCGTCTAACAAACGAACATACATCCACTCTCTCATCTGCTCATTTGCGACCAGATGGTAGTATTTTTGCTACCACCTGGTCGCATTTTCCCTCCAAAATTTCCCACCATTTTCCTCACTACCCCAGGTCACATCAACTCACAGCATTTACGACCACATGGTCACTTACTTTGGTGACCACTTGGTAGCTTTTCTCCCACCAAATTGTTTATCTACCACTGGTCACTAAAATCACAACATTTGCGACAATCTGATCACTTAACAATGTGACCACCTGGTAACTTATTTCCCGCCAAATTTCTAAGCTACCACTGGTCACCAAAGGTCACCAAAGTTGCGACCATCTGGTCACTTTGAAATGTGACCACTTGGTAGCCTTTCTCCGGCCAAGCTTCTAAGCTACCGGTCACTAAAGGTCACCAAAATTGCGACCATCTGGTCACTTTCAAATGTGACCACTTGGTAGCCTTTCTCCCGCCAAATTTACCCGCCTTTTTTTGCTACTAAATGATAACTCGTGTCACAAAATTGCGACCACATGGTAGTAATTTTGTAGTGACCATATGGTCACTTTCTTCGTGCCAAAAATTCGCGCCAATTTTTATGACTAATTCTTTACCTGGTCGCATTTTGGTCGCAAAAAAGTGACCACGTGGTCATTTTAAGTCAAACTTCATATTTACTACAAGAGTGGTCACCCAAAAAACTACCTAATACTCTGGTCGCAATTTAACAGTTTTTTTGTAGTGATAACTGAAAGGTGATTTAGAGCACCTTTGAGCATGACACTCAGTGAAAACAAAAGAATATGAACGGTGATGCAGAATGATCGTGATAGAATATAAAAGAAGTAATAACATGCTTAAGATGTATATAAAGAACAAATGCTTTATGTTTAGATGGTGAAAACCAATCACAACCTCTTTAACACATACTTGTGTCAAACCGTACCATAATTTCTTTTCACAATTACCATTCTCTTTGATCTAACAAGTCTTTCCAACACAAACTCGGCGTCTCACTGGGCCCAAGTTACAAAATCAATCAACATCCGAGCCGTAGCTCACTTCAATTTCAAACTATCTCAAATTCACTAGCACCCGGGCCATTAATTATATAGCACACCAGAGCTCCACCACATCTCCGCCACGGTAACCACGTGTACCGTCCAACATCCATACACCGTTACACGGGTTATGACACCATGGCCACATGTCAATCGCATGATATGTATGTATGGGATGTTATGTCATAGAATGGAATTTAGCATGCTTTCTCTTAGTCAACAACAAGCAACAAACATCGAGTTATCAAGCATAATTAAGACAATTCCTCCAAGCAGAATATGAATCAATCATCACACACATGATGCTTAAAGCTCATATAAACACACACATAATTCACTTCACACATTTCTCTATTGTCTCAATCGTAACTAATCATCGAATCATAAATCGAATATGTGATAAGTATGTATAATCATAGCCCAAATCAAAATATGACTTGTTCACGGTGAAGGGATGATTTACTAAACTAGCGGAATTTTATTTAGTAAACTAATTAACATTTAATTACGGATCTATTAATATCATGCAATTTGTGATAAAAACATGTAGATTCATGCTAGTTTTTCGAAAATTAAAACCCTTTACTTACATTGAGTAATATATGAAGAATCGGTTGGAGGTTTCTTTACAGCATCAAGTCCTCAGCAACACCGAATCTTCTACGCTATATCCCGATCGATCAAATGAAACCCGATTGTGGGATCGAACTTTAGAACAAATTGGGAAGAAGAAAAAAATATTTTCTTCCCAATGGACTAGGGAAAATCGGCTAAGGGGGGAGGGAGAAGGAAGAGAGAATTCCGAATTTCTAAGGAATTTAATTGTGGGATTTATGAATGACCCAAGCCTCCTATTTATAGAAAAATAGGAATCCTAATCACATTAGGATTAATCCATGGAGATAAATACAAAAAGAAAAAAGAATTATCTCTTTCCTTTATCTTGGTATTTCTAAAATGCCATAGATAAATAAGAGAATTTTTTCTTTTCTTTATTTTATTTATCTTGGGTAAATAAATCTATATAATTAATCGATCGGGATATAGCGTAGAAGATCCGGTGTTGCTGAGGATTTGATGCTGTAAAGAAACCTCCAACTGTTTCTCCATATTTACTCAATGTAAGTAAAGGGTTTTAATTTTCGAAAAACGAGCATGAATCTACATGTTTTTATAACAAATTGCATGATATTATAAGATCCTAAATTAAGTATTAATTTGTGTTACTAAATAAATTCCGCTAATTTAGTAAATCATCCCTTCAATACCATTAATTCTTTAGGAAAGTTATGAATTTCATCTCGTGTAAATGAGTTCCCAGCTACTTATCTAGCCATGTTCCCAAAACAGGAGTGTATTGAGCTTTCTTACAGATCACTTTCAACCATGTGAATCAAAGAACATAACTCCATAAATAGGAGTCCGCATTTCACTCAGGATTGAGATCTATCACGGTTGATAAACTTACTTTGATATTCGATCATTTCTCGTAAAAGGTACTAAGGAGAAATTTGATCGAACATCGTGGCCCTGTCTTATATAATCAACATAGTATATGATACTTCTATTTCATGTCTCCCACATGAATGATCAGGATTCGATCATTTGTCTATAAACAAAATGTGAAGCTATCAACAGTGTTACCAGGATAAGGTTTCCAAACGATATCCGTTTACTGTAGACACGTTTAAGTTACTCATCTCGACTTTAATCCTCTTGTATGACTCACATACTAAGTCGTGATTTCATAAGAGTAACTTAGGGTTTACTATTTGAATGTTTGATATTTATATATTTCCATATATTCCTAATATCGTTAATTGAATCAATCTAGATAATATAAAGAACTTATGTTTATTTATTTAATTTATTCTTAATAAATTATTATTATTAAATAATTACAAGTTCTAGGACACCATTCCTAACAATCTCCCACTTGTCCTAGACCTTTGGAGATTTGCTTGTAATTCCAGTCAAACTGGATGACTATCAACTACTTAGCCATGGTAGTCATTTTAATGCTTTATCAGTAACGTTTTCATCTGTTTAGTATGTATTTCTTTTGTCTGATGTTAGTTTCATTAAGTGTAATAGATTCCATATTTTATCGCCATAAAATAAACTCTATTAACTATTGATTTGAAACTATCATCTTCAACCTTCTTTCATTTACTAACGACTTAGTAATTACGAGAATCTAGAGTTTAGTTAGTAAAAACTCATTTTACTTATACTTAACTCATCTGATATTTAATTCGCAAAAGTCTTTTGTCAAATTCTTACATGGAAATAAATTCATGTTCGAATTTGAGCCCGTGCAACTCATAAAATCTCCCATTTTATCTATGTGCACTAACATACTATTTGTAAATTTTATTTTAGTCACATTGGTTCTGGGATTCTCGAAATTCTTAAGCTCCCACTACAAAGTAATTCTCCATTACTTTCATTTGTTTAATGATTACAATTTTATACTTGTTATTATTTCAAAAATAATGTATAATTATAAGTGACCATTTTTCAACTCCACTATTGAAAATTCGTGTCATTTTTATTTCATTTATTTTGAACTTTATTCATTGATTTTGAAGTCAATGACTTTCACTTGGACTTCGAAAGTCCTTTGGTTCGTATTATGACGCTCCCACTCAAATAAAGTTCTATAAGTAGTTTTACCATTTAAACTTTTAAATGACTACTTGTTTTATTATGAAATAAAATCATTGTAATTCTTTTCTATCTTAAGTATGGTTTAAACTTTTTCAGTATCACTGATTTACTGAACTTTTCTTTGACAATTTGTGAATTCAATTATTCACTAATTATTACTCTCTGATTTCTGTTTTGTTTATTCCATACCAGTTTTTACCTTTAAAACATCCTTTTAAAT
This sequence comes from Gynostemma pentaphyllum, assembly GCA_028015215.1. Classification (NCBI taxonomy): domain Eukaryota; kingdom Viridiplantae; phylum Streptophyta; class Magnoliopsida; order Cucurbitales; family Cucurbitaceae; genus Gynostemma; species Gynostemma pentaphyllum. Next base: position 33,476,225 of record CM051346.1, on the reverse strand, counting down.
AACTGAATGTTTGGAATATAAGAAATCGTTTTAATGTTTACTTATCACTTAAGTTCTAACATCTAAATGTCCAACTTTAGTGATGTTTAAGTCTAGTTATCTTTGATAAATCAAAGATATTCGATTTTACTTATCCATAAGTTCGTGGATTAATATGGTTATCATCTCAAACTCCTTGAGAACCATCTTTAAGAGATTAATCTCCCTCTAACTTATTTAAGTAATTTTAGACTTAAGTATTTAAACATTTTTAAACCTTATAACTCATTTAGATATACCGGAGTTTAGAATTTGGATTTAGAATTTATTTGTTTTATACTAAGTATTTTGAATAACCATCCAATCACACTTTGGAACTTTGTAATATAATTGTGAAGGAATATCTACCTAAATAACTCTTATTTAAAATATTCCCAAACTTGGTTCATACGAAATGAGAACCAATAGCTATTACGTAATTCAAAATAAAAACAAATTGATAATTAAACTAAACTAGAAAACTATGGTTTTGGAAAGAAGAATATTTTCTTCGCTTTTAGACGATTGTAAAATCGGTTACGAGGAAAATAGGAAGAAGAAGAGTTTTCAATTTCGAAAATTGAAATTAGAAGCTTTTGAATGAATAACAAGACGTTTGTATTTATACCGAAAACAGTTTTTCCAACTGTATTAGGAAATACTATAAAAATAAATACAAGATAAATGCCAAGAATAAAATCAAATTTTATTTCTTATTTATCTTAAGTGCCGATTTTATGTGCATAAAATCAATAAGAAAAACTAATTTTTTCTTTGTTTAATTTGCCTTTGGTTAAACATTCTTTTATATATTTATTTTAGACAAAATAATTCAACAATTATTTCCTAAAATATTATATATGAGCCAATTTTGGTATTTAATAATTCAAATAATTTGAACCAAAACCCATTGAATTCATTAATTCAATTATAGATTATTCCTTATTAATAAATCTTATTTATTAGTTCTTGATATTTTTTTAAATCAATCATTTAAATAAAATATCATATTCCGATTTTTGTACTTTATTATTAATAAATATTTATTATTTTCTATTTAAATAATCGAAATTATTTAAATTAATAATAAATAGGTTATTTAATATTATTCTTTTAAATAATCGATATTATTTAAAATTAATAATAAATGTTTAATTATTAATTTCCATTTAGGTGAACACATTACCTAAATAATTAATAATTATTTATCAATAATATTTTATTATTAACTACCATTTAAATAAACACATTATTTAAATAATTAATAATAATGATATTATTTTCTATTTAAATAAACTCATTATTTAAATAATTAATATTGTCTGTTTATTTAAGTAAACTGCTTTACTTAAATTATTTATTTCCTTTCCTAGGAAACACAGTTCTCATAGTTCAATTTGTTCTTTCTAAGTATAGTGACTAAAACAGATGTTATATTACTGAAATTTAAATAAACTTTATCTTAATAATCTAACATGCATTCAACATTCAAATACTCAAAGTTTCAACATATAATTAAATATGATGCATGAATGCGAACATATTAATGAACAGAAAAGCCCTTAAACATGTTACTATGTCACGATATTTTAATGATACCAGTGAAGTGCCGTCGAATGATAGGTCAGTTACCATCATTAAAACGAGATGCCACTCGAACAATTGACAACTCCAGAATAACTCATATTCTTATGTCATTGTTTACCGTGTGTTTGGTCAAGAATTTTGATAACAAACTTTATCAAATTTCTTTTTAAGTGTAACCCACTAATTTAGTCTTTTAAATAAAAATTGAAGAGTGTCTACGAAGTGTAGATTCAGTCTTCAATCGCATTTAAAATTCTCTATCCCTTTCGGGAGACCCAACTTGATATTGATTTATACAATAAACCTTCCTATGGGAATGAACACTGCGCAGTGTTACGGAGGTCATGTATAAATCTCACGTTTGAGCCCATTAGTGGAGACCATAGGATACATTGACATGTTTCCTTCTCCCACTTAATATTTTAAGTTAGGGATTCATAACTTAGACTAATTCAGGCTAATTCATTAATCCAAGTTTTAATTAACCTAATCAACTTTAACTCTTAAATTGGTTAGATTAATTTTATAAATGTGATTGTTCAAGTTTTCCTAATTAAAACTAATCACATTATGAGCCGTCTTAATAATTTCGATTTATTAATTTGAACTTTTCTCCCAGGATCGCTCCCAAGTTAGAGGCGCTCCGTGTTAGGGGAACTTTATGAAACCTCATCGCTGGCGAGCTTTCGCTGGAGATCCATTCAATTCAATTAATCTCAATTATTAATTTTTAATTAACCCTTAATTAAAAGTTTCTATTTGTTTATCTTATATGGATTTTGGCCCAATTGTTTAAACAATAATTCCATATTACAAATAATTCATTTAGTTTCTATTCAACTTTTAAACTAGATTTAACTTTTGAATTTTAACTAAATAAGCATGCTTTTAATTCTAAAACAATTAGAATAAAATTATATAATTTTCGATAATAACATTTATAAAATAAAATTATAGCATGCTTCACATACATTAGTATATAATAACACATATTATATCATGATGCATGTATGTACAATTAATTAAAATCATACAACCTATGGTGGGATTTTCTACATGGCATACTCTTATGCATGAATATTATTTAAAAAAAAATTATATCATACATATAAACACTTTAAATAATAAATAGCTAAATTGACCGGTATTCTTGGCACTATTTCTAAAACGAAAAATTTAAATTACAACTTAATTAAATCTTCCATTGTAGAACTTGAGGCTTCAACTTTCTCTCTCCTGCATGGTGTAGGCGTGGGAACGGGCATTTATGGGGCAAATATTATCTCCTTAATATTTCCATGAATGCTTGTTTTTAAAAATAATTATCTTTTAATTATATGGAAAAATAAAATAAAATAAAATAAAAAAATTTCCATATAATCATATATCAATTTGAAATTCATAATTTAAAATATTGAGATAATCTTTTTTTAAAAAATTATTTCCTTATCTTAAATTTTTGATTTTTAAATTGATATAACAAGATAACATTTTAAAATTATCTTACCATATCTCATCTTTTCTCCTCCTTTGGGCGTGGACATCATGAATGATGGAGAAAAAATTTTCTTCTCTTCCTCCCCTTTGGTGTAGCCGATTTTTACCTCATTTGGTATGGGAAAATTACAACTTTTTCCTATACCCTAAAATTAGGGTTTACAAATTTTCTACTAAAATTTAAAATCCTAAGTGCCTCAAGAATACCTAAATAGTCAATTAGCAAACCTCCACAATTTATATAAACATACATAAAACAATTTTTATGCAACCCACCAAAATTTTCGAAAAACTCACAATTTTGCATGATAATTAAAATTAGCTCTGATACCAATTGAAGGGATGATTTACTAAACTAGCGGAATTTTATTTAGTAAACTAATTAACATTTAATTACGGATCTATTAATATCATGCAATTTGTGATAAAAACATGTAGATTCATGCTAGTTTTTCGAAAATTAAAACCCTTTACTTACATTGAGTAATATATGGAGAATCGGTTGGAGGTTTCTTTACAACATCAAGTCCTCAGCAACACCGAATCTTCTACGTTATATCCCGATCGATCAAACGAAACCCGATTGTGGGATCGAACTTTAGAAGAAATTGGGAAGAAGAAAAAAATATTTTCTTCCCAATGGACTAGGGAAAATCGGCTAAGGGGGGAGGGAGAAGGAAGAGAGAATTCCGAATTTCTAAGGAATTTAATTGTGTGATTTATGAATGACCCAAGCCTCCTATTTATAGAAAAATAGGAATCCTAATCACATTAGGATTAATCCATGGAGATAAATACAAAAAGAAAAAAGAATTATCTCTTTCCTTTATCTTGGTATTTCTAAAATGCCATAGATAAATAAGAGAATATTTTCTTTTCTTTATTTTATTTATCTTGGGTAAATAAATCTATATAATTATTATAGGATATAATTAAAATAATTATCTCCTACAAATTATCTAAGAAGGTGTGACGACCCGACACTTTTAAATAAATTAAAATCAGAGAAAACAGCGGAAGTCTTTTAATTTACGAAAAATTGGCGTGGTTTTGTTTGAAAATTGGCATGCCGAAAACCTGTTTACATCCTAATTTTCAAATCTAACAAAATCTCATGGACTTTAAGTCCAAAATCAGGAGTTCAAATATGTATATCATATAAACATCAACATTAGGCTCTTAGGAGCCAAATACAAATACAATTTATTAAAGTCCTTAAAGTGCATCCAAAATATGACATAAACTTTACAATTCCATTAGTCCATCTCGAGGTCAGCATCCCTCGATCATGCAGCACCACCTCCTCCTCCTCGACCTCTAGCCAAAGCATTACCTGAAATTGGTTGTAATATCTTGAGCTAACAAACTAAGCCCAGTGAGAATAAATAGCATAAAAAGTAAAGATAGACCTCAAACTCGCATTTCGATTTGTGTCCCAATAACTGACACAATACACTCCTAAAGTCCTCCAAACTCTAGGTAATTCTATTTCCATAAAATCCAAAAGATGATACAATTAGTACACTTAGTCTAATTATTCATCCAATAACTTATCATAACATGAATAAGAAAAGTAAATAAATAAACTTTACATGATATAACATCTCGATTCTCTTTCTCGTCTATCAAATGCATAAAAGTAATGAGTACTTCCCGTAGGATACGCATTCACCATTTATGCATGAAATGGAGGTAATGTGGATTTTTACATACTATCCACCATTATCCTTATATGTGAAGTAGTGTGGGCAATTATGGCGTCCCACCAATACTTATGTATGAAGTAGTGTGGGCAATTATGGCGTCCCACCAAAACTTATGTATGAAGTAGTGTGGGCAATTATGGCGTCCCACCAAAACTTATGTATGAAGTAGTGTGGGCAATTATGGCGTCCCACCAAAACTTATGTATGAAGTAGTGTGGGCAATTATAGCGTCCCACCAAAACTTATGCATGAAGTAGTGTGGGCAATTATAGCGTCCCACCAAAACTTATGCATGGAAGTAGTGTGGACTTTCTCGTATTCCACCATTAACCTTTCGTTTTTCTTTCTCACTTTCTTTTCTTTTCAATAATGCGAGATGTTATGGATATGGTTGCATATGCTTGCAAAAGTAAATAATGTAAATGTAAATGATAAAGCAACCGAAACAAGCATAAAGTAAAGGGGCATAAAGTAAAGAACATAAAGTAAAGGGCATAAAATAAAATAGATAGAATCCTGGATGAACGATGTATCGATCGAACTCCGCTAACAAGAATAAAAGTAAAGGTCAAAATATAACGATTAACCTAAACTTTCAATGATTCTAAACTTCCAAGTGAACCATTCTAAACTCCGAAACTAATCTAACTTAGAATCTTCTAAGATTCGAGGTTTTCAACGAGAAATCCTAAGTTTCTCGCCTAAAGGATTAACTCAAAATCCTAAGGCACTAACTCACTCCCTCTAACCTTAGATTGGATTCTAATCTTAGTTTCCGATTCTACAAATCAACGTACTTATTTGCTTTCTATAGTTACTTTAAATTCTAATCATTCTCACCTTAATTAAAAGTGAAGACTTCGCTTCTAAGCACCGGAAGAGCGATCAAACAAACGGTTCAAAAACACCTACAAAAGGATTAATATCCCGAAAATTAATAAATTACCAACTAACGATTAAACAACGATGAAACAAGCAAAAAGACGGAAAATCCACCAAACCTACCCCTTGGAGGCTCTCGGCCCTCCCTAGAAAAGGGGTCTCGGGTTTTTGGCAATTTAAATACATTTTGAGTTGGTTTTAAGCAAATTCGATAATCCCGATTTCAATGGGTATCGATGAATAGGGTTTTCGAACATTAATCCCTTTCCCGAATTGAATTTAAATAAACATTCATTCATTAAATTCTAACCCAAAATCAAACCCAAAAGGGTAAATTTCAAACGGGAAGGGTTTCGACTGAAACTCGGTTTTAGGGTTATGAAATAATTTCCAAAAACACTTAAAACTACTCCCCGAATTGACAAACACCGAGTTCCACGGCAAGAATTCGAAAGAAAACAAGTAAAACTCCATTAAAACACTATTTGGAGCTTAGGGTTTGAAACTTTACTTACCGAGAACTCCGCAAAACACGAGTGGCAAGTACGAAGGCTAGGTGGAAAAGGATCGTAGGACCGATACCTTTCCAATGGAACGAGAATCAAGTCGATTCGGCAAGAAACGAACAAAAACCAAAAATTCTCCCTTTTGCTCTTGATGATCACGGCAAGGAGGAGGAGAAAATGAGCATTTTTGGTCAATTTTGAGTCAAAGGTGAGTTTTTAAAGACAATTGAATAGTGTTTTTAGATATTTTGCAAATTGGGTAATTACAACTTTGCCCTTTTATGACTTTTGGCTTAAAAACGAATCCCGAACATCTCAAACTATCCCAATGGTGATTAATAATTATTAATTGGCCCGTTAATAATTATTAATACCATTAAAATGTATTTAAATAAATAAAGCCATTAAAATGAAATAAACTATTAAATTCTAATTTAATAATAAATAAATGAATTTTAATTACTCAAATTAAAATAAAATAAATAAAAGTTTTTTTTTATCACAAAATAACGGGACGTTACAGTCAACCCTCCTAAAAAGGCTTTTCGTCCCCGAAAAGTAAACTCACTAAGTGAAAAGCTGAGGATACTTTGCCCGCATATCATCCTCACGCTCCCACGTAGCTTCTTCAGACACTTGGTTCCTCCAAAGAACCTTAACCAAACGAATCGTTTTGTTTCTCAACACCTTTTGCTCGAATGCTAAAATCTCAACCGGTGTCTCCTCATAAGACATACTAGCATCCAAAACTATCGGCTCGTGATCAATCACGTGAGAAGGATCTGCCATGTACTTCCAAAGCATAGATACATAGAAAACATTATGAACTGCCGATAAAGAAGGTGGTAAAGCCAATCGGTAAGCCACTGCTCCTACTCGATCGAGTATCTCAAATGGGCCAATAAACCTAGGACTCAGCTTACCTTTCTTCCCGAATCTCATAACACCTTTCATAGGTGCTACCTTCAAAAACACGTGGTCCCCCACTGAAAACTCAAGTGGACTACGTCGTCTATCTGCATAACTCTTCTGTCGACTCTGGGCAATCCTCATCCTCTCCCTAATCAAGTCAATCGACTGACTAGTCAACTGTAATAACTCAGGCCCCAAAAGCCTTCTCTCCCCAACCTCATCCCAGTGAGCTGGAGATCGACACTTTCTACCATAAAGTGCCTCAAAAGGTGCCATCTCAATAGTAGCCTGATAGCTGTTATTATAAGCAAACTCTACCAAGTACAACTGAGAATCCCAACTACCTCCAAAATCAAGAACACAAGCCCTCAACATATCCTCCAGAATCTGGTTAACTCTCTCGGTCTGACCATCTGTCTGAGGGTGAAAAGCTGTGCTAAAATCCAAGCCTGTACTCATGGCTGAACGCAAACTCTGCCAAAACTTCGAGACAAAACGAGTGTCCCGATCTGATACTATCCTCACAGGCACACCATGTAATCTAACAATCTCCCGTAGATACAACTGTGCCCAAGTCTCCACTGGGTAGGTGATCCTCCCAGGTATAAAGTGTGCCGTCTTCGTCAAACGGTCTACAATCACCCAAATGGTATCGTAACCCTTTGATGTCCTCGGCAAACCACTGATAAAGTCCATGGAAATCTCCTCCCATTTCCATTTGGGTACACTCAGAGGGTTAAGTAAACCCGGTGGACTCTTTCTCAAAGCCTTGACTTGCTGACAAGTCAAACATCTACTAACAAAGTCCGCAATCTCAAGCTTCATTCCCGGCCACCAATAATGCTCTCTCAGGTCCCTGTACATCTTCGTACTACCTGGATGAATAGAGAAGATATAACTGTGAGCCTCTTCCAACAGTTCCCTTCTAAAAGTCGATCCTAAAGGCACACATAGCCTCTTACGATACATCAGAGCACTGTTTGTAGAGAACCTCTCTAAAACCGGCCTGCAAATGAACCTCATCTCTCTGTGCATCAATCATCCTCTGCCTCAAAGTAGGCCCCACTGTCAAACTAGCCAGACTCACAGTGACCTCGGCAGTAAGCAATGCTATCTCAGCCCGTTTCATATCCCACCTCAATCTTAAAGGTAAGGCTGACAAAGCTGAAGAATGAGAAGACTTCCTACTGAGCGCGTCAGCCACTACATTGGCTCTCCCAGGATGATACTGAATGTCACAGTCATAATCCTTAACAAGCTCTAACCATCTCCGCTGTCTCATATTCAATTCCTTCTGAGTGAAGAAATATTTGAGACTCTTATGGTCAGTAAATATCAGAATCTTCTCACCGTACAAATAATGCCTCCAAATCTTCAAAGCATGAACAACAGCTGCCAACTCTAAATCATGAGTCGGATATTTCTTCTCATGCTCCTTCAACTGACGAGAAGCATAAGCTATAACTTTCCCGTGCTGCATCAACACACATCCCAAACCTCTGTGGGAAGCATCTGTATACACAGTCAGACCACCAGTCCTATTAGGCGACACTAGAACAAGTGCTGTCACAAGCCTCCTCTTGAGATCTTCAAAGCTCCTCTCACAATCCTCAGACCATACAAAATCAACCCCCTTCCTGGTCAAACGTGTCAAAGCTGAAGCAATCTTGGAGAAATCTTGCACAAACCGTTTATAATAGCCTGCAAGTCCCAGAAAACTACGAATATCAGCCACACTCGTCGGTCTAGGCCAGTTAGTAACTGCCTCAATCTTAGAGGGATCAACAGATACTCCTCTACTCGATACTACGTGGCCTAAAAATGCCACCTCCCTTAGCCAAAACTCACACTTGGAGAACTTGGCATACAATCTCTGATCTCGTAGTACTGTCAGAACCTCTCGAAGGTGTATAGCGTGCAGCTCCTCTGTCTTGGAATAAACCAAGATATCATCAATAAAAACAATCACAAAAGAGTCAATGAACCTCCTAAACACCGTGTGCATAAGGTCCATAAAAGCTGCAGGCGCGTTGGTCAAGCCAAAAGACATAACTACAAACTCATAATGTCCATAACGCGTCCTGAATGCAGTCTTGGGAATATCCTCATCCCGAATCCTCAACTGATGATAACCATATCTCAAATCTATCTTCGAAAAGATAGTGGCTCCTCTCAACTGATCAAACAAGTCTTCTATCCTAGGCAAAGGATACTTGTTCTTCACTGTAACACGGTTCAACTCTCTATAATCGATACACAATCGCATAGAACCATCCTTTTTCTTCACAAACAACACCGGAGCTCCCCACGGTGAAACACTCGGGCGTATAAACCCCAAGTCTAAAAGTCCCTGTAACTGGCTCTGGAGTTCTTTCAACTCAGCCGGTGCCATACGATATGGTGCTTTGGACAATGGAGCTGTCCCAGGAGCAACCTCAATCTGAAAATCAAACTGTCTCACCGGTGGCAAACCGGGTAACTCATCAGGGAAGACATCAATGAAATCCTTCACTACTGGCACAGAACTCAAACTAGCCTCTGCTATAGAAGTGTCAACCACACTAGCTATATAGCCCAAGGCTCCATCACTTAGAAGCATACTAGCTTCTAACATCGATATCAAAGTGGGTACTGATCTACTACTAGTCCCACGAAAACGTACACTAGTCCCACATGGACTCATAAAATCAACCACTCTCGCAGTGCAATCAATAGTGGCACGATTAGCTGATAGCCAATCCATACCCAAAAATCACATCGAAATCAGACATAGGCATGATAATCAAAGTAGCATGCAAACAAAAACCCATAAAACACAAATCATCTGTGCTAGTCATACTATCAGCAATAATAAACTTCCCCACTGGGGTAGAAACACGCATCTCAAAACCTAACGGTGCAGACTCAAGCATAGCCGACTCAACAAATGCAGAAGAAATAAAAGAGTGGCTAGCTCCAGAATCAAATAAAACAAAGGCCGAATGGCCCAAAACTGTCAAAGTACCAGTAACTACAGTACCTGCAGCCTCTGCCTCCTCTCTAGTAGCATAAACTCGGGCTTGATACTGAGCAGGTGGAGGCGGTAACTGACGTGGCGGTGGAGGAAATCTCGGTGGTGGTGGAGGTAAAATCTGTGGCGGTTGAACAACAGGCGAAAGTCTAAACTGCTGTGCCTGGCCACCCTGACCTCTACCCCTAAACTGTCCTCTGCCTCAATCCTGACCTCTGCCTCGGTCATGACCTCTACCTCTAACTAGAGGAGCATAAAAACAGGTGGTGCCTGGTAAGGTCTCTGCTGAATACCCTGTCCCGGGTAACCATACTGTGGTAGCTGAGCCTGATAAGCTCTACAGTATCTAGATGTATGACCCTCCTGACCACAAGTATAACAAGTAGGTGGTAAGGAACATGCCCCAGCATGATAACTAGAACAGGATCGGCAAAAGCGGAGAGATAGCCCTTGTACCCTCGGCTGTCCATACTGAAATCCACCCCGAGCCTACTGCTGCTGCTGTCTCTGCTGTGGCGGTGGTACTCGACTAGCTGGGTCGCTCTCGACCTTCCTCTTATGAGAGGAAGTCTCTCCTGTAGCAGCTAGTTTGCCCTTTCTTTCTTCAGATGCCAAATCTAAAGAAAGAGCAAACTCTAAAGCCTCCTCATAGGTGGTCGGATTTAAATAATTAATTATTAATTTCCATTTAAATAATTTCCATTATTTAAATAATTAATAATAAATATTTTAATTATTAATTTCCATTAAATAAACTCATTATTTAATTAATAACTTTATTGATAATATTTTATTATTAATTAATTAATTAATTATAATTCTTAATTTCCGTTCAAATAAAATTAATTATTTAAACAATTAATAATTGTCAATTAATTTCAAATTATTAATTACCATTTAAATATACTCAATATTTAAATAATTAATAATGTCTAATTAATAATATTTCAATATTAATTTTCTGTTTAAATAAACTCATTATTTAAACAATTAATAATGTTTATATTAATTGCCGTTTAAATATACTCAATATTTAAACAATTAATATTGCCTATTTAAGTAATTCGCTTTACTTAAACTTTCCATTTCTTCTACTTGATTTCGCGACTACGATATTTGGGCTAGCATAGGGACCCGATGGACCTATAGATCATGGGCTTAATAATTAGTCAATTAAGTGATTAACACATAATCAGTTAATTACTTATTATCTAACTATGAATAATTCCACTATAGATTCATAGCTGAACTCCACTCACTATAGATGAGTTATGTCCATTTAGTTTATCTTTATTTATATCTGTGATATAATCCTTCACGTGGAACACTCATAATTACAGATGTATAAGATTTACCGTTTTGCCCCTGTAATTACCGCTTTATCCTTGTGTTCCCGCTGATTCTCCAATGAACATTATCTTTAGTCGAACTATAGATAATATACTTCTGTGATCAATAGAAGTCGTGGCGCCACTTGTTCATGTCTCGAATCAGTACATCAAGGGAGCTTCCTAAAGTACGTAGAATGGTTAGGTATCGCACTGATACCGTTAATTCTTTAGGAAAGTTATGAATTCTATCTCGTGTAAATGAGTTCCCAGCTACTTATCTAGCCATGTTCCCAAATCAGGAGTGTATTGAGCGTTCTTACAGATCGCTCTCAACCATGTGAATCAAAGAACACTACAAAAAAACTGTCAAAATGCGACCAGAAATTTGCGACCAAAAAAAAGTGGTAGTTTTATGGTGACCACCTGGTCACTTTCTTTGAAGGTTGACTTTAAGTGACCATCTGGTCACTTTCTTTGAAGGTTGACTTTAAGTGACCATCTGGTCACTTTTTTTGCGACCAGATTGCAACCAAAAGTAGAAGTAGTCATAAAAAATGGCGCGAAATTATGGCGCAAAAGAAGCGACCACTTGGTCACTTAAAAAAACGACCATCTGGTCGCATTTTTGTGACTAAAATATACCTTGGTAGCAAAAAATGGCGCGTAATTTTGGAGGGAAAAAAGCTACCAAGTGGTCACAATTAAAAGTGACCACCTGGTCGCAATTTTGTGACCTTTATTGGGCGGTGGTAGCTTAAAATAGGAGGGAAAAAAGCTACCAAGTGGTCACAATTAAAAGTGACCACCTGGTCGCATTTTTGTGACCTTTATTGGGCATTGGTAGCTTAAAATTGGAGGGAAAAAAGCTACCAGGTGGTCACAATTAAAAGTGACCACCTAGTCGCAATTTTTGTGACCTTTATTGGGCATTGGTAGCTTAAAATTTTGGAGGGAAAAAAGCTACCAGGTGGTCACAATTAAAAGTGACCACCTGGTCGCAATTTTTGTGACCTTTATTGGGCATTGGTAGCTTAAAATTTTGTAGGGAAAAAAGCTACCAAGTGGTCACATTAGAAAGTGACCGGATGGTCGCAAATTCTGTGATTTTATATGACCAATAATTTATAAATAACTAGTTTTTTAACACGTGCGATGCACGTGGAATTTTTAGTCTTATTTTACAATTCAATTGTATACTTTAAGAGTTTTATGTGTATTAGTTAAAATGTTTGTTAATCAATTTTTAAATTATATTTATTTTATGAACAAATAAAATATTTAATAATTGTTGATTTTTCCCCACTTGTATTTATGGGGTAAAATAGATAAAGTAAAAGGAAAATTACATTATAAGCTTAAGAAAGAAAAAATAAAAATAAGAATAGATGATTGAAAAAATTACCAATAATTCCAAAATTTCAAGATGTGGTTAATTTTATTGATTACATTTCTTAACAATAATAATAATGTCAATTAAATAAAAATTATTCACTTTCAATTAATATAAAACTCTTCAAGATCAAGAAGCTATCTAAACGCCTTTAGATTTTTCTAAAATTTGTGTAGAGTAAATAATAATATTTAACCTCGTCTTGAAAATATCTGAATTTCATACAAAAGAGAGAACAATAATATTGTACAGAGAAGAATTATATTTTCCTTAAACCTCTAGTTGAATCTAGTCCTTTTGACTCTTTTTTGTTCAAGTAAAGCATTTACAATTATGAATAAACAATAGACCAAACTTAAAATCAAAAGATGATGAAATACGATGAAAATGAAATTAACTTTTTTTTTATTATTATTATAAGAAAGATTCCTCTTGATTTCAACTTTGACATGTTTATATCGAATTCTGCAGTGGAATTGCTTCGAATGAATATGTGGATGCAAATTATATATAAATATGTACATCTTCAATAGTCTCTTTGGTTCCCTTCTAGCACTTTCTATCTTGAAAAACAAGAATAAAATTATCTATATCTATTAAAAAAAACTCTTAAATAGAATCAAATAGTTCCAAATCAAGAATTACAAAAATTTATCTCGAAAATCATGAAGAAACATATCAATGAATATAACAACATGGAAACAAGAGTTCCCGTCATATGTAAATATCATAAAGTAACCCAATATAAAAAAAAAGTATATAAATATTAATATTTGCGACCAAGTGGTCGCAATTTTACAAAAAAGGTGACCACATGGTAGTAATTTAGAAGGGAAAGGCGACCAAATGGTCGCATTTTAGAGTTTAGGGTTTTTTAGGGTTTAGGGTTTTGGAGAGAAAGGCGACCAAGTGGTCGCATTTTTGGAAAAGTATAATAATATTTTTTTTAAAATACAAGTGGAATTGCGACCATATGGTCGCAAATATAGGCGGTAAGTTTAAATTTTCATGAAATTTATGGTGGTGAATTTAAACAATGCGACCATCTGGTCGCAATATTTGGCTGTGAATGTCATTATTGCGACCATCTGGTCGCAATTGTTGATGGGACTCGTGATATGACAGCTGTTCTTGGTAATGGTAACTGGGCGACCAAATGGTCGCTTTTTCAATAAATGCTACCATTTGGTTGCAAATCTCTCTGAAAATGCGACCATATGGTCGCATTTGCCCCAGCACGCGCGACCTTTCGTTTCTTGTCATAATTACATATTTGCGACCAGTTGGTCGCAAATTATGATTTAAATTCCCATCCCTTTCCTTTCCCCCGTTTCTTTTTCTTTTCTCCGTTTCTTCTTTTCTTTTCTCCGCCTTTCTCTTCTTTTTCGCCTTTCTTTTTTCTTCCTCATTTTTTGTTCTTTTCTCTCTTTCCCCTCTCCCGTTCCCCGTTATTTCTTCCCGTTCCCGTTACCATTCTTACTCTCAACCGAAAACTCTCAACCCCCAATCCCGGTTTCGATTACGATGTTAGTTTTCGTATCAAATTGAAGTTTAGTTTAAGAATTTAGTTTACTTAGTTTTAGTTTTTAGTTTTTAATTAAGTAGTTTAGTTTAGTTTTGTTAATTTAATTAGTTTTAGTTTAATTAATCTAAATTTGTGTAATCAATTACTTAGTTTACTTTTGTTTAATTCATAGCATTTTAGTTTACATTAACTAATTAATTAGTTTACTTTAATTTTCTTACTTTAAGTAATTTTAGTTTAATTAATCTAATAGTTTAATTAATCTTACTTAGTTTACTTTAATTCAATTTAAGTAGTAATTAATTTAATTACTTAATCTAATTTAGTTTAATTACTTATTTAGTTTATTTAAGATTGTTTACTTTAATTTAATAAAATTAAACTAAATTAATTTATAATTACACTAGTTTAACTTTTAATTTTAGTTTAATTAATGTAATTTAGATTACTTTAATTAAATCCATTAATTTAAAGTAGGGTAATTAATTCAAATAGTTTAACTTCAATTATACTTAAGTAGTTTAAATTAATGAGTTACACTAATCTAATTAATTAATTTTAGTTTAATTATTAAATAAAAATTGTTTAATTACTTAATTTTAGTTACATTTGATTAAAGTAAAGTACAATTAGATTAATTAATTAGAATAATTTTGTTTAAGTATTCTAATCAATTAATTTGAAATAAAGTCAATTAAAATTAGGTTAATTGAACTAAAATTAATTCAATTAAACTTAAGATTAATTAATTAAAACTAAAATAAACAAATCAATTAATTTGAAATAAAGTAAATTAAAATTAGGTTAATTGAACTAAAATTAATTCAATTAAACTTAAGATTAATTAATTAAAACTAAAATAAACAAATCAATTACTTTGAAATAAAGTAAATTAAAATTAGGTTAATTGAACTAAAATTAATTCAATTAAACTTAAGATTAATTAATTAAAACTAAAATAAACTAATCAATTAATTTGAATTAAAGTAAATTAAAATTAGGTTAATTGAACTAAAATTAATTCAATTAAACTTAAGATTAATTAATTAAAACTAAAATAAACTAATCAATTAATTTGAATTAAAGTAAATTAAAATTAGGTTAATTGAACTAAAATTAATTCAATTAAACTTAAGATTAATTAATTAAAACTAAAATAAACTAATCAATTAATTTGAATTAAAGTAAATTAAAATTAGCTTAATTGAAACTAAAACTAATTGAATTTTAGTTTAATTCAATTAATTTTAGTTCAATTAATCTAATTTTACTTTACTTTATTTCAAATTAAATGATTAGTTTATTTTAGTTTTAATTAATTAATCTTAAGTTTAATTGAATTACTTTTAGTTCAATTAATCTAATTTTAATTTACTTTTATTCAAATTAATTTGATTAGTTAATTTTAAATTATTTACTTACTTTATGTTAGTTTAATTTACATTATTTCATTAATTAATTAATTAAATAAACTAATCAATATTTTACTTACGTAATTAGTATTAAATTATTTTATTTTGGTTGTAGGACTATGACGGGCAGACGACGTCCTCCCGGTCAGGACGAGCCTGGACGACGCGGGTGACGAGGGGTCTCCCATGACGCCCTCGGCGTTGCCCTGATGCGGACCTGAATACGGAGGAGTTGGACATCCTCTTTAGTTACGAGACGGGACTTGCTGCCACGCTCGATGATGGAGTCCCTGAGACCGAAGTGCGACACCACGACGCCGCGAGACTCCCTTGCCACGACTCCCGGGCTTAGCATCGGGGGGTGCATCCAGGTATGCGTCCGAGTCGCGGCGTTCGGGTGCATCGGGTCGGATCCAATCGGCCCCTCGACTTCATGCACGAGCCGTCTCGGGCGCAGACTCTACCCCTGGATTGAAGGGGATACGTAAGTAATTTTGTTTACTATTTTTCAAAGTTTTTTTTATTCCTTTTAACTAATAGTTTCTAATATATAGCACAATAATTTTTTTTGATTTTGCAGAGTGTACCAGATACGGCCGTTTCAAAACGGTTTCGCGAGGTCCTTCTTGAGCATGCCTCTACCCAGCGACCTTCGCTGGACGAAGATTCCGACGACCGAGAAACGTCGGATGTACGACAATTGGAAGGTAAAATCATCATTCATTTTCATAATTAATTAATTTTGAAATTTATAGAAATAAATTTATTACTTTAACAATTTTTTATTTCAATTTTTTCAGGGCAAGTTTCCTGTTATCGATCCCGATATCACCGACGGTAGATTGTTCCCCCTATGGGACAGTCGCGTCAGGGATCGATTCAAGGACCTCATGTTCCGGGCGCGCAGAAAGCAAGCACCATCGTCGATTGGTATTTTTTTTTTCGTCGTTTTCTTACTTACGTACTTTTTTCTCGTTTTCTTTTTTCAATTACTTATTAATTTATTATGTTTTATTCTTCACTCTTTAATTTTTTAGGAAGCGAAGCACGGGCGCCAGTCCCTGGATGAGCTGCACCGAGTTCTTCACACGAAGAAGGGCGGGACGTTAAATCGACGATAAGGCAAAAGCGATTCAGGTATTTAATAATTTTTTCAATTATTATTTTTTCTTTAAAATTTTTCCTACATTATATATTAACCATTTTATTTTCTGAATTTTAAATGTTTAGGAACGTTTCACTGAGTCTTTGACTCGGCGGTTGCCCACACCAGACTCATGCAACCAGCTCGGGGGGAGCCGTATGAGGCGTTCTTGGAGGGCTGCTGGAGGGGTTCGGCTGATGGGTCGGGTTCGGGGCTCGGCTCGTATGGGCGACGCCTTTATGCAGATGTGCCCGGCCTCGGCGGAGCGAGCGAGCACTAACTCCGCCCTTCTCCATCGGCGGCCGGTGCGCGCGGACATGGAGGCTATGCGCGAGACTTCGTTACTCGAGTCGCTACTATTGAGGCCGGCATGCGGCACGAGTCGACGCCCAGGTCGCATCCGCTTTGGCCGCGTACTTCGGATCTCTAGGCGGCGACCCTTCATCATCGATGCCTCCTCCCCCACCCCCTGGCCCTCCGCAGTAGTTCTAGGATTCTTTCGATTGTATAAAACGTTTTTTTAATATTTGATATATATATATTTTTTATTTTAATTCCAATTTTTTTTTATGAAATTTTAATGTTAATTAAATAAATAATTAATAATTAATAATTAATTAATAATTAATAATTAATAATTAATAATTAATTAACTAATTATTGAAATTTAAATTTTTTAAAAAAATTATTATATGCGACCAGATGGTCACTTTAAAAGCGACCATCTGGTCACTTTTCTACTTAGTCTAAAAGTGACCATTTGGTCACATAAAATACGACCATTTGGTCACTTTTTTATGTGACCATTTGGTCACTTATCTTTCACATAAATTACGACCAGATGGTCGCTTTTTAGGCGACCATCTGGTCGTATTTTAACTGAGCCGAGAAGTGACCATTTGGTCACAAAAATTACGACCATTTGGTAACTTTTTATGTGACCAAATGCTCACTTCTATTGAAGATAAAATGCGACCATATGGTCGCCTAAAAAGCGACCATCTGGTCACATTTTAAAAAGTTTGACTTTTTTGCGACCAAAAATTTTTTGTCGTATATTTGTGACCATCCAGTCACACAAATTCAGAACCGACCAGCTTTTTGGCCACCACTTAGTTGGTCGCATTTTTTGTCGCATTTTAGGTAAAAAACGACCATTTGGTCGCAATTTCGTGGTCGCAAATTGACAGTTTTTTTTGTAGTGGAACATAACTCCATAAATAGGAGTCCGCATTTCACTCAGGATTGAGATCTATCACGGTTGATAAACTTAGTTTGATATTCGATCATTTCTCGTAAACGGTACTAAGGAGAAATTTGATCGAACATCGTGGCCCTGTCTTATACAATCAACATAGTATATGATACTTCCATTTCATGTCTCCCACATTAATGATCAGGATTCGATCATTTGTCTATAAACAAAATGCGAAGCTATCAACAGTGTTACCAGGATAAGGTTTCCAAATGTTATCCGTTTACTGTAAACACGTTTAAGTTACTCATCTCGACTTTAATCCTCTTGTATGACTCACATACTAAGTCGTGATTTCATAAGAGTAACTTAGGGTTTACTATTTGAATGTTTGATATTTATATATTTCCATATATTCCTAATATCGTTAATTGAATCAATTTAGATAATATAAAGAACTTATGTTTATTTATTTAATTTATTCTTAATAAACTATTATTATTAAATAATTACAAGTTCTAGGACACCATTCCTAACACACGGACTATGAACACAATTATAAAGAAAATTAGCATGCTTAAATGATCAACTAGTTAAACAAAACCAGTTTTGCGCTAATTAGCATTTTGGCCACTTTTAACCACTACCAGGGTCAATATCCATTCCCATATTTCTCTTACACTCTTAACCTTACCAACCATACTATCAAGCACTACCACCTACTACCACACTTTCCCTTTCAAAACAACTCTGGAAAAACCCGTGAATGCTCGCCATTCACCCTTTTGATTCTTTATGTTCTCACCTTCAAACTTAGTCCCGATCGTATCCACCCGCCTTTGTCCTACAACAAGTTAATCCATACATATTTAGTTAAATATTAACATTACAAGTCAGCCCATAACAAGCACACATAACCCCGAACCTGATTAGTGGTAAAAGTTCCAAAACTCTAGTCGATTTGGGGTGTAATTTTCGACAAAACAAGAGGTATTTATGAAATATCCATTGGGTTGATTCCCTAAGGTGTTTTCCTTGCAATATATATATATATATATATATATAAACACCCAAATGCTCCCGATTTAATAGCCTTTTAATAAAAGTCAAGAAACACACAAAATCAAGAAAACTAGTCCAATTAAAGTGCAATTTTTGGTCAAATTGAAAATATACCAAAAACTCATTAAGTTGATCCTCCAATGTGTTTTCAATGTATAAAATATACATATAAATATCCAAAATATCCAGAATTGATAACTTTTCAAAATTAATCAAGAAAAACACCCCAAACTAGCTAAGTTTAAAACTAGTATTTTGGCCAATTTTTGAGAATCTTCAAAAAAAATCATTTCCTTACTCTTTCAAGTTGTTTTTCATGTGAAATATATACATTTAGGTACACATAAGTTCCAGAATTAAGAATCTCTAAGAAATGGTCAAGAAATTCCAAAATCATAGAAAAGCTAAAAGCTTCAAAAACCTGCATTAATGGAGTTTTTGAAAGCTTACTCTTATCCATGGTCTCCACCCATAGTTAAACAAACTATGGTCAATTACTAATTAACCAAAACACACATAGCAAATAATTATTAAATAAAAATTTCAATTAACCTCCTCTAAAACCCAAGGCCTTAAACCTTTTGTCTCTCCTAATAACTATATCTTATTAATTACATATCATTTAATTAATAATTTACTTTTTTTTTTTATAATCTTGAATTTCAAATCAATCTCCCTTGAGATTGAGGAGAAAAACGATGTCGTCGTGAGATTCGGTGAAGACATAGCGATATTTAAAATGAGTAGATCAAACTGTCGTTTACACGACGAGTTCATGGCGGAGAGGAGAGAGAAGATTGTAGATCGGGAGAAAGAAGGAAGCTTTGAGATGGAGGGGGGAAACGTCGTTGCGAGATTTGGCGAAGATATGACGGTATTTGAAGTGAGTAGATCAATCCATCGTTTGCACGGCGAGTTCAGTAACGGCATCAACGTTTTGAATCCAGAGAAGCTTCTTACGACGGTGGACATTGACGTAATGTTTCGTGTTATTCATGGCTGCTTCTACATGTTTGTTGATATATAATACACCGTTTATTAAATATAAATATTTTTTATTTATATGGCTCCTGCTACAGATGTTAATGGCTGCAGGTTGAATATTAATAATATACCGTTTATTAAATATAAACATGTTAAACTATGTTTTTTTTTTTATAATTTTCACAAAGACAACTGTTTATAACTACTGCTATATGTGTTTTCATGGTCGTTCCTATAGGTTGGTTTATCAATTATACATTGTTTATCAAATATAAACGTGTTTGATTTGGTTTTTCTATTTTTTTATGTTTTATTTTTATTTTAACCTAAACATTTTTTAAGAAAATGAATACTTATTACTTTTTGTTTATTTTTTGTTTATCAATTATACACGGTTTAACATTATTAAACTAACATTAACTCTCTTTTAAAAATTTCAGAGTTTGAAGAAGTATTAATTGTAGTTGGAGCAAGGGCGGATTTACATAGGGCCAGGGGGCACGTGCCCCCCTTAATTTGTCGATATTAGATAATTATATGTATGAGCTATAAATTATGCCCCCTTAATTTGTAGATATTAGATAATTATACGTATGAGCTATAAATTATAATAAGTTGTGCCCCTGTACTTATAAATAAATATATATAAAAAAGTGGTAAACACAGACCAAATTGTTACACTGGCGCGTTGGTTGAGCTTTACCCTATAAATCATGTGGGCATAAGTTTGAACACTATGCACTCATTTGCATATATGTTTTTTTTTTTTTTTTTAATTTTATAATTTTATGAAAACCATTTATTTTTTTCACTTATTTAGCATTTTTTTATATTATAATAGAAATATTATTTAAAATAAAAAATAATTATTTCTTATCTATCTATCTATATAATTATTAAATTTAATCTAATGATCTTTCAATATAAAAAAAACAAAATAAATTATTTTTTTTAATATTGACAAATTTAATATTTATAACTAGCATTAATATAATTCATAATTATATGTATACATGTATTGTTTATTGGAAGTGTTTTCCAATGCGTTTTTTTTGTCAGTTTTAGATAAAATCGACACGGACAAATTAAAATGAAAAGAATATTTTTAAACAGAAACTAAATTGAATGTGTGTTAAAATTAAAAACTAAAATGTGTCGAATCATTTGACACATAGACATTTAAAGAGATCAATTTATACAAGTTTCTATAGGTTGACGATTCAATTTTTATCAGTTTGGCGATTTTAAGTTGCAGTTCTAATGCGTACCTCCCTTGAACTTGAATCCTAGAACCGTCACAGGGTTGGAGGATGATCAAAGAAGAAAGAAATTCAAAATTTTCTAGAAGAAAGAACTATTCAGAAGCCTTAAGATTTTTTTTGTTATAGTTTTAATTATTCTTAGATTTAAATTTTCCATCAATTTTACAGAATTTAAGGAACTTTATAAATTTCCTTAAATCTTGCACAAATTAAGGAAAATTAAATCGGGGGTATATTCGTCTTTTCAAAATGTAATTTATTTTTTCACACACAATATATATATATATATATATATATATAGACACACACACACATAAGATTGTGTTTTTTTTAAATAAACAACATTAATTTATCTATTACTGAAATTAACCCTTTATATAAATACAAAAACCACAATAATATATAATGTATACAAGTTGATTACAACATTAGCAAAGAAATTTAGTATAAACATGGTAAATAATATCGTAAAATATAATTTTAAAAATAAGCTTAAATATAACACGCCTGAAAGAATAGTAAAAACAAAAAAATTACAAAAGTTTATTTATAATTGTAAAAATATTAACTCAAAAATGTATTTGCAAATATAGCAATTTTTATCATGTTTATTAATGATTAACAGTGAGTTATGTGTTTATCAGTGATAAACTTAATGTAAAAATATGTAATTCAATGTTTATCACTGATAAACCCAATGAAAATTTGCTATATTTGCAAATATTTTTTTGAGCTTTTATTTTTATAAATATTACTAAAATTTTTTGCTAGATTTGCAAATGACCCAATATGATACCTAAGATGTGTTATTAAAAAGATCATTTATATTTTTAAAATACAAATGAAAAATACCATTGACTTGAACTTCTCTAATTAATTAGTATATTTGATAATATATTAATAAAGACATAGAATTAATTACACTAATAACCACTTTAATTCACCTAATTTCAGTTTTAATGGTTGTTTCATATTAATATCAGATTTACCCATAAAACACCATTTATGGTGGCGATTCTGGTGGATTCTGATTTCAGTGTTTACCTTATTACCCTTTATCTCTCCTAATAACTATATCTCATTAATTACATATCATTTAAATAAGGAAAATTTATTGGGGTATGTTTCGTCTTTTCACAATGTAATTTAATTTTTCTGGTGGTGGTTTTGGGTAGTTTTGATATATATATAAAAGATTGTGTTTTTTTGAAATAAACAACATTAATTTGTCCAATACAGAAATTAATCCAATAACTTATTGTATTGATGAATTATTGATAAATTGATCATTCATTTTAAAAGAAAAAAAATAAAATCTATATAATTAATACATAAGTGGTAATTAAATGGTTATGTTATAATTTTTAAATTAAAGGTTTAATGCACGGTAAATGATATAGAACTAATGACATATTTTGTAATATTTAAAAATTAAATGGGGATAAAATGGTCTAAAAATGTTTCATAAACATCACACTTTTTATATATTAAGGATAAGGATAAAGATAAGGATAATTGTAAAGAATATTTTATAGACAACAAATGTAATGGGGTTAAAAATATCAAAAGCTAATTGATGGCAAGAATTTAAAGAGATGTGAATTCATTTAATAGCCAATTTCATCCAATGATGTTAAAGAATACCCAAACATGGTTATAAAAATAAAATTACAATTTAAAAATATGGTAAAGTTAGTCTCTACAAAATAAATTTAGTAAAGAATTTAATGACCTAAATCGAATTTATCGTAATTTATTCATGATGTTAAAGAATATCAAAACTACTCTAAAAACAGGCAATCCCATAATAACTTTTTTCCTAGATTTGAATTGAAGATTATTTTAAATCTAGATAAATGGACATCATAATAATAAATAAATAAAAGTAAAAAGTGAGAAAAATCTTCAAACTTACGACATGAACTCCATCGTGAAAATCGAGCAAGTCCCTTTCATTTTGAAAAGTATCCTAGTTTATTTAAACAATAAAACTTGAATCATCACTCCTTAGTATCTTAAAGTATTAGAATTCATAATTTTAAAACTACAATCATAAATGATAATATGAAAACATTTTTTTACCATTTTGTCTTCACGATTATGATGTTCAATACTTGAAAGAGTCTTCTTTTCTATTTATGTAGGTATGAATTGGAGACTTGAATTATCCACTCTCATGAAATAACCTGATCATATCTTTCATCTGCAATGCAAGTATTTCAATTTTAGAGAATAAATATTTTTTAATATAATAAATTATGAAGCTTAATCAACAATACATTATAATAAAAATCAACATGCATTTACCTCTTTTGGAATAATTTGGGATAACAATTCTTAGACAGTTGCTCGATTGCCAGTGGACATTTTCTGGGTGGGAGAGATTGATGATAGATATTTATAGAAATCAATTTATGAATGGAATTTGTAAGGATATAAATTTTGTGTTAATTTAATAATTTGTTCATAACTGATATGTATAAATAAAGTAAAGAATTTGAAAAGATGTAAATGGTATGAACATGGCTAGTGGTGAATGTATTTTGAAATTAATTGTCTGAACAAATGAATAGTCTGATGGTATTCTGAGACTTAATTGTAAATTAACTTTCAGAGTAAATTCTCATATTACGTAATTTGAAAGAAAAGAAAAAAGATGAAGTTGAAATGGCATGGCATGTTATGTTATGAAATTGATAGAAATCATTAAATGAAAAGGGTCTAAAAATGTTTCTCCAACATCTTAATATAGTTTAGATAGAGATGATGAAACAATAAAATTTAAAATATTGAAGAAATGCAATTTAGAAAAAAATACAATAAATTTAAATTTAAATAAAATAAATAGAGAAACTTAAGTATATTTAATAAATGAAATAATAATTATAAATAAAATATAGAGAATGTTATAATAAATTAAAATTTAAATCAATAGATAAACTTTTAAGAAATTATTAAACAATGAAATTAAAAATATTGAAGAAATATATTTTAGAGAATATTACAATAAATTTAAAGTTTAAATTAATAGATAAACTTTTAAGAGACTAGTCTTTTACACGTGCGTCGCACGTGATATTTTTCTAATATAGAAATATTAAAAAGATTGACATATTTTTTATTTGATTTTTCTATGGTTTATAAATCTTTTTCGAAATGATTTTATTAACATATTATTACGTTATGTTTAATATTTAAATTATCGTATAGTTTACTAATTTGCATAAGTATATGTCTTTTTATATAAGACGATTTTTTTAACATCTTTATTTTTAAAATTTATACTACCAAATAAAAAATAAATGGTTTGTTCTATATTAGTTAATTTTTTCATTTATAGATTATTTATTTCTAATTTTAATTAAAATTTAAGAAATTATATATTTTTCTCTTTTATTTTTAAACTTTTAAATATTTTTAATTAAAAAAAATTAAATTTATTTAAATATTATAAAATATTATACTATTACTAATTCAATAAATTATATTTTGTTGTAGTTGTTTTTTTAATCTTAACTGTTTTTTTTAAACAATTTAAGTTTTTTTTATAATATTTTTTTAAATTAAAGCACTGTCACCTTTATTAAATCATTTAATATTTGAATACTTAAATATAATTTATTTTTCTTAAATTGGTGATAAATCTAAACAATAAATTCATTTTAATATCACATTCATTTTCATATGTTGTATTTGATTTTTCAATTATTTTATAATTTGATGTTGTGAAAACAATAAAAAACCAAGGAATTTATTTAATAAAATTGACAATTTCTTATTCAATGAAGAGAAATATTTTATTTATCTACAAAAAAGAAAAATATTTTATTAAAAATGTAAATAGTCATTTAATAGATAGCGGAGTATAAATAACAATGACATTTTCAGTAATTAGAAGGTTTTAAAAGGGTATATATAATGACATGTTAGTAATTTTAAGATTTTAAAAGGGGTATTGTAGTCCAAAAATGTTTTTTAAACATCTCCACTTTTATATATTAAGGATGATGAAATAACGAAATTGAAAATATTGAAGAAATATATTTTAGAGAATATTATAATAATAAAATTTAAATAAATTGAGAGACTTATAAGAAATGATGAAACAATAATAAAATAATTTTATTCACATGTTTGGAGACGCCAATTATTAATTTATTACATAATTCATAGTAAAATAAGAGGACATGCATATAATACTTAGAAATAAAGTGGGGTAAAATGGTCTAAAAATTATTCCCCAACATCCCCACTTTTAAGATATTAAAGATTTATTCATTTTCAAATTTTCTATTAATTTAATGATACCATTTATATCTAGAATTAGGGGCCCTGTCACCGGGCAATACCCCTCGTGGCTGCGGCTTATAAGTTTTTGGTCCTTCTTGAGCTAAAAACTCGAGAGTGGGCATCGCGGCGTGGGGCCTTACCCACCGTGGCTACCACAACACGTAGAATCACAATTTTTGTCTTGTCGTCGCGGCTACTAGTTCCCCTTGTCGCGACGACGTCCCGATTTCTGAGATATTGTTTTTTTATTTCCTTGTTTATCTTTATATAGATTTTTTTTTATCTTTTCTTAACATAGTTATACTTGTATAAATATGGGCTATCAGCCATCATACTCAATGAGAAAATATCATTTTACAAATTTCTTCATGGCATCAGAGCGGGTTACAATCTCCATATTAAATGACCACACGAGACGAAGGACAGACGAAACAAGTAGAAGCCCATCATGGGAACAATTAAACTTAGGGATTCAACTTCACTATACTATCATCATCCTTTTGATGGACCACAAATCACAATCAGCCCAATTGTGCTTAGTGGTGAGAACTATAATGAATGAGTTCGATCAATATTGAACAATTTTTACATAAAGAATAAATTAGGCTTCATTGATGGAAGCATTAAGAAGCCAACACAAGGTTCTCTCAGAAGAAAACCTATGGGTGACGATTAATTTGACTCGGGTGGGTGGATCCAAAATACCTAGGATCTAGGTCTTAGATCTTCAGTTCCGTAACTTGATGAGGTAAAAGATATGAAGGTCACCATTTTGTAACATTGTCGCCACCATTGGCCAGTCTTCTAGAGGATCTCAATCTAATCGTGCCAATTGTCAAATTTGTGGCAAGTTTGGACACAATGGTCTTGATTGCTATGAGTGATGAAATTATGCATACTAGGGGCACCATCCTCCTGTTAGGAATGGTGTCCTAGAATTTGTAATTATTTAATAATAATAATTTATTTAGAATAAATTAAATAAATAAACATAAGTTCTTTATATTATCTAGATTGATTCAATTGACGATATTAGGAATATATGGAAATACATTAATATCAAACATTCAAATAGTAAACCCTAAGTAACTCTTATGAAATCACGACTTAGTCGAGATGAGAACTTTGAAGTGTCTACAGTAAATGGATAACGTTTGGGAACATTATCCTAGTAACACTGTTGATAGCTTCGCATTTTGTTTATAGACAAATGATCTAATCCTGATCATTCATGTGGGAGACATGAAATGGAAGTAGCATAAGCAATGTTGATTGTCTAAGGCAGGACCACGATGTTCAATCAAATTTCTCATTAGTACCGTTTACGAGAAATGATCGAATATCAACCTAAGTTTATCATCCGTGATAGATCTCAATCCGGAGTGAAATGTGGACTCCTATTTATGGAGTTATGTTCTTTGATTCACATGGTTGACAACGATCTGTAAGAATGCTCAATACACTCCTGTTTTAGGAATATAACTAGATCTAGCAACACATTTTCACGAGATGGAATTCATAACTTTCCTATAAATTAACGGTATCAGTGCGATACCTAAACATTTTAGGAACTTTAGGAAACTCCCTTGATGTACTGATTCGAGACATGAACAAGTGACGTCACGACTTCTATTGATCACAGTAGTACCTTATCTCTAGTTCGACTAAAGATAAAGTTCATTGGAGAATCAGCGGGAACACAAGGATAAAGCGGTAATTACAGAGGCAAAACGGTAAATTTAATCTGCCTGTAATTATGAGGGTTCCACGTGAAGGATATGTTACATATATAAATAAAGATAAACTAAATTGACATAACTCATCTATACTGAGGGGAGTTCAGCTATGAATCTATAGTGGAATTATTCATAGTTAGATAATAAGTAATTAACTGACTATGAGTTAATCACTTAATTGACTAATTATTAAGCCCATGATCTATAGGTCTATCGTGTCCCTATGCTAGCCCAAATATCGTAGTCGCGAAATCAAGTAGAAGAAATGGAAATTTTAAGTAAAGTGAATTACTTAAAATAGGCAATATTAATTGTTTAAATATTGAGTATATTTAAATGGTAATTAATTTAAACATTATTAATTGTTTAATAAATGAGTTTATTTAAACAGGAAATTAATAATGAAATATTATTAATTAGACATTATTAATTATTTAAATATTGAGTATATTTAAATGGTAATTAATAATTTGAAATTAATTAACAATTATTAATTGTTCAAATAATTAATTTGAACGGAAATTGATAATTAAAATTAATTAATTAATAATAAAATATTATCAATAAAGTTATTAGTTAAATAATGAGTTTATTTAATGGAAATTAATAATTAAAATATTTATTATTAATTATTTAAATAATGAAAATTATTTAAATGGAAATTAATAATTAAATAGAATTTGATAATATTTAGTGGGGAGAAAATATTAATATTATTAATTGTTTAAATAAAATATTTTATTTAAATGGTAATAAATAAATAAATTAATTAAGTTGGACTTATTAATTTAAGAGAGAGAGTTCCAAGACCAATTGGATTAATGAACCCAATTGAAATTGGCCCAAAATAATTATTTAAATAAATTGCATTTATTAATTATTTTGCATGAGAATTTCGGCCATACAAGTAATTTTGGGAGAGATAATTGTCTGAATTATATCCTAAAATAATTACATAGATTTATTTACCCAATATAAATAAAATAAAGAAAAGAAAATATCAACTTATTTATCTATGGCATTTTTGAAATTCCAAGATAAAGGAAAGAGATAATCTTTTTTCTTTTTGTATTTATCTCCATGGATTAATCCTAATGTGATTAGGATTCCTATTTTCTTATAAATAGGAGGCTTGGGTAATTCATAAATCATACAATTCAATCTCATAGAAAATTGGAACTCCTCTTCCTCCTTCTTCCCCCCTTGGCCGATTTTCCTATAGTTCATTAGGAAGAAAATATTTTTTCTTCTTCCCAATTTCTTCTTAAGTTCGATCCCACAATCGGGTTTCGTTTGATCGATCGGGATATAGTATAGAAGATCCGGTGTTGCTGAGGATTGATGCTGTAAGTATATTTGATTTTAATTTTCGAAAATATAAGCATGAATCTACATGTTTTTATCACAAATTGCATGATGTTAATAAATCCGTAGTTAAATGTTAATTAGTTCACTAAACAAAATTCCGCTAATTTAGTAAATCATCCCTTCACCTCCGGCTCAGCTTGCTACCATGGCAGCCTCTGCCAATTCAACAAATTCAAACAATAATGTGTGGTTGACTGATAGTGGAGCAAATGCTCATTTGACCTCTGAGCTTGGAAATTTCTATGTCTTCAGTGATTATAATGGTGAGGATAAGATATTGGTTGGCAATGGTTAGCAGCTCCTAGTCACTCGTACAAGTTATGGCTCTCTTTCTTTTGCTTCTAAATCTTTTGTCCTTCATAATCTGTTGCGAGTTCCTGTATCTACAAACCTTCTCTCTATCAATCAGTTTTACAAAGACAATAATTGTTTAGTCGTTTTTACATCTGATTACTTTTCTATTACTAATAGATCAATATGGTTAGAGATTTTTAGAGGTCTCTGCCATCAAGGGTTGTATTCCATTATTGCTTCTGCTTCTTCATCTCCATTTGTTCATGCTCATCTGGGTGCTAAAGTTACAAATACTTTTTGGCATGATATATTAGGGCACCTACTTCTACTATTGTTAATTCTGTCTTGAAACATTTATCTCTTTCTTGTTCTAATAAACAGGCGAATACTGTTTGTTCTCACTGTATTTCTAGAAAAATGTCCAAATTACCTTTCTCTATGTCATGTACTACTACAAACACTCCATTGCAATTAATACATAATGATGTATGGGGTCTTTCTCCTTCTGTTTTTATGCATGGTTTTTTATATTATGTCTCTTTTATTGATGATATGTCAACATATACTATCTTTCCATTAAAACAAAAAATCTTATGTTTCTTCAATTATTCTTAAGTTCAAACCTTTTGTTGAGAATCTCTTTAATCATAAACTTAAGATCTTTAGAAGTGATGGTGGGGAAGAATTTGTCAATCACACTTTGTCTCAGTTCTTTTCTAACATTGGGGTTTTACACCAAAAATCTTGTCCCCACACCCTTGAACAAAATGAGGTAGCTGAAAGGAAACATAAACACATAGTTGAGACGACTCTAGCTCTTTTATCAAATCATTTGTTCCTTTACAATTTTGGTATCATGTTTTCGCTACTGCTGTTTTTCTCATTTACGACTGTTTTGGGTCCTTTTGAAAAACTTTTTCATTTCATTTCGGATTACAAACATCTCAAAGTTTTTGGATGTATATGTTATCCTTTACTCAAACCTTATAATACACATAAACTTCAGGACAAGTCCATTTAATGTGTGTTTCTGGGATATCCTCTTGAATACAAAGGGTATTTGTGCTTTGATCTTGAGGAATAAAATTTTTACATCAAGACATGTCATTTTTTATGAATCCATTTTTTTTCTTTTTAACACTTATCTTCTTTCTTAAATTCTTCATCTCTTTTTCCTCCCTCTTCTTCTTCCTTTTCTTCTCTCCTACCTTACTTGTATGTTGTTTTCACTCCTAATCATTCTTCTTTTCTTCTGTTTCTTCTTCTCAACATGTAAATGTGCATATGAAATCTGCTGTCATTACTAAACCTATATTTGTTCATACTGATTCTCATGCTTCCTATGTTGAGAATGTGCATAAAATACAAACAAGGAGAAAGTATGGAATTGTTAACATGAAGGTTTTTCATGCCATATCTTGCTCTTAGTGGGAAAAAGCCATGGATGATGAATACAATGCTCTTTATTCATCAAAATACCTAGACTTTGGTTCCTCTTTCATCTGGAAAGAATGTTGTTGGCTGTAAATGGATCTACCAAATCAAACATAACTCACATGGTACAATTGCTCATTATAAAGCTCAATTAGTAGCCAAAGGGTATCATCAAGAATATGGTGTTGACTTTGAAGAAAAATTTAGTTCTGTAGTGAAAAAGAGAATTGATCCTCTTGTTTTGGCATTAGCTGATCAATTCAAATGGCCATTAAGACAATTAGATGTCAAGAATGCATTTCTCCATGGCACTTTGGTGGAGGAAGTTTACATGCCTCAACCTCAGGGATATGCCACTTCTTCACCTCCTAATCTTGTTTGCAAGTTACACAGTCTCTTTATGGCTTAAACCAAGCTCCTCATGCTTTGTTTAACTGTTTTACATTATGATTGAGTTTTCCTTTTCTCAATCCAGTGCTGATACTTCCTTGTTTATACGTATTGATGGGTCTTCCATTACATATCTTTTACTCTATGTGGATGATATAGTTTTCACTGACAATAATACTTCCTACATTAACTCTTTCATCTTCCTGTTCCAGTCTCGTTTTGAAATTACTTATTTGGGTATTCTTCATTACATTCTTGGCTTAGAAATATCATATAATGATTCTGGATTGCTAGTTACTCAAGCCAAATATGCCAAAGACATTCTCAATAAGTTTGCTTTGTCATCAGCCAAATCTTGTCGCTCTCCTTGTTCTTTAAAGGAAGCTCATAGTGCATCCTGCTCCTTGTTCTTCTAATGATGCTCAATCATACATACAAATGGTTGGTTGTTTGCAATACTTATCTTTCACTCGCCCTGATATATGTTATGTTGTCAATCATGTTTGTCAATATATGCACAATCCTTGATAATCTCAATTTGCTGTTGTGAAGCGTATCTTTCACTATATTTGTGGCTCTATTACTAAGGGCTTACATTACACAACATCCAATTCTTTATCATTATGTGCATACTCAGATTCTGATTGGGTAGGTGACTTGACTGATAGACGTTCTACAACTGGGTTGGTTATATTTTTGGCCATAATCCAGTTTTCATTCTTCCACATAAGCTGAATATTGTGCCCTTGCTTCTACAATAGCTGAGTTATCTTGGCTTCGACTGTTATATTGACATTTCATTCACTCATTTAGTTAAACTTTTACTGTGGTTAAAAGGCATTTGCTAACTCTAGTTAGCTGTATTAGTTGGTGATCTGTTAGGAAAGCCAGCTGTCAGATTGTTGAAGCTGTTAGCTGTCATTTCTTTTGTACAAAACAGATTTCATTCTTCTTGATTCCATTTTTACAATTTGTAAGCTTCAGCAAACAAGTGTTCTTCTTCAATGATAAAATGCAAACTTCTTTCTTTCTCTTTTTTCTCTCTTTGATCTTGTACTTGCATTATAGATTCAACAATTGGTATCAGAGCCTAAGAATCAAGGGAAGAAGAAGGCAAGGTAGTTTCTAGAAAAACGAAGACAAATTGATTCTTTAAAATCAATCCATGGCTGCGAGGTTTGAAAGATATGATAGGAGAGGTGATTTCGGGATCTGAAGAAAGAAGATGAAAGCTCTGCTTGTTCATCAGAAAGTAGCAAAAGCTATAGAAAGTCCAAAGAAGATTCCAGAAACTGTTAAACCAGAGCAACTGGCAGAGATGGATGAAATTGCATTCAGTCTCATGATTCTTTATTTATCAGACACAATCCTGAGGCGAGTAAATGAAGAATCAACAACGATTGGAATTTGGAACAAGCTTGAAGCTTTGTTCATGAAGAAATCTCTCTCCAACAAGATTCTCCTAAAAGAAAAGTTTTTTGGATTCAAGATGAACTTATCCAAGAATCTTGAAGAAAACCTCGATGACTTCAACAGAATCTGTCTTGACTTGATGAACACTGGGGAGACCATGGATGAAGAAAATCAGGCAGTCATTTTGTTAAATGCTTTGCCAGATTCATTCAAAGAAGTCAAGGCTGCAATTAAATATGGAAGAGATTCGTTGATTATGGAGATGGTCCTTGATTCGTTAAGATCAAAAGAACTGAAATTAAGTTATGAAAGAAGTGAAGCTGAAGCACTAATGGTCAGAGGCAAGACTCATGATTCAAAACTTGGAAGAAAGCAATGGGGGAACAAATTCAAATCCAAGATAAAGGGTAAGAAGTACTATCTATGTAATAAAGAAGATCACTTCAAGAATCAGTGTCCCCAGAATGATCAAAGGGGAAAGTTCCAGAATTATGAAATGACAAACTCTGCAAACATCCATGAAGGATATGAAACTGCTAAACTTTTGATGGTGTCAGACAGTAAGGCAGATGGAGAATGGATTCTTGATTCTGGATGCTCATTTCACATGACTCCAAACAAGAACATCCTGCAAGAATTTAAAGAATTTGATGGAGGTAAGGTCTTTATGGGAAATCATGTGCAATGTTCTGTGAAGGGATCAGTAACACTTAAACTGGAAGATGGGTCTTTGAAGATTTTGAAATCTGTAAGATATGTATCTGATCTAAAGAGAAATTTAATTTCTCTTGGCACATTGGATAGGGCAGGATATAGCTATCAATCTATGAATGTGGTAATGAGAATATACAAAGGATCTGTCATGATTATGAGAGGAATCCTAGAGAAGACTTTGTATGTGTTGCAAGGAGTAACTAATGCTGGTGAAGCTAATGCTGTTATGTCAAACTCTTTGAGTGAAACTGAGATTTGGCATAGAAGATTGGCACATGTCAGTGCTCAAGGGCTTGAGGCTTTGAGTCAGCAAGGGTTTCTTGGTAACAAGAAGATAGGAGATCTTCCCTTTTGTGAATTTTGTGTCTGTGGGAAAGCAACCAGGGCTAGTTTCAATAAGGGCTTGCATAATACAAAAGGGGTCCTAGACTATGTTCATTCTGATCTATGGGGGCCTGCAGTGACATCAACACATGCAGGGGCAAGGTATATTCTGACCATAGTAGATGATTTTTCAAGAAAGTTATGGGTGTTTACTCTTAGATAGAAAAGTGAGACCTTCAAAGTTTTTGCTGAATGGAAAACCTTAATGGAGAATCAGACAGGCAGAAGCATCAAAGTCATTAGAACTGACAATGGCTTGGAGTTCTTGTGCAAGGAGTTTGATCAAATGTGTAAGGAGGCAGGCATTGGTAGACATCAAACTATTGTAAGAACACCACAACAAAATAGCTTGGCAGAGAGATAAAACATGACATTGCTAGAGAGAGTGAGATGTATGTTACTAAATGCTAATTTGCCTAAGGTCTTCTGGGGTGAGGCTGTACAAACAGCAGCTTATCTTATCAATAGAAGTCCATCAGCAGCTCTTGAGAAGAAGACTCCATAAGAGGTGTGGACAGGCAAACCTCCTAACCTTGCTTTCTTGAGAATTTTTGGCTGTGCAGCCTATGCACATGTCAAAAAGGATAAACTTAGACCTAGGGCAAAGAAGTGCATCTTCTTGGGGTATCCTAAAGGAGTTAAGGGATACAAGTTGTGGTCCTTAGAAGCTGGTGAGCCAAAATGCTTCATTAGTAATTAGTAGAGATGTCACATTTAATGAACAAGTTATGCCATGGAAGTGTGAGACTAGAAAAAAAGTTCCAGATCAGAGGGAAGAGTCTCTGACTTCAGTAGAAGAAGGAGCAATTGAGAAGAATGGCAGTGAGGTGATAACTGGTGTAGAGGGTGTTCAAGCATCAACATCAGTAGAAGTCCCAACTGAAGTAGAGGAGGATCAATTGGCAGATTATCAGCTTACCAGGGATAGAGGTAAAAGATCTGTAATTCCTTCTGCTAAATTCAGTGAATCTGACTATGTGGGTTATGCCTTGAATTGTAGTGATGACCTGTCTCAAGAGCCTAGCTTATTTGCTGAGGCTATGAGGTCTAAAGACAAAGAGAAATGGCAAATGGCCATGGAGTCAGAACTAGAGTCACTACACAAGAATAGAACCTGGTATTTGTCTAAGAAACCTGAGGGTCACAAGACTATAGACTGTAAGTGGGTCTATAAATTGAAGCCAGGGATTGAGGGTGTTGAGAAACCAAGGTTCAAGGCAAGGTTAGTTGCCAAAGGGTTCACTCAAGAGTATGGAGTGGATTACAATGAGATTTTTTCTCCAGTAGTTAGGCATTCATCCATTAGATTGCTGTTGACAGTGGTTAATCAAATGGATTTAGAGCTTGATCAACTTGATGTTACTACTGCTTTCTTGTATGGAGAGCTAGATGAGGAGATCTATATGAAACAACCTATTGGTTATGTGGAAAAGGGTAAGGAAGACTGTGCTTGCAGATTGGTAAAGTCAATATATGGGCTGAAACAGTCTCCTAGGAAATAGAACAAGAGGTTTAATGACTTCATAATTTCAAATGGCTTTGAGAGAAGCAATCTTGACAATTGTGTATATGTTAAGAAGGTTAGCAATTCTGTTCCTATCTATCTTTTACTGTATGTTGATGATATACTGTTGGCTTCACAAAGTAAAGTAGAAATAGATAAGTTGAAGGCTGAATTGTCTAATGAGTTTGAAATGAAAGATTTGGGTTGTGCAAGAAAAATTTTAGGCATGAACATTATCAGGAAGAGGTCTGAAGGTGTTTTGTTTCTGAATCAAAGTGACTACTTTGAAAAGGTTTTGAATAAATTCAAAGTTGGGGAGATGAAAATAGCTTCAATTCCTCTTGCTCAGCATTTCAAGTTGTCTAAGCTGCAGTGTCCACAAACTGAGAAGGAGGAAGCTGAAATGATTGAGGTTCCCTATTGTAATGCAGTAGGTAGTCTCATGTATGGAATGATTTGCACTAGGCCTGATTTAGCTTATGCAATGAGTGTGATTAGCAGATTCATGAGCAAGCCTGGAAAGTCTCATAGGGAAGCAACTAAATGGGTTCTAAGGTATTTGAAGGGCACTAAAGACATTGAGTTGATGTTCTCAAAAGAAGGCTGCAATGATGCTAAATTGAGAGGGTTTGCTAATGCTGATTATGCTTCGAACATGGATAGGAGGAGATCTACAACTGGGTATGTATTTACTTTGTTTGGTAATTGCATAAGTTGGAAATCCTCTTTACAGTGTGTGGTTGCACTGTCTACCACAGAATCTGAGTATATAGCTTTGGCTGAGGCTGTGAAGAAAGCAATGTGGATTGCTGACTTGATGAAAGACATGTGTTTAGAGGGTGTTGTCCCTGAATTGTTTTCAGATAGCCAAAGTGCCTTGGCATTGACAAAGAATCATGTATTTCATGATAGGACCAAACATATTGATGTTAGGTTCCATTATTTGAGAGATATAGTCTTGAGGGGGGAGATTGTTCTTGAGAAGATTGATACTAAGGACAATCCAGCTAATATGTTAACTAAATCTTTGCCTAAAGCAAGGTTTGGCTACCTGTGTTCTTTGTTGAGAATTGAAGACTGATGGTTTCAGATTAGATGATGTTTTCTGTGCATTGTTGTTAAAACTGCTGTCATGGAAGTCTGCTGCTATATGCTAGTTTGTGCAAGTTTATGTTTTAGATTTGCTTAGTTCTTTGTTGATAAAGCTTGATAGCTACTGTGTATATGCTGGTTTGAGCATTGCTTTGAAAGCTGCTGTCAAAGATGTTGCTGCTGTTTACAAGTTTAATTTTTTGCTATTTTTGAGTTTTGTGAGTTTGCTTAATTCATGTCAAGAGGGTGATTTGTTATATTGACATTTCATTCACTCCTTTAGTTAAACTTTTACTGTGGTTAAAAGGCATTTGCTAACTCTAGTTAGCTGTATTAATTGGTGAGCTGTTAGGAAAGCCAGCTGTCAGGTTGTTGAAGCTGTTAGCTGTCATTACTTTTGTACAAAACAGATTTCATTCTTCTTGATTACATTTTTACGATTTGTAAGCTTCAGCAAAGAAGTGTTCTTCTTCAATGATAAAATGCAAACTTCTTTCTTTCTCTTTTTCCTCTCTTTGATCTTGTACTTGCATTATAGATTCAACATCGACAAATAATCAAGGATTTGGGTCTTTTTCTTGCTACTTCTCCATTATTGTTTGTGATAATAAGTCTGCTATACAGCTTTCCTCAAATCCTGTTTTCCATGCTTGTACAAAGCATATTGAGATAGATTTTCTTTTTGATCGAGAGAAAGTTATTCGTAAGGATATCAGTCTTGAATACATTCTTATAAAAGCCCCATTAGCAGACGTTTTTATAAAAATCTTTAGCTATTGATCTTTTTTATTCTCTTTGTAGCAAACTTATGTTCTCTTATAATGTTCCATAAGTTTGAGGGGGAATGTTAAGGGAATCAGTAGAATTTGAAATGATTTTAATTTTCATAGGAAATGAAAAGAAAATAAAGATATTATTAATTGAACATTTTTGTTTCTAAATAGTTAGTGGGTAGTTAATAAAAAAAGAGTTTACTTTGAAATCCTAAAAAAAATCCTAATATTTTTAATAAAAACAAACGGTGGAATTGATTTGAATTCCTTTTGGATTTGAAATCTTACGAACTCCGAGGGAAAAAAAACAGAAAGAGTAAATGATTTTTGAAAAGCCAAGGTAGAACAAAAAGCTTAGAGCGAGCCGACTGAAAAAATGATTTGAAAGATATTATCTTCCAATTCGATAAAACGAACAACCTCTTTAATTCCCCAAAATCTACAGATTTAGATTCTTTAGAGGAACACAATCTGGTTCATGAGGATGAAACTTCTTCATAATTGTGATGATATCGTCCTCTATGAGAAAAACTAAAAGACAGAGAGAACAACCACCTTACTACCGTAAAAGAGAAAGTGATAATGAAAATTACGGGAAATTAATTATTATGTGTGGTGTTTATCGAATGAGCTAATCACACAATAACAAGCATTGAATCGGCCAGGATATCGGAAAAAAGAGGTAAATCCTATTTAATTTTTAATCAAATTGAGAATTAGTGTGTCTTTTGTGACTTCTCTTCCAGTTTTCGTATCTTGATTTTGTCAAAACTGTTTGGATTTCTTCTTCATTACCGTAAATTTAGAGTTGATATTTGTTCATGATCAAGCTTTTGAATATTTGGGGCTCTGTTTCTAGTGAATTTTGCGGGAATTGATTGATTAGTAATCGAAAATGTTGGGAGAGTTTATGGTTCGATGCCTGCTGTAAGTTTACAAATTAGCTATGCAGATTCATTTATATTTTTAAGGTTAAAAAGTGTGTCCATACTTTAATCATTTTTTTACAAGATTTTAGTTTCCCTTTGTTGGTGTAATATGTAGTTTACAGTGAATTTATGTTTTATTAGTAATGTGGCTCTGCTAACAATTACAAAAGTGAGATCATACATTTTAGTATCTATTTAGTATAACTTTATCTATTACTTCCTTTAATCAACGAAACTTCATCTTTCTATTAAAAAATTAGAATAACTTTACTGTTCTTATACAGTTGCGATGTTTAGTGAAATTGAAATCGAGTAAAAGCAAGAGCTATCGTCCGAATTTTGAATTAGGTATTTAAAAAAGTGGTATCACCAATTAATCTCTATATCCTTTTCATCTTATGTTTTCATCAACTTCCTTTTCTTCTATTGTTTGGTCTTTTTTAAAGATTATATTGTGTATTGTGTCCTAACTTTTTTTGTCCTCATGTTTGTTCAACTAAATATTTATACCAATAGTTTATCATGGGGAATATGCAAGCTGCTTAAATTTGTAGAGTTTGAGATTCTAGCCAAATTCATCTAACCAGTATATGCTTGTAACTCAAGTGATTTTATATATGCATGTATCAACTTGATTGTTCTGTTTCTATTATTGGATTTTAACAATTGGAACTTGTAAGTGTATTTACCACTGTTCTATAAACTACTGTCAAGTAAATTTACCGTTCACAATCTAAGTACTGTATTTACCACTGTTCTCTTTCTCATTTCTATCAGTTTTTTTAACTCATTCATCTTCTTTTTGCATACTACAATTGGGTACTTTTCTTTCCATTTACGTTCGTATATTGTCTTTTCTTTTCTTATAGCTCAGCTGGATCTCAGATTCAGAATAAGGGTGGGGTTTGGGATAGTTTGTTTTTTTAATGGTTATTAAAAACACTTTCTTTATTAGAAAAACACTTATAAACACTTCCAAAAGTTATCCCTAAAAGGCACTTACTTAAGTATAAGTTTTTTAGCCCACATTTTTTAAAACTATATGTTGATTTTATTGTTTTTATTTTTTGGTATGCGTGCCCAGCTTTCTTCCTACTAGATATTCATTATTCTTTTTAAAATACTAGTATTTTACTACGTGCATTTCACATGTTATTCTTTCTAATATAGAAATATTTAAAAGTTTAACATTTTTTTTTTGCTTGATTTTTTTATGCCTTATAAATCTTTTTTTAAATGATTTTTTTTTTATTAATTTTTCAATTATTAAAGTATTATTATGTTTTATTTAAGATTTAAATTATCGAATTATATGTTTTATTATTATATTTCCAATTCAATGAATTATATGTGTAGTTGATTTTCTTTTTCTTTATTTTATTTTTTTATTTTTAGAATTTATACTACCAAATAAAGAATAAACCATTTGTTCAAAATCTATATATATATATATATATATTTTCATTTTATATACATATATATATATATATATATATATATATTTTTTTTTTTTTTTCATTTTATATATATATATATATATATATAATTCATTTTTAGATTATTGATTTCTAATGTTTATAATTCAAGAAATTATAGTAGTGTTTTTTTATTTAAAAAAAAATTAAAATATTTCTTATTAAAAAAATTTAAAGTTTATTTAAATATTATAAAATACTATCCTCTTACTAATTCAATAAATTATATTTTGCTCTAGTTTATTTTTTTCATCTTAACTGTTTTTTTTATCTTGTTTTTTTAAAAATAATTTAAGTTTCTTTTTAGTTATTTTAAATCAAATCACCATCACCTTTATTAAATAATTTATTATTTGAATACTTAAATACAATTTATATTTCATAAATGAGTAATAAATCTAAATAATGAATATTTTTCATTTTAATATCGCATTCATTAACATGCCCTGTAACGTCCCGTTATTTTGTGATAAAAAAAAAACTTTTATTTATTTTTTTTTAATTTAAGTAATTAAAATTCATTTATTTATCATTAAATTAGAATTTAGTAGTTTAATTTCATTTTAAGTCATTTTAATGGCTTTATTTATTTAATTACGTTTTAATGGTAATAATAATTATTAACGGGCCAATTAATAATTATTAATCACCATTGGGATAGTTTGAGATGTTCGGGATTCGTTTTTAAGCTAAAAGTCATCAAAAGGGCATTTTCGTAATTTCCCTTTAAACCTAAATATCTAGATATTCTTCTCTTCTTCTTCTTAAACTATCATTGACCAAGATTTGACCAAACTCATCATCTTTCTTCTTCTCCTTGCCGTGAACAATTTCCTCCATTGGAGAGTTTTTGGTTTTTCTTTCTTTTCTTCGTTTCTCTTTCGTTTCTGGCGGATCGTCGTGTTTTTCGGTTGCGTTGGATTGGTAGGGATGAGGGCTACCTATCCAACCTAGCTTTCAAGTTTCCGGTTCTCTAAGAAATCCAAAAAAGTAAGTTTTCAAACTTTTTAGGTGGTTTTGTTCGTTTTTGATTGTAAATGAGATTTGAAGTTGAAATCATGAATTTCTATCATGAAAAATGACGATTTTGAGCCCGGATTTTCGAAAAACACTATTCACCCGAAAACACTATTCACCCGAGGCACTATTCATCCGAAATCACTATTCACCCGAAATTACACTTTTGTTCGCATATTAGTTATGAATTGTAATATGTTGTACAATCGGTGAATTGTAGGTGCGATTGCTCGATTGTTGAATTGTGGGAAATCGGAGTTTTGGACCAAAACTAATTTGGCTAAGGTGAGTTTAAAATGGTTGTGATTACTTTTATGTTTTCGAATTGCTTGACGTTTATGTTAGATCGATGTTAAGAGGGTTAATAGACTTGAGAACTTTCCAAGAATGTATGTTATTTGGGAGTTAGTTTCTTGAGTTCGGGAGCTTTGGTAAAGGTTATATAAACTTTTGATAGCCTAAGTTGCTATAGAGAAAAGAATTGAAACATTATGTCTAACATACATTTCTATAGAGAAAAGAAATGCAATTGATATATAACCGAGAGCCATAGGAAAGAAGAATGAGATTGAATTGTTTATATGAGAGAACTAGATTCTCATTTATTTGGAAGATCTTGAAATTGGAGATTGTAATTTTTGATGTAAACCTTATGTACAGTATAAGGTATTAAAGAGAATGAAATAAGATTGGTTGTTGTTTAAAGTAAGATGTTATTGGTGGTTTAAGTTAGATTCTCGAGGAGAATGAGAATCCGGAACTTGGAGAAGAGTATTATGTACTCCTTTTATCTTGACTAGTATTAGAATAGTTAAAAGGACTTGGGAGAGATTCTTGTGTAGAATCATGTTAGTACGTTATTTTAGTGGTTGTGGTTGTTGACTTGCATATTATCGTTATGCATAGATGTCACGTTGACTTGCATATTATCGTTATGCATAGATGTCACGTTGACTTGCATATTATCGTTATGCATAGATGTCACGTTGACTTGCATATTATCGTTATGCATAGATGTCACGTTGACTTGCATATTATCGTTATGCTTGCATATTA
This sequence comes from Gynostemma pentaphyllum, assembly GCA_028015215.1. NCBI lineage: Eukaryota > Viridiplantae > Streptophyta > Magnoliopsida > Cucurbitales > Cucurbitaceae > Gynostemma > Gynostemma pentaphyllum. The sequence continues at coordinate 33,434,933 of CM051346.1, read as the reverse complement.
TCGTTATGCATAGATGTCACGTTGACTTGCATATTATCGTTATGCTTGCATATTATCGTTATGCATAGATGTCACGTTGACTTGCATATTATCGTTATGCTTGCATATTATCGTTATGCATAGATGTCACGTTGACTGGCATATTATCGTTATGCTTGCATATTATCGTTATGCATAGATGTCACGTTGACTTGCATATTATCGTTATGCATAGATGTCACGTTGACTTGCATATTATCGTTATGCATGCATATTATCGTTATGCACGGAGGTCACGGAATGATTGTGATTGGTGACTTGCATATTATCGTTATGCACGGAGGTCACGGAATGGTTATGATTGGTGATAAGTGGTCACGGATGTTATTTACTTTGTTATTTACTTTGTCATTTACTTTGTTAAGCATTAGTATCTACTTTAACTACGGGTTTGATTGTTTACTTTCCGAATTTATTAGATAGTAGAATGGTTTGATCTTTTATGTAAAGTACTTGGAATATTGAATGGGTAGTGCAAGAGTACTTAGGTTTATTTGGACACATTCTCCGATATGGAATTTGGTTCATAAAAGTGCTTGCATCCATCTTATTCTCACTAGCATTGTTTGCTAATGGTGCTACACCACTTTATTTTCAGGTAATATTCGTGGTAGAGGACGAGGTCGTGGAGGTGGTCCGCATGATCTCGAGTAGATGCTTATGGACATTTGGACTTGTAAATCTAAGTTTGGTGCATTTTGGGAATGCTTTATATACATATAAACTTGAAATAAAGTCTTAAAACTTGTATTTTGTGGCTCATGAGAGCCTAAAGTCGGTTGTATGTATATTTTGAGTTTACTTTCTCTGATTTGAGTATATTCTGGAGTAGGAATATATGTGAATAAACTTTGCTGAGTTGTGTTCTTAAAAACAGGTTTAGGGAGTTCGTATTTTAAACGGATCCACGCCAAATTTTTTTAAAAATAAGTCTTCCGCTGTTTTACTTCTGATTTAAAGATTTGTGAAAATTCGAGTCTTTACATGCCCCCTCAAGACGGTGCCTCTTTTGGGCTCACCAATCTTGGGCCGAATCCCATATTTGGATCGGATGCTCGTTTGAGCTTCTAGTTGGGCTCTGATACCATATTAATAATGTGGGAATCCATCTCAAAACCAATTGGTAATGAGAGGAGTGGCCCTTAAGCTTTATAAATGTTGTTAGGTCCTTTCATCTTTCCGATGTGGGATCCTTAACATGCCCCCTCAAGATGGTGCCTCTTTTGGGCTCACCAATCTTGGGCCGGATCCCATTTTTAGACCGGATGCTCGTTTGAGCTTTGTTGGGCTCTGATACCATCTTAGATATCATGGGGTTCCATCTCAAAACCAATTGGCAATGAGAGGAGTAGCCCATGTATCTTATAAACCCTTTGAGTTCCCTTCATCTTTTCGATGTGGGATTCTCAACAAGATCAGTATGCAGAAAATGTCACTTTTCAAAGTAAATCTATTTTTTTACAACTCCAAAATTTATTTTTCTGAGGGTATATGAAATTCTAAAAATGTAAATGGTCATTTAATAGAAAGTGGAGAATAAATAACAATGACATGTTTTTAATTTGGTGATTAAAAGGTATATTATAATGGCATGTATAGTAATTTTAAGATTTTAAAAAGGGTGTAATAGTCCAAAAATATTTTCAAATATCCTACCTTTTATATATTAAGGATTTAGAGACAAAATTGAAACTAACTACATTTAATATATTTTGACTCTCACATTTAAATTTCTGTAAAACTTAATGAATTTTCTTACAAAAGGGTATTTTTGAAAGAAAATAAAACATTGAAGTAGAATTTTTTTTTTTTTTTTTGATTAAAGATGACAGATGCACAAAAAAAACCAGAAAACGCTCAAAAACCCTGAGCTTCCAAATCCTTAGCAACACACGAAGCTAGCCAATCACGAAAATCTTCAACCCATATCTGATTCACCCAATTCGATCTTGCATGAATAGCTAAGCTGTGAGCAGCTTCATTTGAAGCCTTCGGAGTATAGAGGAAGCCAAGAACCGCGCCAGACCTAGCCAAATCAAGAATATCTTCAACAATAATCTGAATTTCAGAGTAGTTTGTATCTTGCAATTGAATCAAATTCTAGATGCTCAAGGAGTCGATTTCAGCCCAAATTTGTGTAATTCCCATCTCAATGGCCACAGAAATTCCTTCTCGTAGAGCAATAGCCTCACCCATTTCCACACTCGGGGTGAGGTTGAGCGAATGGCTTAACGAAAACAACACTAGACCTTCTGAATTCCGAGCAATTACACCCACTCCTAGGTAATTATCACCCACTTTCAACGCAGCATCTGTGTTAATCTTAACTGAATTGGAAGGGGGAGGGATCCAACGATCTGATTGAGTCTCAGCAGGTTTGTCGATGGTAATACTCTCCTTCCTCTTCGCTATCTGAGAATTTAATTCAACCATGTATTGTTAGCCCATTCTAGGGGGTTCAAAAGATTGTCAATTCTCTGTCCTTTGTTCATCAGATTACGTTCATGCCAGATAGCCCAAGTTATTAACACCGTCAAGCACATTAGTTGATTATTTTCTTTTAGCTTCATAGCCATTCCCCAATCTATGCAATTTTGAAAGTTCTGATGTAATATATCTTTCATGTCAGAGAGCATGAATTACTGTCTCTCCAAGTTTACCACACCGAGGGAAACCATGATTCGGGACCACCTTCCTCTTCCAAAGATTAGTATTCGTAGGGAGGAAATCCTTACAAGCTCTCCAGAAAAACAACTTGAATTTGTTTGGATTTGGGATAGACCAAAGCAAATTCCACCAGTCTTTTATCAAATTTAGATTGGATGGAGAAGCCTCTCCAATATGAGAGACAGCCAACTTATAACCACTTTTCACTGAATACTTTCCTCTTCGATCATATTTCCATATTAGTCTATCTTCCACATCTCATTTACTCAAAGGTATATTCAGGATTAAGGAAACATCATCAGGCATGAAATGTTGTCTAATTCTTTCCTCATTCCAGGTTCCATTATTCATAATAAGGCTGTCCACATGATGTCCCAAGAGAGTAGTTGGAGGTGAAACAACTTTCAACGAATCTTCTCTGCAAATCCATTTATCATTATAAATATCCACAGATTTACCATTACCAATTCTCCATCTCGCACCCTTGAGGGCCAATTCTCCCCAAAGGATGCTTCTCTAGGTGTAAGAGGGGCGACTCCCAAGTTCTGCTTGTGGAAAATCTGTTGAGCTAAAATACTTAGCCTTAAGCACTCTATAAAGTAGAGACTGAGGGTTATTGATGAGACGCCAAGTGTGTTTTGCCAAGAGCACCTGATTAAAACTTTGAATATCCCGAAAACCCAAACCACCTTTCTCCTTAGGCAAAGTTAGATTACTCCATTTTGTCCAATGAAGTTTCTTATTTTCTTGGTAACTACCCCACCAAAAGTTAGCCATCAGCTGGTTGAGCTCATTGCAACATTTAGCAGGGAGTTTAAAGCATCCCATGGTGTATGTTGGGATTGCTTGGCCAATTGATTTTATCAGAACTTCTTTCCCGGCTTGAGAGAATAACTTGTCTTTCCAATCTCCGAGCGCTTTCTAGACTTTATCTCGAACAAAGTTCAGGGGTCAATTTTCTTTTTAGCTATATGAGATGGGAGACCAAGATATCTACCATGATCACTTACCAGCTTAACATTTAGGATTGATGCAAGGCTGCTACCCACACTATTGTAGTCCAACCCCCATACACATATCCCAGATTTAGAGAAATTAATGGTTTGACCAGAAGCAGCTTCATAGCATTTCAAAATGCATTGGATTTCCAAGCATTCGTGAGGGGTAGCTTTGAAGAATAAAAGGCTATCATCGGCGAAAAATAGGTGGGTCAAAGAAGGAGCATCCTTAGACACTTTTATACCTGTAATCCTTTTCTCTTGATCGGCTTTATAAAGCAAGGCTGAGAGCCCCTCAGCACATATGAGGAAGAGATATGGTGAAAGAGGATCACCTTGACGGAGACCACGTTTAGGGCGAATATGCCCCTTAGCTTCTCCATTAATAAGAACCGCAAAGTTTGGAGACTCCACACACGTTGAGATTCGATCAATCCACCATTTTCTAAAGCCCATCTTAGTCATCACCGCCCACAAAAAACTCCATTCCACTCGGTCATACGCTTTGCTCATGTCAAGCTTGAGGGAAGCGTATCGCTGCTTGCCTGTTTTAATTTTCTGGCCATGTAGACACTCAAACCCAATAAGAACGTTATATGATATTAGACGCCCAGGAACAAAAGCACTTTGGCTGTCGCTGATAATATCATTCAAAATGAGTTTGAGTCTATTAGCAAGCATCTTCGCCACTACTTTGTATAGCACGTTACATAGGCTAATTGAACGGAAGTCCATCATTGTCTGATGGTGTTTTATCTTTGGGATGAGAACAATGATAGTTCTATTAAGGTCCGGGGGAATCTGCCCCTTATCAAGGAAGTTCAAGCAGGCTTCAGTTACCGCCTCCCCCACAATACCCCAGTATTTCTGATAGAAAAGAGCAGGGAAACCGTCCTGCCCAGGGGCTTTTGTGGGTCCTATTTGTCGAATAGCTTGATCCACCTCCTCCTTAGAAAAAGGACGACATAACCTGATATTCATCTCCTCCGTGACAGTATTCTTTATGGCCTCAATAGTCTCATTAGTAGCTTGGATTTCAGGGCTGGAAGTATTAAAAAGCTCTTAAAAATATTGGACAGCCACTTGTTCAATCTCATCCTCATCATCCACCCAAACACCTTGTGTGTGTTCAACTGGAACATTGAAGTAGAATTGAAACTTATGAAATATTAGGGGAAAATTGAAATAAACTCAATAGATTAGGGGCATTTTGTTTAATTTAGCTTAAGCTTAGATTTCTTCTATATTTTTTAGACTTGAAAAGGGTTTTCCTTTTACATATTTTAAAATACAAAATCAAAGATTTTTTTTTTCATTTATATACCATGCATACATCTTTAGTTTTTTTTTTTTTCTATAAAAAAAAGTATTTACATACTAATTTGGTAAATGAAAGTTGGTTGATTTTAAAGGATGATTATTTTACTTACCCTATCTTCTTCTTGATCTCCCCCCTTTTTACCATATCCCTTCAAGGCGATTTATACTTAGATTTAAATAATTTTAAAATATGAATTAATATATTTTAGATTTATTTAGATCATCTCTTCCTATCTACTCTTTTAATTCAGTTCATTTTAATCTTCTTTCAAGTCCATTTCAAGTGGTTAATTGAATGATGATGGAGATAAGGATGAGAAGAATGGTGGAGGTATAAACACACAATCACCACCTTTTACACTTAAAATTCCGTAGAATTCTTAGATGAAGATGGGGAGATTTTTTTTGGTTGGCCCTTATAATGTTGAAGGATTAATTTATTTGTATTTGACCCTTCGAGGAGGGGAAAAGTATGGTTGTAATTTTAGCCACTTGGAAGAGAAGTAAAATTATGATTATTGTATTTTTATTGATTAATTATAAAATTATTGAGTTAATAAAGTATAAATTTGGGTTTTTATTTAGGGTCTAATTATGTGAGTCATAAACTATGGTAATAAAATAATCACCCATTTTGATTAATATATTTGATGGAAGTTGTGAAACTTTAGAATTTTAAAATTGAATTATAGACGTCTCTTTGTTAGTTATTGTTTATTTTTTATTTTTAAATTTAGAGATAAAATATTGTAGTTATTTTTTAATGTTTATATGAAAAATCATGATTAGATTAATCATTTTCATTTTCATTATTATTATTTTATTAAAAAAAATTAAAAAAATAATAGGTTTAAAATAAGGTATAAAATTGGGCTTTAATTTGGACTTTATTATAAATTTTGACATTTGGACTTATGATTAATTAAAAATGATAATATGGAAAAATATCAAATTAATTTTTAGGCTTTTTAGGCACCCAAATTCTATCAGTTTAACTGAGTTTTAATTGGAGTAAGTTGTGGTAATTTATTTCAACTTTTAGTTTATGATATAAATTTCTGATCGTATTATGATTATAAATAAAATTAAACATTTTTTTAAGTGGGGAGGAGTCGTTCTTCTAAAGTCGTCAAGTAGTCGCCAGAATATTTTCAGATCTGGTCGGAAATGCATCTATTTTCTCAGTTTTCTTTCAGTTTCCGGGGGGGGGGGGGGGGTGGCTGGCTGGCTTAAGAAATTAGGGCTTTTTTTGCTATAAGAGTGGAAATTGTAGGCCATAGGTTATATTGGGCTTTTATTTGGTGCTAAGTTATTAAGTTGCAAGTTTTAGGTTCTAACTTATAATATAATTTTTTTCAATAAAATTTGATATTATGATATAAAAGTAAGTCTGTCTTTTATAATATTTAATAAATTTCATATAAATTAAAAAAAATCTAAAAATATTGAGTTATTGATGTTTATATATGTATTAGGTGATATTTTTATGTAATTATAAGGTTGTCTATGTATTATATATTTTTTTAAAATTATTTATCGACATGAGTTTCCGGAATATCCGTCGACATCAATATCGACATTTCCATAAAATTGACTTGTCGACATCCACATCGACATTTTTATCCTTGCTCATACTATATATGATGTGTTCCATTTATATTAAATAAAATATATTAAGGGATGATAAATATATATTTTGTAATTAAATACATGGGACCCATGAATTTGTTTTAACCAACCAGGATAAACTATTAGGAAAGTCAGAAGGAGTGCATCCTGACTGGTGATGATGCAAATATTTTTAAGATTAAAATGAAAATAGAGGAACAAAAATCCCAAAAACCCAATAAACTTTCCCGACTTAACATGTCAGGAAATATATATTAAAAAAAGAATTGAATAATTGGGGGCTCAGTTTTCAATTCTCACATTTTAAACATTAAGAGAAGAAATATATATTAAAAAAAAATTGAATTAACATTTGGAAATTAATGAACGAAATCATATAATTAAACATTAAGAGAAGAAATATATATTAAAAAAAGAATTGACTTAACATTTGGAAATTAATGAACGAAATCATATAATATTACAACATATACAATTTTCTTATATAAATACAAAGTAGAAATAATGCATGACTTTAAAATAAGTACAATGTGTTTAACGTGACTTTAAAAAGAATCGATGGAATTATAGGCAAGATGAGATTATTAAATAAAGGGTTAAATTTAATAATGATCCCTGTATTTTCAGGCTTTTTCAATTTACATCTTTAGACTATCAATTTAGCTTTTTCACCCCAAAACTTTCTATATTCCGATATTTGTAAAAAAAAAAATTGTTAAAACTAGCACCTAATTTTTTTTTTTTTTTTTAATATTCAGAGTATGTGAAAAGACATTTTAATTCTCTTTCTTCATCCTCCTATCTCTCTCCTTTATTTTCTCTTACCTCCATTTTCATGGAGTTCATCCCCGATTCACTTTCTCTCACCTCCATTTCTACTCACGTTTTAAGAATTGCTAATTCATCACAAAAGTAAACAAATTTACATAAACATAATACGAAAAACATATAAAATCTAGGTTGAAAAAGAGCAGAATTAGTGTTTTAGTAAGCGTAAAGATAACAAAGACGTTGAGACCACAAAAGACGTCAAGATAGAAGAAGCAAGGAGCTTTCTATTAGAAAGAGGAAATTGTTGTTGATTTTTCAACAGTTGAGAATCCGCCATGGTTTCCGATCAAGAAACAAACGTTGAAAAAAAAAATTTAGACCATTGGAATTTGTCTACCAATTTCCTTCTCAACATATGAATTGAAAGAAAATTTTTTTAATTAATTATTTATATAGTTTGGTTTAGTTTAAAACATTTTTTTTACTTTATGCTTTGTGGTTTTGGACTCTTGCATGATCCAAAAGCTGCTTATGTTTCATTTTTTATTACTTGCTTTGAGTTTCTCTCTCTAGTTCTAAGTTGAGTCTGTAAGTGTGTCTACTATGGCTTTTTCATCTAATTCTATGTCAGCCATCCAATCACTGATTCATTCTTTGAACATCAACAACAATGAATGTGAGAGAAATTGAATCGGGATGACTCTATGGAAATGGAGGTGAGAGAAAGTGAAGGAGGGAGATGGGAGGATGAAAAAGAGGATTAAAAAGTCTTTTCACATACCCTGAATATTAAAAATAAATTGGCGGTTAGTTTTAACACTTTTTTTAATAGAATGCAAGTGTAAGGGTGAAAAAACTTAAATTGATAATCCAGTGGCGTAAATTGAAAAAGCTTGAAAATACAGGGGTCATTGGTGCATTTAACCTTTAAATAAATTAGTGGGACATAGTAGTTTGAAGTAGATAATGTAGTTGACGAATCAGAAATAAGACTTGGACTTGGATTAGTTGGAAAAAACTCAGTTATGATATAAGAAATGAATAAACACATTTCATCGATCAACATTTATTTATAATTTCAATGTTTGAAGAAAAATTATTTTTCGTTAACATACTACTTGTAAAAGTTATCCCAACAACCATTAATTATTATTAAGTGAGTGAAAATGTAGAGGTATAAATTAATAAGATGACATTTGTATTTAGTGAGAGAGTTTTGTAAAAATGTATCAAGTGATAATAAGTAGGGTAAAATACCATTTTGGTCCCTATGTTTCCACTTGAGTTTCATTTTTGTCTCTGGACTTTCAAAAGTGGCGTTTTTTGTCTCTCGACTTTCGAAAACCTACCTTTTTAGTCTTTCCGTCAAGTTTTCTGTCACACACTGATGTGTCATTTTTAATAACGTGGCATGTTAAGTGCTTTAATAACATGGCATATAATTATCATATCTCATCTCTATCTCTCTTGCTCATCTGTTCTTCTCCGACGAACCCCTCGTCTACGGCAAATCAATTATTCTCTCTTCCATTTGCCATTAACTATGGCTTCGCCCTAGAATGGGGTTGAAATCTAAATCTCTCATTCTCTCTAAATAACACTCCATCGAAGAAAAACACATTTATGCTCGTTCCCTCTTACGCACGAAGACAGAGTAAGGGGAGATACCCATTTCATCGTCCACCATTTCATTTACTTTATTCTATGGTTCCTTCCTCTCCGTTCCAAATCAAACTATTTTTATTTTGTTAGTCCCCCCTCTATGGAAGAACTCATTAAGAGCAGTTGATTTTCCCACATCTAATCAATAAAACTAAAAAAAAAAGTTTATAAGTTCTCTTTCTCTGTTTTTAATCAAGAAAACTCGAAGAAACAGATTTATAAACAAGAAATGTATTTTTTTCGCTGGCGCCCAAATTAGATCCATAGCATGAATAATGTATCTTGGAATGTGTTAAGGGAGCTCACTAAGTGAGCTTAAGTGAGTTAATTGTGAGCTATAATAAGTGTTAATGAAGCTGTTAGAATTTGTTAAGAGTTGGTTACATTTCTGTTATTTATCATTCTGTTACTAACATTGTATATAAATAGAATCATGCAAACTGAAATCAATGATAGAAATTCTTCTCTCAATTTCTTCTTCTTATTAGTTTAAGATGGTATCAGAGCCCAACGAGCCCAAATGGGCATTTCGTCCAAAAATAGGATCCGACCCAAGAATGGTGAGCCTAAAAGAGGCACCATCTTGAGGGGGCATGTTGAGAATCCCACATAGGAAAGATGAAGGGAACTCACAATGTTTATAAGATACATGTGCTACTCCTCTCATTACCAATTGGTTTTGAGATGGAACCACATGATATCTAAGATGGTATCAGAGCTATAAAGGCTAACTGCCAATCGAATACTCTAGATTTTTTTTTGTCGAAGCTTCTTCTTTCTTCAACCATGGCTTCTTCTTCCACCATTGAAGGACATCTTCCTGCAACGTCTTCTTTGTCCAATGCCGAAAAGCCGGTTAACATGGGAAACAAGGCTACAATGGTGAAGCCAGATGATGACAACTACTTGATGTGGAAATTTCAGGTTGAAACAGCCATTGAAGGCCATGGATTATAAGCTTTTATTGATGAACATGGAGAAGTTCCATCGCAATTTCTTTCCGCTGCTACTTCTACAAATTGCACGATCAATCCAGAGTATGTTTTCTAGAAAAAGGAAGATAAATTGCTTTCTTCTTGGCTCATTGGATCAATGACTGAGGATGTCCTTGCTGAAGTAACAGATTGTAAAACATCAAGGGCAATCTGGAAGAGTATTGGATATCTATTTTCTAATCAAAACATGACAAAAATGATGGAGTTCAAGACTAAAATTAAGAACAACAAGAAGGAGAATTTATCCATGAAGGATTATTTGAAGAAGATGAAAGGTTTTACTGCTTCTCTTGCTCCTGTAGGTCCCAAAATTTTAGATCAGGATCAAATTATGAACATTCTGTCAGGTCTTGGATCTAATTATGATTCAATTGTTTTTGTTATTTCATCTAAATCTAAGAATCAATCTGTAAAGACTGTGTCTGCAATGTTGGTTACTCATGAAGCATGCATCACCAGACATCTTCCCTTATTTGAAACTTCTCTTCCTTCTGTCAAATTTACACAACAAAGAAATCAGAATACTGGATTCATTTCTCAAGGTGATAATTCATCACAAAATCGTGGAAGAGGAAGAAATTACAGAGGAGGTAGAGGATCACATTGGAATGGAAACAGGCCTCAATGCCAATTATGTAGCAAGTTTGGCCACACTGGATTGAAGTGTTATTTTCGTTTTGATCCCAATTTCAATGGACCAAATCTTACTGGAAATGGAAATCAGAGAGTTCAGAATAATGGCAAATACAATAATCAACATGTTCAACCTGCAATCAACAATTCTCCAATGTCTGCAATGCTTCTTGCCAATGATACTGCCTACTCTTTTTCTCATTCTGATACACAATGGATTCCAGACTCAGAAAACTACAAATCATGTTACAAATGACTTAAATAATCTCAACATTGGCACTGATTATGCAGGCACAAACAGAATCTAAGTAGGAAATGGTGCATGTCTTAAAATCTCATCCTTTGGTTCTTCAACCCTTTCTTCTCCTTCTTCTGCTCAAACTTTTCAATTACACAATTTATTACATGTTCCTCAAATAACAAAAAATCTCATAAGTGTAAGTCAATTTGCACAAGATAATGATGTATTTTTTCAATTTCACCCTTCCTTTTGTTGTGTAAAGGATCGAGCAACTGGGCAAATCCTTCTTAAGGGAGCTCTTGATGGAGGTCTATATCACTTTACTCTGCAAAAGCATTCCCAATGTTCTATTTCACATATTTCAAGACTAATATTAGTTTCTACTGCAAAGGCAATGTCATCTACCTTGCTGAAATCTAATAAAGATCAAGCTTTTTCTGTTTTTGATACATGGCATAGAAGATTAGCTCATGCCAATTTTAATACTGTCAAAACCATTCTTACCAATTGTAATATTTCATACTTTTTCAATAAAGATCTTGCCTTTTGTCATTCCTGTCAAGTTGCAAAAAGCCATAAACAACCATTTGCTCAAACAGAAACTCATTATACTGCTCCACTTCAATTAATTGAATCTGATTTGTGGGGTCCTGCTAATACTATGTCTAAGAATGGTTATAGGTACTACATGAGTTTTGTGGATGTATTTTCAAGATTCACTTGGATATATTTTCTCCAAAACAAGTCAGATGCTTTCAAAACTTTCCTTCATTTTAAAGTACAGGCAGAAATGCAATTTGACAAAAAAATACTCTTTTTACAAACTGATTGGGGTGGGGAGTTTCGAAATATTTCAACTTTTTTGGCTAGTCAAGGTATTCTACATAGAATTACATGCCCACACACCTCAAAACATAATGGAATTGTAGAGAAAAATGAGAAAGCATAGACATATAGTTGAAACAGGCTCATCCTTCCTTTCTCACGCCTCACTACCTTTTCATTTTTGGGATGATGCTTTTGCAACAACAGTTTATGTGATAAATAAACTTCCTTCCAGGGTGTTACAAAATAAAACTCCCTTAGAACTACTTTTTGGTCATCCACCAAACTACTCTTTTCTAAAAATCTTTGGTTGTACATGTTATCCATATTTGAGACCATATAATAATCACAAGTTACTTTTTAGATATTCCAAATGTACTTTCTTAGGTTATAGCTCTCAACACCATGGCTATAAATGTCTTTCAGACACAGGAAGAACTTATATTTCAAGACATGTGGTGTTTGATGAAACAACTTTTCCATTCTCTAAAGTTTCATCTAGTCCTCCTCTTTTACCAACACCAAACACTGTTCCTTTAATGTCAAATCACCACAATAAATCCAAAATCCAATAAGCCATCTTCTTTAGTCACTTCTGATACTATTCATGTAGAGAATAGGACTGCACCTGCTTCTTCATCTACAGAGATTTGTACTGCTCCTACTATTCCTTCTGTTAGTCAAGTGAACAATCATCCTATGGTTACTCGAGCAAAGAATGGCATCAGTAAACCAAAAGTTGCTCTGACTCTTGATTTGACTACTCATGAACCTACTTCTGTCAAAGAGGCATTGTGATCTGCTAATTGGAGAAAAGCAATGGAGGAGGAATATAATGCTCTTATGAAGAACAATACTTGGACATTGGAACCAAAACCAGCTGATAAAAGACCAGTGGGCTACAAATGGGTTTTCAAGATTAAAAGAAATTCGGATGGAACCATTGCTAGATATAAATCACGGTTGGTGGCAAAGGGTTTTCATCAACAAGCAGACATAGATTACACTGAAACTTTCAGTCCAGTGGTGAAGCCTACAACCATTCGTGTATTATTGACTCTAGCACTTGCTCACAACTGGCATATTAGACAATTAGACATAAACAATGCTTTTTTTTCATGGAATTTTGCAAGAATCTGTTTTCATGGATCAGCCTCAGGGTTTTGAAGTACAGAATTCATCAACTCCACTGGTCTGTAAGCTACAAAAGGCCATCTATGGTCTCAAACAGCCCCCAAGGGTGTTTTGGTGATTTACTTCAAAGGGCTGGAATGAAAAATGCAAGTTCAATTGCAACTCCTATGGTGAGTGGTTCTGTTCTCTCATCCATGCAAGGACCTTCTTTCTGTGATGCAAGTTTATATAGGAGCATTGTTGGAGGATTACAATATGCAACAATTACAAGACATGAGCTAGCTTATTCCATCAACAAGGTCTGTCAATTTATGCAAAATCCAACTGAACTCCATTGGAAAGCTGTCAAAAGGATTCTGAGATATATTTCTGGAACTCTTTATCATGGAATATTGTTAACAAAGCCAAAAACTCTTCTTCTCACAGGCTATGCAGATGCGGATTGGGCGTCTAACCCTGTTGATAGAAGTCTACTTCTGGTTTTTGGGTATATTTTGGGGATAATTTGATTTCATGGAGCTCCAAAAAGCAACAAACCATTTCCAGATCTAGCATAGAGGCAGAATATCGTGGTTTAGCTAATGTAGCTGCTGAGGTATTATGGATTCAGACACTCTTAGCAGAAATTAAAGCATCTTCATGCTTTACTCCAATCATTTGGTGTGACAATCTTGGGGTTGTTCATCTCAGTGCAAATCCAATTCTTCATTCAAGAACGAAACATGTTGAGCTCAATATTTATTTTGTTCGAGATCTAGTTCAATCAGGCAGACTTTCCATTCTACATCTTCCAGCTACAGCTCAAATGGCAGACATTTTTACCAAACCTCTCTCAGGCTCTTCATTTTGTTCGTGGATTTCTTGTGCTGACATTGGTTTGAGGGGGGGGGGTGTTAAGGGAGCTCACTAAGTGAGCTTAAGTGAGTTAATTGTGAGGTGTAATAAGTGTTAATGAAGCTGTTAGAATTTGTTAAGAGTTGGTTACATTTCTGTTATTTATCATTGTGTTTCTAACATTGTATGTAAATAGAATCATCTAAACAGAAATTAATGATAGAAATTCTTGTCTCAATCTCTTCTTCTTATTAGTTTAAGAGAATAGGATACGATTCTTTTTCCTTTTAAGTTTTTTTAAATCTTTTTTTCATTGGCATAAAGGTTTTGGATTCATGGTGGCGATGGGGCTGATGGCCAGGAGAGGGGATTAGGGTGGATGAGGACGACATGGTTTTGACCACGTCGAAGATGATGTCTAAGTTTGTTAGAGAAGAAGGGTAGGGGACGAGAGAGAGAGAGAGAGAGAGAGAGAGAGAGAGAGAGAGAGAGAGAGAGAGGAGAGAGATGAAGTCAAATGCCACATAATAAATAGGAAAATTATGCGTGGTAGCCAACTTTTGAGTCTTGTTTTCATATATGCCACACTTTTATGTTTATATCATATTTACCCATTTTTAAATATTTTATTATTTTAATGATATATCATTGATATAATTTTACAACAATAATTTATCAGTAATGTAAATTTTAGTATTAAATTTATATCAGTAATGTAAATTTACAAAAATAATATATCAATTATAATCAATTTTTCATAAAATAATTGTGGGTTAATTATGTTATGGGTAATTTTGATATTTTTCAATCTTTGTGGTTTTTTTGAAAACTGAGACTCGATATTGGCTATATGTGATAATAGCCCTAATAAATAAATATTAATATTAAATGTACAAAATTTTCCACATCAGCTTGCCCCGTCATTAAAATGCAACATCAGCATGTGACTGACGGTCAACTGACACTAAACTTGATGGAAGGACTAAAAATGTAGGTTTTTGAAAGTCGAGGGATAAAAAAATGTCACTTTTGAAAGTCCAGTAAAGAAAATATAACTCAGGTGAAAGTGTAGGGACCAAAATAGTATTTTACCCTAATAGGTATTTCGTTAAAGATAGAGATATTAGGGTGTGTTTGGTAGTGTTTTTGGCCAAACCAATACACTATTTATGTTTGATAACACTTTATAAACATTTTTTTTTGTAGAAGTCAAAAGCACTTCAAAGTGCTTTATGAAAAAGTAAGTAATAGATATTTTTTGAAGTGCTTTTGATTTTTTCAACCTTGTATTTCTAATTTCTTCTACACATTTTATCTCTCTAACTTCTCTCTACATTACACTTTATCTCTCTTCTCTCCATGCATTTTTTCTCTCTAACTTCTCTCCATGCATTTTCTCTCTCTAACTTTTCTCCACACATTTTCTCTCTAACTTATTTTTATACTTTCTCTCTAACTTATCCTTATACACAGGGGCAGAGTCACATGTAGCCCCTCAATTTTTTTTAAAAAAAAGGGAAATTTCATTGGATAACAGATTTTTTTGCAATATTTATAACTATAGCATTTTTAAAAAGTATTTGCAAATATAGCATCTTTTTAAAAACCTTCATTCATATGAATCAGAGATATCAGTGATAACTTATAAGATAATCAGTGATAACTATTAGGTAATCAGTGATTCATGTACAAAATATCAGGATATAAGTAAAATCAGTGATTACTTGTGTGGAAATCAGTGATTACTTGTGAGGAAGTCACTGATTACTCATACAAACCTAGTGACAATTTTGTAATATTTTAGGTGCGAATTTGAGTTTTTTGCTATTTTTGCAAATAACTTTTTTTATTGCTATTTTTACAAATATTAAACCTAATTTTGCTATTTTTGCAAGAGCCCCATTTTAATTAACATGTGTATCATCGATTCTGAATAAATACAGCCAGCCAAAAATCAATAATACTGCCAAGGAAGCTAAATGAAAAGGTTGTTTGATTATTTTTAATTATTATTTTCAATTAGTTTATTAGTTTTTTTGTTTTTGTTTTTTTTAATTCAATAAATTTAGGGAAATTTCATTGGGTAGGCAGAATTTTCTGCAATATTTATAAATATAGCATTTTAAAAAAGTATTTGCAAATATAGTAGTTTTTTAAAAACAATCATCCATGTGAATCAGAGAAATCAGTGATAACTTATAAGATAATCAGTGATAACAATTAGGTAATCAGTGATTCACGCATAAAATATGAGGATATCAGTAAAATCAGTGATTACCTGTGTGGAAATCAGTGATTACTTGTGAGAAAATCACTGATTACTCGTGCAAAACTAGTGGCAATTTTAAAATATTTTAGGCATGAATTTTAGTTTTTTTCTATTTTTGCAAATAACTTTTTTTCCAGCTATTTTTATAAATATTTAACCTAATTTTACTATTTTTGCAATCGCCCCAAAAAAAAAGGTTTTTAAATGCAAAAAATGAAAAAAATATTGGTATAAGATAGAATTTTTAGTGTATTTTATCTCTTTTGTCCCTCTAAATTTATTAAAAATAGCCTTATATAGTTTTTCCCCACCTAAACAAAATTTCTGGCTCCGCCCCTTATACACTTTCTTTCTCTAACTTATTTCTACAAATTTTCTTTTCTACACACATATTATCTAATAAGAACTGTAAAAAGGATTAAAAACACTTGATAAAAGTTAGATCCAATAAAATAATATACTATGAAACACTTTTTATCATACTAGTTTTTTAGCACGTGCCACACACACGGTATTTATTGTTTTTTTTGTCTAAAATATGGAAATTGTAGTGTTTTAAATTAGAACGATGCTTTCAAACTCTTACATAATATTTTTTTTCCCGAATATGTATTATATAGATGTTAAATTCACCTCACATGTTCTTGATTAAATGCTCTTGATTTTTCACGAACAATCATATCCAATAATTGAGTACCTGCAAGCATATAACATTGTAATAATAATATTATTAAAAAAAATAAGTATTTAAAAACATCATAATTTAAATTTGGTATGAAAAAATTAAAAAAAAACAATAATTTACCATAAAGATTCTCATACCTTGAATTCAGCAAAATAATATCTCTTTTAATGATGTTACGACCATCAAATTTTTTGCTTCTGATATTTAGAATTGGCTTCACAATGATAGTAATTCCAATCACATCTGTAAAAGAGAAAAAAAATTCAACCATCGTAATTTTAAAAATATATTTAGTACATTATAAACTTAATTATACCCATTATCTTATTTTTCATCAAATGTTTCTTCCATATCCTTGAATTCACCAAATATATAGGGAAAGTTGAAAATTAAGATCAAATCTATTGACTCTCGAACATCCGTGTTAGATGTTATTGATAACTCGATATCTTCAAGACCGGTTTAACATGTCCTTTTGTGATGATATATGATTGCTCTTTTTTAAAAACATGTTCCAATCTCGATATAGTTTCCTTGTAACAGCCATGATTTGAGTTCCCTGTAAATTAAAATATAACAATATAATTTCTTATGTATAATTTAAAAACATAAAGAGTAAAAATGTATATACGTCTTCATCAATCAAAATTAGTTTCAACAATTAACCAGAACCTCGACTATTTGTATATGACTCTACCATTCCTCTTCAAAGTACCCCACTTTGATCGTAAATTCCCTCTGAAATGGTATCAATTTTTTAATAGGTATGTAAGACTCTAGTGACATGATGATAATAAGAAGGAAAACAAGATGTTGAAAAGATGATAAAATGCTAAAAAAAATTGGGTAATGGAAGATCATGAAAACAACTTATTTATAATGTGGGGGAAATTTATAATCATTAATCCTCCATAACATGGATATCAAGTAGTGGGGATTAGGCCATAAAAAAAAGTTGTGGGGATTATATTTAATGTTTTATAATTTTACCTCAAAATTAAAAAAAAAAAAAAAAAAACTAACCATCTTCTTTCTTGTGGGTAAAAAAGTACTCAAATCTATTTAAAAAAAGGAAAATTATGCGTGGTAGCCAACTTTTGAGTTTTGTTTTCACATATGCCACACTTTCATGTATATATCAGATTTACCCATTTTTATATATTCTATTAATTTAATGATATATCATTGATGTAATTTTACAACAATAATTTATCAGTAATGTAAATTCTAGTATTAAATTTATATCAATAATATAAATTTACAAAAATAATATATCAATTATAATCAAATTTTCATAAAAAAATTATGGGTTAATTATGTGTTGGGTAATTTTGATATTTTTCAATATTTGTGGTTTTTTTGAAAACTGAGACTGGTATATGTGATAATAGCCCTTAAAAAAAACAGTACTAAAAAAAAACATAAAAAAACCGGGATATAAAAATTAATCACATTCCTGTTCAATGAATTCTTAGAAAAAAAAAAAACGCTCACCTACAAAAAGATCTAATCAATTTCCTCTATCTCACGTATCATCAAATCACAATCCTATTTAATTGCATTACTTTTCAATGAATGCTTGAAAAAAAAAGTTCACCTAAAGACTTCTTACATAAATAATTTTAATTAACAAAGATTATTATTAATTATAGAAGGATCAATGGATCAACTTCCTCTACCTCCCACGTATCATCATATTACAACCATATTTAATTGCATTACTTTTCAATGAATGCTTTAAAAAAAACAAATAATTTTTATTAACAAAAGTTATTATTAATTATAGAAGGATCAATGGTACTTAAGATATTAAATCAACTTGATGTTATATCAATATATACATTATTATTTATAAAATAAAGCTCATAAATAATTTTAATCTCATGTAAAGTACATAAATAATTTTATATTGGTGCCATTTTTATATTAATATATACATTATTATTCATAAAATAAAGCTCAGGTAAAGTACATAAATTATTTTAAGCTCATGTAAAGTACATAAATAAGTTTTATTCGTGTCATAAGCTTATGCAAACAAAAAAATTTATGCTAGAAGGATTAATGAAGCTTATGTAAAGTACATAAATAATTTTATTATGATAGAAGGATCATGGGTAAAATGCAAATAAGATCCCTGTAGTCTTTTCAAAATGTATGAGCACCCCCTGTACTTTGAAAATGGCAAATCGCACCTCTGTGGTTTCAATTTTTTTCAATCAGACCTCTCCCCTTCAATGTCAATAATTTTCTTTTAGCCATAACTTTTTCGTTTGAACTCCGATTTGGATGATTCAAGATGTTTTGGAATCTTCATTTCCGGCTTTATATAATCGTCACTTCGAAACTTTGAAATCATCAATAACCAAAAGAGTTAACGATGTCAATCATACCTAGTGTATTTATGTTAGTAAAATCTTTTATTTATTAATGATTTCAAAGTTTCGAAGTGACATTTATGTAGAGCCTAAAATGAAGATTCCAAAATGTAACACCCCGAAAATCCCAAAACATTGAAATACACAAATCAACAGCGGAAGCAAATAAAATTAACAAAATAGTTCTCTTTATTGAAATCGAACTCAGAAATAGTTCATATCCGATCGGTTTATTTAAATCAAATATACATCAAAGAAAAACAAATTCAACCATAGCCGAAAAGTTCTCAAAGTAAACATTACTAATGTTTTTATTCAAAACAAAACAAAACATGAAGAAATAAAGTTTTCCCATCATGACAGAAGAAAATGATTCGCTAGCGAGCAAATCCACGCCAACCGGTCACCACAACGAACCGCATCAGCCACCGAGCTTTTTCTTTCTATTACCTGAAAAAAAAAAGGTTGTAGCATCATGAGGCTACGCCCAATGAGTAGAAAAATGTTAAATTAAAAATCATGCCATGAGAGATTTTCCTAAGACTTTAAGTCCACGACCGGCCTCACCGACTTCCGAATACACACTTACTCCAAACACTCAAAATTAAGTCACAACATCCCAATTCTTACATGTATCTCATAATTCTCGTCCTTTCGAATTAAAACCTTCAAACAGTTTTAAACACTCTTTTCTCAATTTAAAACTTTTCGATTTAAGTAATCTACCTAATACCTCTAATCTTCTCTTTGCCCGCGAACAAAGAAAGACTATGCTCAGTAAGGAATTTAAACACTCTTTTCTCAATTTAAATCCTTACTAGAAATATTCTTTTCCATTGTACAGATGGAATGAACCTGCCCCGTTAAGTGCTATAAAGTTGTGCACAACTTTATAGTCTCCCTTAACGGCGATATTCTTCTTTAAGTAAGGCCTTTACTTAAAGCGAACCTAATATCATATTACCGAGGTATTTGAGTAATATGATTCCTCTTTCTCCACCCAAAAATACTTAATTTGAGCCTAAACCCAAATTCTCACAATAATTCCCTTTTCTAGGCCGAAAATTTCTTAAAATTAAATTCTGGAAAAATTCGCCTATTAACCACTTAAAACCCTTTAAAAACCACCCAACATATCACTTTTGGGTCACTCATGACAATTCTCAAAGGTTTGCAAGTCTAGAAGCAAAACTAGCCTAGACTAGTGTTGTTTTGCTCCTTTTTCGGGCATTCTAAAACTAATTTAATTCTAACTAAAATTCGGCGGAGTAACGCCTATAATTCGACTCCCAAATCAGTACAAAAACATAGAGAAAATATACCCAAGGTCCAGAATAAAATATTAATGACTAACTAACCGCCTAGGCCTAAAATATTGGCTTAATGGGCACTACTTCAACAATGGAGGTAAAACATAACCAGCAACTTTAAATCACTTGAAACACCCAAAAACAAGTTTAAACTCCCAATATCGAGTTAATAATCATAAAGAAGTAACTTAGGCATCACCCGATTTAAGAAAAATCATTTTAAACATGCTTAGTCCAATTTTAAATCTTTCTTAAACCCACACTTTAATTTCATTAAGAACAGCCCCAAAACCTCATAATATGCAAATAAACATCCAATAATACACTTAGATAAATGAGGTTAACTATTAAAGTAAAAGGAAACATACAATCATTCACAATTTAAAACTTAACATAATTCTACTCACCTTTTGAGCTAAGTTTCCAACCCTTTGAACTCTCTTTTTCCAAAACAATTGAAGCACCTGAAAAGGCACTTGAACTACTTAAAACCTATCCTAAAATACCTAAAATTACAAGGAAAGAAAATACCACGAACGACACGCGAAGGAACGGGCTAAAACCGCGCAAAGCAGCCCCTTAATGGGGCTGCCTTGCCCACGGCAGCAGCAGCATTTTGCTGCTGCTGCCGCTGCTGCTGTAGCAGCGGCACGGCGCCCCCTTCGTGGTGTTCCGGCGCGTCGTTTGTCGGTAAAGGTGTATGTGAAGGGCCTTTTTTTCAAAAGATCAAGGTTAGAGTTTCTCTAGGTTTGAAAAGAAAAGAAATTTTCTTGAAGAAAAGAATAATATTTTTGAGAACTTTGATGGGTTCAATCCATAACGTATCAAAATTCCAGAAATTAAAAGAAACAAAACTCATTACCTTGAAGCTTCTCTTGGAACAAAAACCCTAACTTCACTTCCAACTCCACCACCACCACCACAATTAACACCTAAACCAAACAAGGAAAAGAATGGTGACAAGAATTAAATCCCGGAGTCTCCGTTAACGAAGATGAGAAGGAAAAGATGAAGAAGAAGAAGAAAAGGAACCTACCTTTGTCTCTGCCTTTTTTTTTTGTACGTGAAAGAAGAAAAGAGAATGACCTAATCCTCTTTTCCCTTCCCCCCCTTGTCTCACGCCACCTCCTCTTTTTTTTTTTTTTTTTTTTTTAAATTCCTTTTCCTTTATCTCCAAAAAAGATAATTAATAATTATATTTATTCCTGAAAAGAATAATTAAATATAATTACTAAGGCTCATCCAAAATTTTAAATAAATATTATAAGGAAAAATTAATATTTATTTAATTACTTACCAAAAATACGGGACGTTACAATCCTTCCACCTAAAAAAAAAACTTTTCGTCCCCGAAAAGTGCTACTGCTCAGGAAAAAGATGAGGATACACTGCACGCATCTCTTCCTCGCGCTCCCAAGTAGCCTCTTCGTGAGTCTGATTCCTCCATAGAACCTTAACCAAGTCAATGGTTTTGTTCCTCAGAATCTTTTGCTCCTTAGCCAAAATCTCCACCGGTTGTTCTTCGAAAGTCAAATCTTCATTCAACTGAACCGGTTCGTAGTCTATCACATGGGAAGGATCAGCAATATATTTCCGAAGCATGGAGACATGGAAGACATTATGAACTCCAGATAAAGCTGGTGGCAATGCCAACCTATAAGCTAAAGTCCCAATTCTCTCCAAAATTTCAAATGGTCCAATGAATCTCGGACTCAGCTTCCCTTTCTTTCCAAATCTCATTACTCCCTTCATTGGAGCTATCTTCAAGAACACATGCTCACCGACAGAGAACTCAAGATCAGTTCTTCTGACATCAGCATAACTCTTTTGCCTACTCTGAGCAGTTTTCATTTTTTTCTCTTATCAATTCTACTGACTCATTTGTCATCTGAACCAACTCCGGTCCCAATAGTTTCCTTTCTCCAACTTCATCCCAATGAACTGGAGATCTGCATTTTCTTCCATACAAAGCTTCAAAAGGTGCCATCTCAATAGTAGCTTGGAAGCTATTATTATAGGCAAATTCCACCAAGTACGGTTTATCATCCCAACTACCTCCGAAATCTAGCACACACGCTCTAAGCATGTCCCTCTAAAATCGATTTACCCTCTCTGTCTGTCCATCTGCTGAGGATGAAAAGTGTGCTAAAGCGCAATTTTGTACCCATAGCATCGTGCAAACTCTTCCAGGAATTTAGATACAAATCTAGTATCCCGATCTGACACAATTTTCACTGGAACACCATGCAATCTCACAATCTCCTTCAAATACAATTTGGCCCAAGCCTCTACTGAATAAGTTGACTTCCCAGGCAGAAAGTGTGCAGATTTCGTCAATCTATCCACAATCACCCAAATGACATTAAATCCTTTCTGTGTTCTAGGCAAACCACAGATGAAGTCCATAGCAATCTCTTCCCATTTCCACTCCGGTACACTCAAGGGTTTCAAAAATCCATAAGGACTTTTCCTTAAAGCTTTCACTTGTTGACATACAAGGCATCTGCTAACATACTCAGCCACATCCTTTTTCATACCAGACCACCAATAATGTACTTTAAGGTCATTGTACATTTTGGTGCTCCCAGGATGAACAGTGAACATCGAGTTATGAGCCTCATCTAACACTTCCTTCCTCAGATTTTCAAGGTTTGGAACACATAAACGGCCTTTATAAACCAAAGCACCGTCTGAAGCATAAGCAAAATGTCCCGGTAATCCTGTATCAACATCTGCAAAGTACCCCTTGAGACTATCATCTGGTTTCTGTGCAACTATAACTCTCTGCCTCAACATTGGTGTCACAGTCAAATTTGCTAACCCCACAGTTATCTCAGAGGTGAGCAGCTCAATATCAGCTCTATCCATCTCCCACTGAAGTCTAGGATGTCTCGTGATCAAAGCTGCACTATGAGACGACTTCCTACTCAAAGCATCTGCCACAACATTGGCCTTCCCAGGATGATACTGTATATCACAGTCATAATCCTTTACTAACTCCAACCATCTTCGTTGTCTCATATTTAATTCCTTCTGAGTGAAGAAATATTTGAGACTTTTATGATCCGTGAAGATAAGGATTTTCTCCCCATACAGGTAGTGTCTCCAAATCTTCAATGCATGAATAACAGCAGCCAACTCGAGATCATGCGTAGGATATTTCTTCTCATGCTCCTTCAACTGCCTAGAAGCATAAGCTACAACTTTGCCATGTTGCATCAGTACACAACCCAAACCTTTCTTTGAAGCATCACTATAGATGGTCAAACCCCCTGAATCGTCTGGAGTTATCAGAACCGGAGCTGAAATCAATCTCTGTTTGAGTTCCTCAAAACTCTTTTCACACTCATCATCCCAATGATAGGCAACACCTTTCCTGGTTAACCTTGTCATCGGAGAAGCTATCTTCGCAAAGTCTTGCACAAACCTGCGGTAATACCCAGCCAATCCCAGAAAACTTCGGATTTCAGTCACGCTAGTAGGTCGGGGCCAACTACTAACTGCCTCTATCTTGGAAGGGTCCACAGATACTCCTTTATCAGAAACTACATGTCCTAGAAATGCAACCTTACTAAGCCAAAATTCACATTTGCTAAATTTGGCATAAAGTTTTTCATTTCTCAATGTAGTCAAAACAATCCTCAGATGCTCAGTATGTAATTCTCTAGTCTTCGAATGCACCAAGATGTCATCTATAAACACTATGACAAACATATCTAGGTATTTCTGAAACACTGTGTGCATCAAGTCCATAAAAGCAGCTGGGGCATTTGTCAATCCAAAAGACATCACAACAAACTCAAAATGTCCATATCTAGTTCTGAAAGCCGTCTTAGGTATATCCTCATCTCTAATTCTCAACTGATGATACCCTGAACGGAGATCAATCTTAGAGAACACAGTAGCCCCCTTAAGTTGATCAAACAGGTCTTCTATTCTGGGTAAAGGGTACTTGTTTTTAATAGTTACCTTGTTAAGCTCTCGGTAATCTATACATAATCTCATAGTGCCATCTTTCTTCTTCACAAACAAAACTGGAGCTCCCCAGGGTGAGACACTAGGGCGTATGAAACCCAAATCTAACAGTTCCTGCAATTGAGACTTTAATTCTTTCAACTCAGCAGGTGCCATTCTATAAGGTGCCTTTGACAGAGGAGTTGTCCCAGGAATGACATCAATCTGGAAATCCAATTGTCTAACTGGAGGCAATCCCGGTAATTCATCAGGAAAGACATCAGTAAACTCACTCACAATAGGTACTGACTCAACCCTGACTTCCTCCACCGTAGTATCAACTACATTAGCCAAATAAGCCCAAGCCCCTTCTTCAACTAGTTTCTTAGCTTGTGACACTGATATTACCACAGGTGTTACTTTTCTATTGGACCCTTTGAATTTGAACTCAGTCCCATCAGGACCCTTAAATTTCACCTCCCTCCTATGACAGTCTATCACAGCATAGTTGGCTTTCAACCAATCCATCCCCAAAATGACATCAAAGTCACTCATAGGCAAAACTGTCAATGTGGCAGACACACACTTCCCTAGCACACACAATTCATTGGTTTCAACTTTTCTATTCACAGACACAGTCAATCCTACTGGTGTAGAGACAGATAACTCATACTCTAAGGGCAAAGTTACAATTTCAGCAAAATCAACAAATTCAAAGAGATATAAAGGAGTGACTTGCTCCTGAGTCAAACAATACAAACACTGCATGACCTATAAGAGAAAGTGTACCTGTCACCACATTGCCTGCTGCCTCAGCTTCCTTTCTGGTTGTAGCAGCCAATTTCCCTTTCTGAACATTTGGTTTGGCCTGATCCACTGCCTTATTCTTATTCAATTTGCACTCAGTAGAAATGTGCCCCTCCTGCTCACAAATATAACATTTGCGAGGTGCATTACAGTAACCCCAGTGTTTCTGCTTGCAGTTCTTACAAAACGGCATCGACCTGCTGATTGCCACCCTGAAAGCTGTCTACCCTGAAATTTCTGGTTGAGTATCACAGGCCAAATCGGTTCCTGCTAGAACCCTGATTACCCTGTTTCGACTTGTCTCAACCTCGACTTTCCTTTTTTGTCCCTACTACAGGCTCAAGAACTTCTTTCACAATGCGCTTTCCTCTACTCTTAGGATCGAGTGCAATGGCTTTCTTCAAAGTCAAGCATAATCGGTCGGTTCCAAAGCCTCAATCGCCCCTTGAGATCATCATCCAATGCCATCATGAATCTCTCCAATCTCAACTCAAGGTGTAGCTACGATCACCGTGCAAACTTCGAGAGTCTATCAAATTCCCTCTCCAATTCCAATACAGATCTACCATTCTGCTTCAAAGCTAGAAACTCAACCTCTCTTGCACTACGAACTCTCTTGGAGTAGTACTTGTCATAAAACAACTCCTTAAACTGATCCCAAGTTACATTGTCACCGATGGTTTGCAAAGCTGTCTCCCACCAGTACAATGCATCATCCACCAAACCAAAAGTGCCACAATGCACCTTCAACCTATCTGGACAGTTAATAAATTTCATTGCTCGCTCCACACGAGTAAACCACCCCTCAGCCTCTTCAGGATCAATAGATTTTCCATTGAACTCACCAGGAGCATACTTCTTAAATTCCCTCAGGAATCTAGCCTCCTCAGTAGTTCCCCCTGATCGCTCTAAAGCCCTCTTCATTTCCTCATACTCAGCCTGAGGAACAAACACTCCCTGCACAGCCTGAGGTACTGGTGCCACTGGTGGAATAGGTGGCTCAATATCGATGCTAGGATCTACATCTAACTCAGTCTGCTCATCCTCCCCAACTAGCACAGTAGGTGTCACATAAGAGTTCACTTCATTTGATGACTCGGCATCGCTCTCGTAATCGAGATTCACTCCACGGCCTCGACCGCGTCCCCGACCACCTCGACCTCGGCCTCTACCACAGCCCCTACCACATCCTAGCATAGCTAGAGGAGGCATACTGAAAAACAGCACAAATAGAACACATAAGATAGAACAATCATTACATGAAGTCATATCTTAATAAAACTTAAAGTCCTTAGTACTCTCATTAATGGCATAAAATAAGAAAAATAAAACCTGGTGTCGATGAGTTCGTGGAGTGGCGGTTGGTTTGGATTTGCGGTCTTCAGAACCATAAGGGCTCTGATACCAACTGTAACACCCCGAAAATCCCAAAACATTGAAATACACAAATCAACAGCGGAAGCAAATAAAATTAACAAAATAGTTCTCTTTATTGAAATCGAACTCAGAAATAGTTCATATCCGATCGGTTTATTTAAATCAAATATACATCAAAGAAAAATAAATTCAACCATAGCCGAAAAGTTCTCAAAGTAAACATTACTAATGTTTTTATTCAAAACAAAACAAAACATGAAGAAATAAAGTTTTCCCATCATGACAGAAGAAAATGATTCGCTAGCGAGCAAATCCACGCCAACCGGTCACCACAACGAACCGCATCAGCCACCGAGCTTTTTCTTTCTATTACCTGAAAAAAAAAAGGTTGTAGCATCATGAGGCTACGCCCAATGAGTAGAAAAATGTTAAATTAAAAATCATGCCATGAGAGATTTTCCTAAGACTTTAAGTCCACGACCGGCCTCACTGACTTCCGAATACACACTTACTCCAAACACTCAAAATTAAGTCACAACATCCCAACTCTTACATGTATCTCATAATTCTCGTCCTTTCGAATTAAAACCTTCGAAACAGTTTTAAACACTCTTTTCTCAATTTAAAACTTTTCGATTTAAGTAATCTACCTAATACCTCTAATCTTCTCTTTGCCCGCGAACAAAGAAAGACTATGCTCAGTAAGGAATTTAAACACTCTTTTCTCAATTTAAATCCTTACTAGAAATATTCTTTTCCATTGTACTGGATGGAATGAACCCCCTGTTAAGTGCTATAAAGTTGTGCACAACTTTATAGTCTCCCTTAACGGCGATATTCTTCTTTAAGTAAGGCCTTTACTTAAAGCGAACCTACTATCATATTACCGAGGTATTTGAGTAATATGATTCCTCTTTCTCCACCCAAAAATACTTAATTTGAGCCTAAACCCAAATTCTCACAATAATTCCCTTTTCTAGGCCGAAAATTTCTTAAAATTAAATTCTGGAAAAATTCGCCTATTAACCACTTAAAACCCTTTAAAAACCACCCAACATATCACTTTTGGGTCACTCATGACAATTCTCAAAGGTTTGCAAGTCTAGAAGCAAAACTAGCCTAGACTAGTGTTGTTTTGCTCCTTTTTCGGGCATTCTAAAACTAATTTAATTCTAACTAAAATTCGGCGGAGTAACGCCTATAATTCGACTCCCAAATCAGTACAAAAACATAGAGAAAATATACCCAAGGTCCAGAATAAAATATTAATGACTAACTAACCGCCTAGGCCTAAAATATTGGCTTAATGGGCACTACTTCAACAATGGAGGTAAAACATAACCAGCAACTTTAAATCACTTGAAACACCCAAAAACAAGTTTAAACTCCCAATATCGAGTTAATAATCATAAAGAAGTAACTTAGGCATCACCCGATTTAAGAAAAATCATTTTAAACATGCTTAGTCCAATTTTAAATCTTTCTTAAACCCACACTTTAATTTCATTAAGAACAGCCCCAAAACCTCATAATATGCAAATAAACATCCAATAATACACTTAGATAAATGAGGTTAACTATTAAAGTAAAAGGAAACATACAATCATTCACAATTTAAAACTTAACATAATTCTACTCACCTTTTGAGCTAAGTTTCCAACCCTTTGAACTCTCTTTTTCCAAAACAATTGAAGCACCTGAAAAGGCACTTGAACTACTTAAAACCTATCCTAAAATACCTAAAATTACAAGGAAAGAAAATACCACGAACGACACGCGAAGGAACGGGCTAAAATGCGCGCAACGCCCCCTTAATGGGGCCTTTTACCGGCGGCTGACGCATTTGCTTCGTCGCCGGCTTCTGTATGCTAGCCGCACGACGCCCCCCCCTTCGTGGTGTTCCGGCGCGTCGTTTGTCGGTAAAGGTGTATGTGAAGGGCCTTTTTTTCAAAAGATCAAGGTTAGGGTTTCTCTAGGTTTGAAAAGAAAAGAAATTTTCTTGAAGAAAAGAATAATATTTTTGAGAACTTTGGTGGGTTCAATCCATAACGTATCAAAATTCCAGAAATTAAAAGAAACAAAACTCATTACCTTGAAGCTTCTCTTGGAACAAAAACCCTAACTTCACTTCCAACTCCACCACCACCACCACAATTAACACCTAAACCAAACAAGGAAAAGAATGGTGACAAGAATTAAATCCCGGAGTCTCCGTTAACGAAGATGAGAAGGAAAAGATGAAGAAGAAGAAGAAAAGGAACCTACCTTTGTCTCTGCCTTTTTTTTTTTTGTACGTGAAAGAAGAAAAGAGAATGACCTATTCCTCTTTTCCCTTCCCCCCCTTGTCTCACGCCACCTCCTTTTTTTTTTTTTTTTTTTTTTTTTTTTTTTTTTTTTTTTAAATTCCTTTTCCTTTATCTCCAAAAAAGATAATTAATAATTATATTTATTCCTGAAAAGAATAATTAAATATAATTACTAAGGCTCATCCAAAATTTTAAATAAATATTATAAGGAAAAATTAATATTTATTTAATTACTTACAAAAAATACGGGACGTTACACAAAACATCTTGAATCGTCCAAATCGGAGTTCAAATGAAGAAGTTGTGGCTAAAAGAAAATTATTGATATTGAAGGGGAGGGGTCTGATTGAAAAAAATTGGAACCACAGGAGTGCGTTTTGCCATTTTCAAAGTACAGGGGTTGTTCATGCATTTTGAAAAGACCACAGAGGTCTTAGTTGCATTTTACCCAAGGATCAATGAAGCTTAAACAAAGATTATTATCAAGCTTATGCAAAGTACATAAATAACTTTACTTACAAAGATTATTATCAACACTTTTAATGATATGATAGAAGGATGAATGGTATTTAAGAATAATATTAATTAACAAAGATTATTATCAAAACTTTTATGATATGATAGAATGATCAATGGTATTTAAGATATTGACTCAAGTTGATGGGGCATTTTTGTCCAAAAAAGTTTCTTCCCATTAACACACTTTTTAAGTAGTATAGATATAGATATAGATATAGATGACTTATAAGAAAAATATTTTGATTAAAACATTTATTTTATAAACACTCTCAAACAAGCCCTTAGTGAGTTTGTATTGGGTTGAGAGAGAGATCAATGAGAGAAATATTGCATGTAAAATAAAATTAGTTAGAAAAAATATGTGTAATATGTGACTCCGTTCATAAAAGTGTGTGTGAACCGTGAATTGAGATATTTTAGTGAGAGAAAGTGTGTGGAAAGAGAAAAGTTAATATAAGAAACTGTGAACAAACTAAAGAGATTAGCGAGAGAAATTTGTGTATATAGTAATTAATCCAAGAGAATATTTCATGAGATATTAAGGATAAAAAATTTCAATCAAAATACTTCATAAAACACCCAGTCAATTACTTTATTACGAGGCACTTTTAAGTGTTTTTTACTTTTTGAAAAGAAATCTTTACACTTAAAATCAGATCGGTGCATCTAATTACAATCAAATCTAGATTTCATAATTAATTATATTTTTAGACATATGAGGCCGTGTAGGGTGGTTTCTGGTTTTTTTTTATCATCTCATTCTAGCCAGGTTTATTATTATTTTTCTCCTTTTTTTTTTTTAAAAAAAATTTCTTTCTGTTTCCGAGTTTATTTTCCCGCTCACTTTTTTTTTTTTGGTTTGTTGTTTATAATAGGATTGTTTGTTAAGTTGAATCTCTTATTTATCTGTGTGGCCGGTTCGACGACAATTCAATTTACGTTGATTATCACTTTGGTCCTTTTCGATGTGTGAAGAACATAAATCTGGAATCTTTACACAAGAAATTGACTAGGGAATTTGGTTTCTTCATCCACACCCACAAACTATATATGGAGACCTGTAATTTTTCTGATGAAAAGAAAAATATTGTGTTGATTTCTGAAGATGATGTTTTATACTTTTGCTATACTGTTGCAGACCCATCCTTTAAGTCAGTGGTTCTCGTGGATGTTTTCTAACAATTTGTCCGTATCCTTCATTATCCTGTTTTTTTTGTTCATTTCTTCTCTTTGTTTAGCCATTTTTCCTATTTTTTAACATTTTGGAGATGGTTCGTTCTATTGAATTCACGTTTTTATATAGTGAACGATTTGATGAAAATTCTAGTTATGTTAATTATCAATCTTCCTCCTTTCGTTGTGTCAAAAATATTAACCTTGAAAGTTTGTAAACGAAATTGGAGAGGGAATATGGTTTCTACATTAATACGCACAAAATTATATGGAGACGTGTTAGGATTCGGGAAAAAGAAGTACGTTTTGTTAAATTTTTAGTTATTTGTTTTAGAAATTTGTAATGCTTTAAGTGTTTATTTAAATAAATACTATTAAATATTTACTTTTATGAATTTCAACGCGATTGACATTTATCCATTAGTTTTAAATGTTTATTAAAAATAAACATTATTGAATATAAATGTTTTCAGTTTTCAATAAGTTAAAATAATATTTTATAGGTGTAATTTGCTTCATCATTAAACAAAAATAAACGTTAGTCAATATAAATGTTTTCGTTTTTAATAATTTTTTTATATTTTTCTTATTATGTTTACTTTATTTCACAGCTGAACAAAAATAAACGTTAGTTAATATTTATCTAACATTTTTGTTCATTTTATGTTTTTTACAATGGTTTTTTAACCCCAACGGTAATATATGTTATTTAATATTGAATATTAAGCATCACACTTACACTAATAAATTAATATTGTGAATCATGCACTGTTTTGAAACACGGCAATTGGAAATCTAATTTCATTCACAACAATGAAAATTATGTTTAAATTTAAAAACTAATAATAACCGTATGTTCTAAAATCCAAATAACACAACATTGTCTATCTCGATATATCTTTTTTTGGGTTTCTAGCACTCTGGTAGTCTTCACGTATTCAATGCTTGAGGTTGACTGTAACAAATTGAAGTATGGATCCGACTCCTGAGGTTGTGAGCTTCCTATTTTGAATGTTTTATCTCCAGGCCCAAATGCTTCAATATATGGTTCGGACATATCGCATATTTCCCATTTTGTTTCTTTTTTTTTTCCTTCTGGATTCTTCTCTGTCACTATTTATTTCTTCTTCAAACTCCTGAAATTAATAAATATTCACTATGAGCACATAAAAATGTGGCTAAATATTTATCTACTTTTAACAAAACTAAATATTTATTTAAATTATTCACGACAGTTTACATGTCCATGATAATTTAGTAATGTTTAACAAATATAAATATTTTAAACAAATTTCTCTGTTATGATGTCATTTTTAAACTCCATATCTTCTTGGTCTTCTTCTTCGTATGAGTGTTCTTCTTTAACGCTTTATTTATCCTCCATGTTTTCCTCCTCGCTTGAATTTGCCGAGTATTCAGTATCTTCCAATGTTTCTTTTCCTTTTAACGTCGTTTTCTTATTTCTTATATGAGATTTTGTTTCCTATTTCATGATGAAAAAGAATCATTTTTTTTCTAAACATAGAAAAATGAAATCTGTAAATAGTTCTTTTCTTTCATAAAGATTAATTTTTTTTCTTTTTTTTTGCAAGAACATACATCTTCTACTATTTCTGTATCTAATTTTGCTCCATCATTCGTACTTTCCTCTTCTGGTTGCTTTTTTTCTTCCTCATTATATTGCATGATTAGTTCTCTCCTCGCCATCAAGATATCTTTTCTTATCGTCATCTTCAAAGTTCCCCTTCGCTCTCTTTTTTTTTGTTCTCAGAATGTTTTTCAAAATTTCTGATATATTGGTTTCGTTTTTGATTTATCAGAGATAATGGATCCTTTTAGCAAGGTTTTCCTTTTTCCTAGAATTCCTTTTTTTGAAATCCCTTGATTTGCGACCTGCAGTTACTGTTTTTCCCTCTTTTTTTTAATCAGCACGTAGTCAAGTCAGTTGTCAGGTGAGGTTTTTTTTCGTCTTTTGAATTATGCATTTGGTGGGTGGTTGTCCAATTTTGTAATTAATTCCTCCATCCCAATATCAGTGTAAATATAGTAGTGCTTTTGATTATTAATGAAATTAGCCCTTTTGAAAATGGCTTTTAAATTAAATGGCTTGATGTTGGAAGTATTTTGACCAATTAAATATGTTAATATAAATAGTTAAAAGCGTTTCCAAAACAATCGAAAAGAGAATTCTTTAGTTTGGGAGATCGGATTCCTTAAAAAATGGTTAAGATCTTTGGTACAAAGGATCGGTTTCCTTCTTATATTTCTATATCTAGGATCTGACTTGTTTCATTGAAAAGAGGTCAACCTTTTTCAAATTTACAACATGAATTTTGGCAATGAAATCTAATGTTCTAATAGAGAGAAGAACCTATAATTAAGTTTTCGTGAAACTTCCAAACGAACAACTTCAAGTAAATCTTTCAATTTCTATATATAGCAAGCCAAGTGTGTTGTAATTTAAATTAGTCAATATTTTCTAAAAATGAGTCTATTAGTTAGTTACATGTTAAAAAAATTACGTAAATAAAATTGTTCAAAATAAAACACAATTTTACTAAATTATCAAACCTTTTATTTTCAAACATCACATTTTTAAACAAATCTTTAACCAAATAGTTCTTTAATAGTAAGTGTTAGGGGTAAATTTGGGAGATAAAATTATGGAAATTGGGCCTCGCCTGTTTAGTCTATTTTAAGTCTTTGCCCATTAAAACCAATTGAGGACACCTACATAGCCTATCCTGATGAGCCCACCTACCTGAGCTCAGCACATTGTGGAAGCCACCATAAGCAGCCCATTAAGCACACTCAAGCCCAACGAGATCCTTCAGGATACGCGATACGATACGCTGAGCTCATCATCACCCAAGAGATAGGTGGAGGCATTAGCAGGGTTGGTCGGCGACGAGACACTGTGACAGCAGACTCAACGTATGACAGGTCAAGTTGCAAATGGGCGGGAGATGAACCAAAGAAAAGGTGGGAAACCATGAGCGAGCCCTCTATAAATTGAGCAACTCCAAATGATTGATGTACGCTCTTAGACCTTACCAAAACTCTGCCAAAATTCCTACAGGCTTGATTTTCGAAGTGCAGGTGGCCGACACCACACCGGTGTCATTTCCTTTTGCAGACTCTTAATTTCATGTGATATATTTTTTGTCTACACTCGTTGGAGCACACGTGGAACTGACGTGTTCATCCAGTCATCTTGACAAGAACACTCTACAACATTTTGTGCCGTCTGTAGGGAGAAATTGAAAATCGTGTTACCGAGAATGAGTCAAAGTCAATATAGTGATAACCACTATGATGAGGAGCATGAAGAGGCTCCAAGACGAAGAATAAAATCACCCTAGAGATTATCAAGCCCAGGGAGATCATCAACCACCTAAACGACCCCCAAAACAGGGTGAAAGGATCTCAGAGTTGGAAGCGCAAGTGCAAGGCTTCAATAGAGATATGATTAAGGTATTGGATATCCTAACTTGAAAGGATAATGCTGAAGGGGAAATATCTTTGGAGCAGGAAGGAGAGTCCCAGTTTCGTGGGAAGGATGGTTTGAAGAGGAAGAACACTCATCGAGTGGCTTCTCATAACTATGAGCGTTCTCACCATCCAGGTAGAACATATTTACGAAACATCCTTGAACAAAAGAGAAAAGCTCGACAAGACGCTGAGAAGTCAACTGCTGAGAGCCAACGACTGTGAGTACCAGGGTTATGGAAATTGCGGGACCAACTAGGTAGCATGCAAAAATAATACAAAGGCAAAGCTCCACTAGCATTGGAAGACTTATTAGAACAAACAGAAACACCATTTATAGAAGACATCACAGAGGCTGAGTTACATTCCAAATTTAATATGTCTCCTATCACACCTTACAACAAATCACGCGATCCGCTAGAGTATGTTGACAAGTTTTGGACCTGGATGGAGCTCCAGAGAGTCCGAGATGGGATAAAGTGTAGAGCTTTCCCACTCATTTTAGTTAGCCCAGCTAGAGGATGGTATAGGCAATTGAAGCCTTGTTCAATTTCTTCTTTTAAGGAACTGACTAAGGTGTTTGTGACGCAGTTCTTGGGAGGAAGGGATCATAAAAAACCAGCAACGCATCACCTGAAGTTGCGTCAAAGGTAAAGAGAAAGTCTTAGAGATTACATAATGAGTTTCAATAATGAGGCCCTTAAGGTAGAAGGGTACAATGATGATATAGCTCTCACTGCCATGATGGCTGGCATCAAAGACGAAAAACTATTCTAGTCCCTTGAAAAGAAAACCCCAACCACTTATACTGAACTCATCTCAAGAGCACAAAAGTACATGAGTGTTGGGGAGCTACTCAGTTCAAGAAAAGTTTCTAATGAAGGGAGCAATAGGCAGCACCAAGCCAGGAGCAAAGGTCATGAAGATCGAAAATTTGACAGTATGAGAAAAAAAGGTGGGGGATCAACCTGAACGTCGTGGCCTGCCTCTGAGAAAATTTAAAAGGTACACACCTACTACTATTACTGTCCAACAACTTCAAATGGATTTTAAGGATAAGAATTTACTGAGATGACCTGCTAAGATGAAGGCAGGGTCAAATAAAAGAAACAGAGATAAGTATTGTCTGTTTCGTAAAGATCATGGTCACACAACTGGAGAATGTTTTGATCTTAAAGAAGAAATTGAGTCTTTGATCTAGTGTGGATACATAAAAGAGTTTGTGAGAATGAATGATCATAGAGAACACAAACTAACAGGAGGGTGGTAGGAAGGATTCTGGTGAAATCAAGACCATATTTGAAGGCCTAACTGGTGGGGAATCCAATCGAAAAAGAAAAAGTGAGCGCCCGTGAGGCGAGGCTAGTTCCATCTTGTTTAGAGGTGTTTTCTACTAGTAAAGCATAGCTTCCTACCCTAATTTTCACTGAAGAAGAAGCAAATGAAATTCACCTGCCGCACAATGACGCATTGGTGGTGGTTATCAGAGTGGGCAATAAAAAGGTGCATAGAGTTCTTATTGATGGAGGTAGCTCAACATAAATCTTATCATTTAAGGCATTTAAGGAAATGGGGCTAGGGATAGAGGAGTTGAGAAGAAGTACAACAACTTTAGTTTGATTTGGAGGTGATCAGGTAATCTCGGAAGGCAGCATTGAGCTACCAGTTACTATTAGAGAAGAACCAAACCACGTTACTAAGATGGTGGAGTTCTTAGTCGTAGATTGCACCTCAGCTTAGAACATCTTCCCAGGAAGACCCTCTATCCATGGGATGAAAGCAGTCTCGTCCACTTACCATCAGCTAATGATGTTCCTTACCGCTTGCGGGTTAGGAATGGTTAGGAGCGAACAAAAATCCTCTCGATAGTGTTATCGAACAGTCATGAAAGATGTTTTGGTGCACGTACTTAGAACATGCTAGAAGAATCAATCAAGGCAGATGGGGCAGCCTACTTTGGCGGTAAAGAAGATAGGGAAACCAACCCTGATTATACCAGAAAAGACTGAGCAGAGGGCAACCCCTATAGAAGACTTAGAGTCTGCCCCACTCCTGAGTGAAGATCAATGTGTCAGCATTGGAAAAAGACTTAGGCCGAGCAGAGAGATAAATTGATAAAGTTTTTAAAGAAAAACTCAAATATGTTATGGTGCATAACTCATGAGGATATGCATGGTATAGACCCAAATATTATGGTGCATAAGCTGAACGTGTATTCCAACTTTCGACCAATCAGACAAAAAAGCTGGGTTTGACTAGAATAGAAATGATGTCATAGTTGAAGAGGTAGAGAAGCAATTGAAAGATAAATTTGTTAGTGAAGTGCACTACCCTGATTGGATTTTTAATGTGATGTTAGTAAAGAAGGCAAATGAAAAATGGAGGGTGTGTATAGACTCACTGGCCTTAACAAAGCATGTCCAAAGGATAGCTTCCCTTTACCCCAAATTGACCAGCTTCTAGATACCACAGCTGGGCATGAAATGTTGACTTTTATGGATGCCTATTCAGGGTACAACCAGATCAGGATGTATGAACCTGATCAAGATAAGACATCATTCTTTACCAGTCAAGGCATTTATTGCTACGAGGTCATGCCATTTGGACTGAAAATACAGGCGCAATGTATGAAAGGATGGTCAATAAGATGTTTGACAAGCAGATAGGTAAAAACATGGAAGTTTATGTGGATGACATGCTGGTCAAAAGTCCACAAGCTGAACGACACACTGCAGGCTTGGAATAAGCCTTTGGTGTCTTAAGAAAGTAACAAATAAAGCTTAACGCTGAAAAATGTGCATTCAGGGTAACCTTAGGAAAGTTTCTTGGGTTTATGGTTCACCAGCAAGGCATTGAAGCAAATCTTGACAAACTGAAAGATGTGTTGGAAATGGAGTCTCCAAAGAACCTTAAGCAACTGCAAAACTTAAATGGGAAGATTGCGGCTCTCAATAGGTTTATCTCTAGAGCCATTGATAAATGTCTTCCATGTTTTAAAATCCTGAGAAAAAATATTAAGTTTGAATGGACCAAGGAATGCAAGAGAGCTTTCTTATAGCTTAAAGAATAATTGGTCTCTACACCCTTGCTCTCTAAGCCTACTATGGGCGAAGAAATGTTTATATATTTGGCTGTCTTAGAGACAGCGGTGAGTTCAGTTTTATTAAGAAAAGAAGTTGGAGTCTAACTGCCTATTTACTATACAAACAAAGAAATGGTGGATGCAGAAACCTGGTATTCTCAATTGGAGAAGCTGGCATTGGCGTTGGTAACCTCAGGTCGAAGATTAAGACGTTACTTTCGAGTGCATAAGATGGTGGTGCTTACGAACCATTCATTGAGGCAAGTGCTTCAAAAACCTGAAGCTTCTAGTCGGTTTATGAAATGGGCGGTGGAGCTAAGTAAATACGACATTCAATACAAGCTGAAGACGGATATGAAGGGTCAAACAATTGCAAATTTCATAGCTGAACTCACACCTGAGAGGGAAGAACCAACACCTAGACCAAACCATGAAGGAGAGCTTGTTCCGTTATGTTAGGGAGAGTCAATCTAGACACTTTACGTGGATGGATCATCAAATGCGCAAGGTTGTCGTGCAGGACTCATCATAGTTTCACTTGAGCAAGCACACATCGAATATACTCTGAGGTTTGGTTTCAAAACCTTTAATAATGAAGCTGAGTATGAAACACTGTTGGTTGGATTAAGGCTAGCAAAAAGAGTGGGAGTGAGCCAGCTTACAATACTTAGTGATTCTTATCTGGTTGCGAATTAGATTACCGAAGAGTATCATTCCAAGGAAGAGCGAATGGCAGTCTACCTGAGCAAGGTGAAAGAGATGCTCAATGGATTTGATAAATGGGAGGTAAGACAAATACCTCGTTTTGAAAATACTAATGCTGATTGTTGTGTGAAATCGTGATACGCAAGTGCACGTAGTCTAACAAGTAATAAATGATAAGTAAGATATCGTTCCCACGAGGATTAGTGACTTAAAGAGTTGTTTAATAATTAGCTTAAATAAAAATAAAGACAATGATAAATTTGGGGTGATATGGTTTACAAAGCTAAATAAATAAAATTGTGAAATTATGCAAAACTAAATAACTAAATTCTAAACTAATTATGGAAAATAAGTACGATGGTCTAAAGTTGCTGAATTTACTCCTAAAATATGCAAGAAGATTAAATTGATTAAAATATGTAGTGACAAGTGGTTGGAAAATCAAGAATCCCCCTAAAGAGCCTTAGAATTCACAATGCTGCAGCAGTGCTGTGGCTGTGCTGCAGCAATTTGCAATAACAAATACGCTTTTTATGCAAGTAAACCCAATTGTTCAAGTGACTTCGTCAAGCCTAACATGATTCTAAATTCTAACCCAATTTAAATCCTATGTCTAGGTAAAATTAGATTAAAAAATATGTTTCAGTGTTCAGGTTTAGGCTTTAGGGTGTAAACACATATGTCTATGCATTACTAAAAACAATTTCAAGAATCGTTAACCCCTATCAATCAATATTATTCCATTCAATTTTAACCTTTTCAGAATTAAAACTAAACAAAACAATTCACTTAGGTTGATCAAGCATAAGTGAAGAGACAAAAATATCGAAACTATTGATTGAGCATAAAAATTGAATTCAATAAAGTTTTGAAATCTAATTCCCCTTAGGGTTCATCCATCAATTCTAACCTAAGAAATTTAGTTCATAGCAAAACTTAAATTAAAAAAAGAGTTTAACAAAAATCAAAACTAAACCTAACATAATCTAACAATGGAGAAGAAGAAGAAGAAAGAATAATAAATAGAAGAGAAGAAATCAAAACAAATTCTCAAATGAAGAAGAAGCTCCTTGAATGTTTCACGTTCTCAGCCTTCTTCTTCACGTTGAAGCCTATCTCACGTACTGCCTTCTCCCCAAATCTGTCTCTCCTTGGATTCACCTTATGTTTAGGTTAATTTCCTTCCTTTTGTTGTTTTTGGGCTTGGGCTTTCCTTCAATCTCCTCAAAATTGCTCCTAAGTTGGACCCCAAGTAGTGGGCTTATTTTATCTCAAGTGAATCAGCTGTTACGGGCCCAAAAAGATGATATTTTGGGCTGAAAATCATGACTAAGCTGCTGCCCAATCTGCTCCAGTGTGCTGCAGCACAGCTGCAGCATTGTCACACTTTGCCAAAATCTGCACTTTTTTCCTTTGCTCCTACATCAAATTTGCAACTTTTAGGTATTTCTTTCATTCAAAATGACAAGATTAAAATACCAAAAGTCAAAAACACTTCAAACATATTATTTAAAGTGTTAAAAACCCGAGTTTTCTCAAAGTAAGCTTAATTAAAGAATTATGTAAAATGAGTTCAAAGTATGCAAAATATGAGCAAAGTTCAATCAAATAATTATCACATAGGCATTAAAATAGGACCAAATAACTCTATTTTATAGAGTTATCACTGATTCTCTGGCACGTTTGGCCTCTGCATACCAGACATAATTGAGAATGATGGTGTCTGTGGAGTTTTTCTCCAATTCAAGTATAGATGAATTAGGAGATTTAGATGTTGAACAAGCTAAAAAATCTACCTGGATGGAGCCAATCATTTGTTTCTTAAAAGATGGGGAACTCCCCCCTGACAAAGTGGAGGCACGAAGGCTTTGATATCAAGTTGCTCGTTATATTCTACAAAATGATGTGTTGTATAGGAGAGGTCCCTTCTTAGATGTCTTGGCCCTTAGGAAGGCAATTACGTGATGAGAGAAGTACATGAAGTAGTATGTGTAAATCACTATGGATCCAGGTCATTGGTCCACAAAATCATCAGGCAGGGATACTACTGACCCACATTGCACGAAGATGCCAAACAGTTCACTAAACGATGTGATCACTGTCAGCGTTATGCTATCATACCCAAGCAACAAGCTGAACTACTACCCAATATCACAAGCTCGTGGCCTTTTGCACAATTGGGAGTTGACCTTATCGGACCCCTCCCTCAAGGGAAAGGTCAAACAAAATTTTTTATACTAGCTGTGGATTACTTCACTCAAGTAGGCTGAAGCTGAGGCTCTGGCCACCATAACTGAGCACAAAACTACTTTGTTCATATGGAGGAACTTGGTGTGCAGGTTTGGCATCCCTTGTGCCATATTCACTTATTGTAACGTCTTGTTCCTTTGGGGGTAAATTTTTATTTTATTTATTTATTTTAATTAAAGCTTTTAAGATTAGTTTAAATTTAGTAATTTCGATTTTAGTAGTTATTTTCGTCCAAAAATCTTTTTAATCGTTTTAATACTTTAAATTTGTTTTGGTGACATTAATAATTATTAACGAGCCAAATAATAATTATTAATCACCTTTAGATTAATTTAAGAGCTTCGGGTTTCGTTTTTAAAGTAAAAAGCAAAAGAGGGACGTAGGCATCATTTTCCGATTTCTTAAAATATCTTAAATCACTA
This sequence comes from Gynostemma pentaphyllum, assembly GCA_028015215.1. NCBI lineage: Eukaryota > Viridiplantae > Streptophyta > Magnoliopsida > Cucurbitales > Cucurbitaceae > Gynostemma > Gynostemma pentaphyllum. The sequence continues at coordinate 33,394,459 of CM051346.1, read as the reverse complement.
TTCATCTTTCTCTTTAAATTCTCATAAAAGGCAAAACAACTCATTTTTTCTCCTCATCCTTTCTCTCCATGGACGCCACTTCCAAGCTTTATGAGCTCTTGGGTTTTCGTCAATTCTCGACTGATTTCAATGATTTCTGTTGTGTTGGATTGCTTGGGACGTGGGCTTTCATTCCATCCTAACCTTTTACCATTTCTCGTTCCTTACGGGAAGCCTTAAAAAGTGAGTTTTCAAAACTTTTTATATGGTTTTGTTCGTTTTTTATTATAAATAAGTTTTGAAGTTGAAATCATGTGTTTTCATCGAAAAACACTATTCACCCGAAAACACTATTCATCTAAAATCACTATTCATCCGAAAATCATTTTCCTTATTTAGTTATGGTTTATAATTTGTATTCGACCGATGTTATTGTAGGTTTTGATAATCATACGAGAGGTAATTCGTTCAGCATTTTGGAAGCTCGATTTCAAATCCAAGGTGAGTTTAAAAGGGAAGTTCGTAATTTTATGAATTAAGTTTCATTACGATTTTGTTTATCAAGGTTAAGAGGGAACTAACTTCTTAGAGTTAATGTTTGGTTGGACACTTTAATTCGGAAGTGAGTGGAGAGAATTTGGAATTATAGTAAGTTCGGTGAAAAGGAAATATCGGAGTGGTTTGGAAGTCTTGAAATATGACTTGGAGATTCTAAATGAAAGTGGAAGTTTAAAGCACTTTGAGTGGTTTGGGAGTCAAAGTGGCTTAGAAAATACACTTGAGTGATAACTCGTGTAATCCAAGTTGATTATGTTCTTTAGTAAACTTAGTAGAATTCTGTTAGGATTATCTAACTTATTAGAGAACTTGATGATTTGTGATATGGTACATGGTAGTATGTTGACTTCAATCCATACGGTATCAGGGTGCAATGATTTGTGATACGGTACGTGGTAGGTTGACTTCGGTCCATACGGTACATGGTAGTATGTTGATTCGGATCCATACGATACCATGGTACGATGATTTGTGATACGGCACATGATAGTATGTTGATTTGGATCCATACGTTATCATGGTGCGATGATTTGTGATACGGTACATGGTAGTATGTTGACTTTGGTCCATACGGTATTATGGTATGATGACTTGTGATATGGTACGACCGTACGTGGTATGTTGATTTCGATCCATACAATAGCATGTTACGATGAAACTTGTTTGGTAACAAAGATAGAAAGTATTACATTTACATATTCTTTAGAATTGTGTAGTAAGACTTAGTAATGGCTGTTACTTTTACTTTAAGTCTTGATTTCTATTACATGGCATTGAAAGACCATTATGGGTAGTATATTATTGTCGTATGATTGTATGGAAATTGGAAGTGTAGAATGGATAGTAAAGAGCAATTTAGGCCTTTGGACACAATTTCTGGTATGAAATTTGGTTCATAGGATTACTTGCTTTCGTTTTACTCTCACTAGCATTTTTATGCTAATGTTGCTACACTTACAAATTTTCAAGTAAACCTCGTCCTAAGAAGCGTTGTAGAGGAGGTGGTGCTGTGTGACTTGCCGAGTTGGTGTACGGACAATGTTGAACATATATTTTGGTTTAGCATGCATGTAAATTATTTCCAACTTTCATACTTGTGTCTTTTTGGGCCCGAAAGGGTATTTGTTTAAAAATCTGCATATGTTTTATGATTTAAATCTCTTTTGGAAGTTTAAATTATATGCTGGAATGCGCATTCCCGATTTATCGCTTTCTCTGAATATGGGTTGTTGTAAACAAGTTTTGGTTATCCGATTTTTAAATGAACCCATGTCGTTTTTCTTTAAAAACTGAGTCTTCCGCTGTGCATTTGAATTTAAAGAATTTAACAGAAAATCGGGTCATTACACTTATAATGGAAAGTAATTTGATAATGAAAAGTTTGAGTGATGGTGTTCTGAGCTGAATATCGAGCACATTAAATCCACCCAGCCCATCCACAAACGAATGGCCAAGTAGAGGAAGTCAACAAAATCATCAAGAAGAACTTGAAGACCAACCTTGAGGGACTCAAGGGACATTGGGCGGAAGAGCTTTCTAATGTGCTATGGGCATATAGGACCACAGTCAGGACATCTACAGGAGAAACCCCATTCTCCTTAGTGTTTGGGACAATGGCAGTTATTTCTGTTGAGATAGGGCTCCCAACTTCAAGGACTCAACATTTTAATACGGACACTAACGATGAATGTCTTGAACTGAACTTAGGCCTGTTGGAAGAACGTCGAGAAGTGTGTCACCTTCGTGTGGTAGAGTATAAGAAAAGGGTGGCACTATATTAGAATTCCAGTGTAAAACCATGCAACTTCAAGGTAGGTGACCTTGTCCTAAAGAAAGTGCTACCCAACATTAGAGCCCTGGATGTAATATGGGAGGGGCCCTACATGGTCACAAAAGTAATAGGGTCTGGTACATATCAGTTAGCAGACATGGAAAACAAGTCCCTCACTCATCCGTGGAATGTTGAACATTTGAAGGCGTATTATCAGTAGACTTTCTCAAAATAGTTCACCACTAATTCCACTTTTTTTGTATCAAAACAATGGAGTAGAATATATTTTGAGATGGTAGCATAACTTTGTCATTACTGTTGTTCTTATTTACTTTATAACTCGAGATGAGCTTCAGACCGTCAGCCCACTTGAGTGGGGGCCAGGTCAATAAGCGACAAGTGATGACAAGTAAACAAGCTCAGCAAAAAGCCTTTATAAAAGGACTGCTCAATGAGTAAAAAGTCTAACAGAGAATGACCTAGAATGATAAGAATGTAAGTAAAGTGAATGCACCACAGAAAAGGAAAATTTATTCAACTACACGCTAATATAAATTACAACATACTACAAATTAATAAGAACAGATCTATTGTGGTGTGTCATCTTCTTCTATGGGGGTCTTCTAGAGGGTAAAATGGCTCCCCGTCTGGTCCCCAAGCCTGCTCCCGAATATAGTCACTTTAGGAACAGTCAGGATGTATTTCTTGGAGTTTCTTACGAGCAAACTTCACACCATGAGACCACAATTTCTCCTCTAGATGCTCAAACTCCTTAGTCATTTTAAACTTAGCCTTCAAAAGACTTGGATCATCCCCGTCATGCCTTATTTTGCTCAACTTGGGCATGGAGGTTTGCAACTTGTGTCTAATAAGCAGCAGTCGAAGACTGATGCTCCTTAACCTCTCACTTAATAATATCGATCTCCTAAAAAGCTTGAGCAAAATATTCTTTTGCAGATGACGCAAGTCATGGTGATTCCTAGATGCAGCAATACTGAGAGCTGCACTATACTACACTCAAACCATGAATAGTCAGTGTAACGTCCCGTTATTTTGAGGTAGAATTATTATTTATTATTTATTATTTTTCTTCTATTTATTTAATTAAAGTATTTAATTAGTTTGATTCCGGTAATTTACATTTTAGAAGTTTAATCTTTATTTGGTAAATTTAGATTTCAAGTAATTATTTTGCACTAGGTGTATTAATTATTATTAATAGGCCAATTAATAATAATTAATTACATTCTATCCTAGATTAATTGTGTTGATTAAATTTAAAAGGTGGGTTATGTTTTAAGATTATGAGATAATTTTTAAAAGAAAAGGAAAAGGAAAATGGTCTTTTTGCAAATTGAAAATACATCTTCAAGTTTTAGAGGTCTTCTTCCTCATCTTTCATTTGAAGCAAAAGAAGAAAAATTAGAAATATCTCTCCTTTTTCTCCCCTAAAGCCTCCACCCCTATATTGCTCCCCAGGGCCCGAGATTTTCCCATCTCTTTTCTGATTCTCTTGTTTTCGGGTGCGTTGGATTGATCGGCCCCCGATCTATCTTTTGAACTAACCTTGAAAGCATTCCTCCAACTTCCAAGAGGCCTAAGTTTAAGATTACTCTTTTTTTTAACTGGGTTTTATTTCCTTTTTTTAGCTTTTTTGTAAATTTGAGTTGAAATCTTCAATTCCATTATTTGGAACTTGAAGATTTCAAATCAAAGTGTGTTTAAGTTTGTTCTTGGTATTCTTGGCTTAAACTTCAAAGAAAATCGCAAAACCCAAACCTTTGAATGTAGATTTGACCAAAATCCTCTTCTTTTTTCTTTTCTTGCAGTGTAGTAAAATTTTAAAGTATTTTGGTCATAATTTCTTCGTCCGAACTTCGTTTTGAACCCGTAAGGTATCAAACTCTTTGTTTTTCCAAGATATATCTTTTGAATCTAATTTCATAGCCATAAAACTTATGTGGAAAAAGTTATCATCAAAATACCTCTCATCCTGTTGGGGAAAAAACAGAGCTTTTTCTTCGTTTGTTTTGTTTTACGCGTCGTTTGTTGTTTGTTTGGTAATTAATAAAATTAGGATATATTTAATTGTAGGTAATTCTTGATTGCTCACTCGATTGCTCACTCGATTGTTCGCTTGGGATTTTGATTTCAAGTTAATTGCCAAAGGTGAGGATAAATAGAATTTACGGTAAATTTAGGAACTAAAATTTTGTACGATTTGTATGTTTCGGGAGTTAAGTTAAAATTGGAATTAAGTGATTGAGCATGCTATTTTTATGATTTATTAGGAATCGGGAGTATAGAACCGATATTGGGATATTATGGATTTTACATAATCTTGGAAGTTAAAGTATGGAAATATTGGGTTAAGTATGTTTATGCTTAAAGTTGGATTCTCTTATGTTCTTGGATGATTTTAATTTACGATATCGACATATTCTGATTACTTTGGACCTATTTTCTGAGACTGGGTTCTACCAGCAATTGGAGTCTTTGGCACATCAGTTATTCGATTTTGCAGGATTGTTGTGATCGATTAAAGTATGGGCTTATGAGCCTATTACATTATAATGTTCTTGATTAATGTTACTCTGATGAGTTGTTTTGAAACTGGTTCTCTGATATATTTCAGTATTAGAATTTCTGATTCTTTATTATCATACTTGTTTGCATGGAGATGAATAATGTGATAATGCATAGACTACATGTGCTTGCATTGTTTGGTATTATTCATGGTTCGATACATGTATCATGAGGAATGCATAGACTACGTGAGCTGGATGAACGGAGGAGATGAATGATGAGATAATATTTAGTTGTGTGAGCTAGTATTATCTAGTATTATTCATAATTGCTATGATACATATACATTCTATGCTTCTTAGACTACGTGAGCTTTGCATGTCATTTGTGAGATAACAGGATCGTGCATTGATTGCGTGTGCTTACATCATCTGACTTTATTCACCCAGGAGGTTCTAGTTTTGGTTCTGGTTCTATAATGTAAATACTACCTGAGCTTGCATTTGTTCTTGATAAGAAAGTAAAGGCTTTGTGAGCTTTACTGGATATTGGAGTGAGATAATAGGGTCATGCATAGACTACGTGAGCTTGCATCATATGACATTATTCACAAAATGTTTTTTCTATGTTCTTTGTTCTTGATCTTGTTCTTTGTTAAGACTACGTGAGCTTAACTCGTTCTATTTCTATTCCAGAAAGATTTAACGTATGATTACGTGTTCTGGTTATTACGAGCTTGGAAGACTTGACTACTTACATGATCTTTATCCTTGTTTTTTTTTTGCTCTTGCTTCTTTGGAGAATTGCATGATCTTTATTCTTGTTCTTGGGAGAATTGTATGACTTTATATTTGGAAGTTTGTTTAGGTAGTCAAGAGTTAGTAGGTTTCGTTGGACACAAATCCAGATCGTATTTGGGATCTAAAGTTACTTTATTTTCAATTTATCTTCACTAGGTCTCTTTTAGGTACGGGACGTGGTCGCGGTCGCAGTCGTGGCCGTAGAGCTGGTGCAACATGATTCTGGATGATGACGATGGATGGACTAGAGTTGTTGTGGTCCATAGACTGCATGTGTCATGACGCTTTTACTTTATTCGTTTTATTACATTCGGGTTTTTGAGCTCTCTTGAGCAATATTACTTATGTTTACTTTCTTTCGATTTATGGGTTTATGATCTTATCTTATATGAGATTTTGAACTTCTGAAAAAGGGAAGTGCTTCCCATATTTGAATGTTAAGGATTTTGGATTTCATTTTGAAATGAAAGGATGTTTTATCGATTTACAGGTTTTCCATTATTATTCCAAGTCTTCCGCTTGCGCTATTTATTTAATTTTAATTTTCAAGAGTTGGGTCTTTATAGTCAGTTAGCATGAATTATAGCCATCTTTGGCAACAGACGTATAAAACCACATTTCTCGTAACATGAGAGACCATGTCAAATTCTTCCCCAATAAAATGAGAGGCTATCATCCTTGTATCAACTTGAGGCACCCGTATGACCTCTGTTAGAGGGTGTCTCACTCCCTACTGTTGAGAAATTGGTTCATCACCCCTTGAGGTACTTGCTTCACTACGTTACTTATAAATTATCACCGCTTCTCTATGTTGTTGACGAATATTCTCTGTAGCTTGACAAGACATTTCGCCTATAAGAAAGTAAAGATGATGTTAAGATTTTTAACTCATATATTTTATAAGAAATCACTATCCTCACCCTCAAGTTCAGACGTTAACAGACGCTTCTAAGTGAGTAAGACAGATGTGCGACGAGTAGATTTTGGAAGGGCTAAGATTCCCCTTACGACCTTGTCTACAGACTCTGAAACTAGATTAGGGGCTACAAAAAAGAACAATGGTTAAGAATGCACGCATATATTGACAAAATAAGATGATAATGGAATATTTAACAAGCAGACCAGGATCACGGAATGTAAAAAGAGTAGGATAAGCTAAGCTTTCACCCGGAGGGTGAAATAACAGGTCGCTCCCGACAAAGAACCATTCAGACTTCTATTTTTTAGACATGGGTGAACACTTGATTATGTGACAATCAGATTTACGAGCTGATAAATAGTAATGGGAAGTAGATCCAAGCAAAGATTTTAAGAGGTAGTAAGCTAAAATAGTCTCTGGGGAAAGAAAGTTCCTATCCCGGCCCTCAAGATCCCATATCAAGCAAAACCCTAATAAAGTACACCAACCGTTAGGAGTTAGTTGGGTGGGGGAAATGCGAATGTGATTCAAAAACATCTGGATGAAAGGATGTAAAGGAAGTCGAATGCAGCATTCAAACATTCTCACGTAAAAGGAAGTTTCCCTTGATCGTCGCTCATGTGGAAACTCGTTACATTCTGGAACCCTCAAGCTAACTCGAGAAGGAATATGATATGATCATCTCAGCCTTTTCAGTTGACTACTAGTGATAGTTGAAACAGGATAATCATTCTCAATAACAGACATCTCGGATGACCCGCTAATCTCGTCGGTCATGCTATAAGTAAAGATCTATTTTCAAAATGAAAGAAGGAAAAATGGTGAACGTACTTGATGAAGGCAAGTAGACTCTCTATGAGCTTTAGCTTAAACGAAAGAAAGAAAAAACTGAGCTAGCATGCACTAGAAAAAATACTGAGCATACTGAAAAACTGAGTTAGTATGAAAATATTGAGTTAGTATGCGCTTAAAAATGAGTGAGCATAGTGCGAAAATGTGTTATTATACACTGAGAGTGAGCAAAACTTAGTCAGTATGCATGAGAATGCTGAGAGTACTGAGTTAGTATGCACTGAAAAATTAGTGAGCATGCGAGAAAACTGAGTAAGTATGCTTGAGCCTGCTGAGGATACTAAGTTAGTATACATTATCAGCGAGCAAAACTTAGTCAGTAAGTATCACTACAAAAAAAAAGTCAAAATACGACCAGCCATTTGCGACCAAGAAAAAGTGGTAGTTTTTTTGTGACCATTTGGTCACTTTTTTTGAAGGTTGACTCGAAGTAACCATCTGGTCACTTTTTTTGCGACTAGATTGCGACCAAAATTAGAAGTAGTCATAAAAAATGGCGCGAAGTGACCATTTGGTCACCTAAAAAAACGACTAGGTGGTCGCATTTTTGTAGTTAAAAATATGACTTGGTAGCAAAAAATGGCGTGAAATTATGGCGCGAAATAAGCGACCATTTGGTCACCTAAAAAAATGACCAAGTGGTCGCATTTTTGTGACTAAAAATATGCTTTGGTAGGAAAAAAAGGCGCGTAATTTTGGCGGGAAGAAAGCTACCAAGCAGTCGCATTTCGCAGTGACCATCTGGTCACATTTTTGTGACTAAAAATATACTTTAGTAGCAAAATAGGTGCGTAATTTTGGCGGGAAGAAAGCTACAAAGCAGTCGCCTTTTGAAGTGGCCATATGGTCGCATTTATTGTGACAAAAGGTGACCATTTGGTAGTAAAAAAAGGCGGGAAATTTTGGCGGGAGAAATACGACCAGATGGTAGTAATTTTGCGACCATCAGGTTGCAATTAAGCAGAGGAATGCATTATAAAATCTCCTTCTCCCATTGTTTGTAAAGATAAGAAAAAAGAAAAGTGTGTAAGGACATGGAAAATATTTATAGGAAATTTAAGAATTTTCCTTAGTTTTGACTTGTTTTAATTGATTGTTTTATAAGTATTTTTGGTTAATTAGTATTTAACCATGGTTAGTTTAACTATGGGTGGGAGTTTATTTGAAGGATGAAATTAACCATAGTTGTTTTTTAAGTAAGGACTAGTTAGCAAAATAAAGAAGAGGAGGGGTATGAAATAAATGTAGGAGGTGGAAGGGATTGGTGCTAAATGGAAGAGGTGGAGGGACTTGGAGTTAATTTGATTTTAGTTGCTTTAATTAATTATGAAAAAAAAACATGAGTATAAAAGGGAAAATTAAGAAAAGAAATGAAAAATTTCAAAAATTCCTTCTTATTTCTTCTTCTTCTACCTGTGACCCCCCCCCCCCCCCTCTCTCCCTCACTTTTCCTCTTTTCTTTTCTCATCCAAATCCAAGGTTTCCTTGTCAATTCCTTTTGGATTTTGTTGGATTGTGAAGGAATCATCAACCTAGGAGGATTCAAGCAAGAATTGGAAGTAGATTTGATCAAAAACTCAAGGTAACTACTAACCTAGAATTTCATTTTTGGGTAAACTTTCCATAGTTTTGATTGAGGTTCTTCAAGGGTGCTTATGAAGGGTCTTTCTAATTTATAAATTCTGGAATTGGTGAGATAATTGAACTTTAATTTTTATCTCTTAAGCTTCATTATAAGGTAAAAGACAAAAGTGGGTTTAAGCTTTTACAAAACTCCATTAATGGAGGTTTTTGAAGCTTTTTGGTGTTCTTGATTTCTAGGATTCCTTGACCATCACTTTGAACTTCTCAATTCTGGAACTTAAGCATGTTTATATGATTGTAAGATGCATGTTTATCAAAGTTAAGAGGAACCAAAGGCCATGGTTAAACTCATGTTGAAAAACACCTTAAAATGGCAATGTTTTGAAATTTCTAGCTTCTTTAAAGTAAGGTTTTCCATGGTTTTTGATATGAAACCCTAGAAAATTGAAATAGAAACCCTTTGATATACAAAGAACCCTTAGATGCAAATCCTAAAACCCCAATAAACAATAAGGCAAAACCCTTGGAAAACAAGAAGAGAAAGATTATTCCAATGATCTATGATCTTGAAATAAGAGAACTTGTTCTTATTTGAAGATTGAAACAATCCACAAACACAATAGATCAATTCATGCTTGAATGTTTCTAAAACATGCAACCTAGAACAAGGCTACAAAACTAAGCAATTTCGGCTAAGCAAAAAGCAATATTATTATCATACGAATTCTTCCTCTTTAGGGTTACAAATGTGGCCTTTAAATAGGCAAAGAAACCCTAAAAACAAGCTAGCAAATTCGGATTACAATAGGCACAAAATCTGCCAAATTTTTCCTTAAGTGCATTTGGTGCATTTTAGGAAAGTTTTGCCCTAGAAGATATTATATCATTCCTAAACTATTCTAAGCATTAAAACTGGTAAATAAAGGCCTAAAACATGTCCAAATACATTGTAAATTCGTGGACATCATATATGGCAAGTTCGGGAACAAATATGGAAAGTGGTCCAAATAAGGAAAGTTTGCAAAAGTGTTGCAACTTTCCTAATTTGCTCTTCCCTTCATTTCTGATTGAACAAGTCTCCAATACTCTTCTTCAACATGTATTTTTCATTGATTAAAGATCATCAAGTCCTCTTCCATAGCCTCCATGCTCAGATCTTCAAAGCTTGTCTTGACTTTTCTCATGTAGGCTTGTAATGGATGTTTTATGCTTGTCTTGAACTTTGATCTTGAGATTGATCCTTGAGATATTTGTGACGTTCCATGATTCATATCATCCCCTCCCTCTTGAAAAGGATTCGTCCTCGAATCTAAAACATTACCTACAATGCAAAAACTTAAGTTAATAACAGAAATAAAAGCACCTAAAGAATACGTACCTCATGTATCATCTATTTTCAACAAGAACAGCAACATGGGTATCCTAACATTTGGTATCAGAGCTTGCTAGGGTTTCATAACAAAGGGTTTCTATTTCAATTTTCTAGGGTTTCATAACATTTGGTATCAGAGCTTGTTCTGGGATCGAGTTATCAAAGGTAAATTTGTTTACTTCATCTCCTACATCTTCTCTTTTTCTAATCCCTCATCAAAACCGTTTTCATTAAAAAAAACAGAAATTTCTAGAATTTTGTTCCAACTTGTACGTCACTTACAGACCTCGTCCCTTCATCTTTTCCAACGAAATTTTTTTCTAATCTGTTTATTTTTCGACCGTCTACAAAACTACAGAAGACACCAAATCCAAAATCAGAAGTTAAATCATCTAAAAACGTGTTTCAAAATTTGAATACCAAGCAGTTTTTTTTTTCTTCATCTTTCAAAACCCTAATTTTTTTTTTCAACCACAAAATTCTTCCATTATGACAATACATACTAGAGATATCAAGTGTACTAAATGTCATGGAAGAGGGCATATTCGGGAGGTGTGCCCTAACAAGATAGATTTGGCTCTAGAAGGAGATGAAACTAAAGAAGAAGAAAGAGAGAGATTAAAGAGGATGGAACAAGAACAACAAAAAAGAAGAGATAAAAGGGGGTCGGTGAAGCGAGAGAGATTAGAGCGAGAAGAAAAGGAGAAAATAAAGAAGCAAGAAGATTTGAGAAAATTACAGCAAGAAAAGCAAGCTTTAGTTAGAAGAATGGAAAGGAAAAGGAAATTATTGGCCACACCACCCCTCTTTGCACTCGAGTATCATATGGGAAGTTTCAACCTAAACCCTTTGCAAGATTTTGTTTATGATTTTTTGTAGGAAATCAATGACAATAATGGTGCCACAAATGCTTTAACGATTGGTGAACTTTTCAAGGGAGACTCCACCATGATCCAACCTTTAGATTCGAGGACGAATCTTTTCGAAGTTGGAGAGAATGATATGAATTATCCCAGCCCCAAATGTCAAAGAATTGACAATATTGAAGTACAAGGTTTCAATCAAGAAAAGATCAAGAATCCGAAGACTAAACGAGTGAAGATTGACTTTCTTGGGCATTTGCAAGGATATTGGGTTACATACTTTAATAATGAAGAAAATGAGTTTAAAACACTATTAAACTCATGGGATATTTGTTTCAAAGAGCTCCAAAGAAAACCACGCATGAATATATTCAAACGAGTGAAAACGACATCAAAAACAGCAACCAACACTTGTAGTTTTGTCTATTTTCATCCAATTTCGAATTTTAGTATTTTATTTGAGTTTTATTAATTTAGTTTCATCTATTATTATTATTAATAATGTAATAGGGAAGAATTTATTTTGTTTCCTTAGTGTTTAAAACTTGGAGCCCAAGTTTTGAAGATTAGGAAAACTTTCCTAATTTAGGAAAGTCTAGTTTTTGCCTTTTTATCATTAGATCTTTATTTCCCTTGATATTTTCGACCAAGCTAGGGTTTCTTAGACTATTTAAAGCCTCATTTGTAAGCTTTAAAATCAGAATATCAATGAAAGAAAATCCCTTTGTTTTGGTTTAAGCTTTTTTCTTTGAAAAACCCCTTTGTAATTCATGTTCTTGAATTGCATGTTTTGAGTCATTCAAGTACAATTGATCATTGTTTTTGTGGAGTGTCTCGACCTTAAATCAAGAAACCTATTCTTGAATTACGGGATTGATCGATTAGGTCATCATCTTCCCAACCTCGCCGAAAGGTTGATTCAAATTGTTAAGGGTTTTCAGGCTTTTTCCGTTCAAGGGTCCATCATCCGGTTCTTGAATCCGTCAACGCTTGAGGGTTCGTATCAGTTTTACTTTGAAATTATTAATTCTGGAAAGTAAGTGTGTTTATATGGATATATTCCACATGAAAAACAACTTGGAAAGGTAAGAGGGTGATTTTTGAGAAGTTGTCAAAATTGGCCTAAAAACTAGTTTTTAAACTTAGCTAGTTTTGGGTGTTTCTTTGTTGAATCTTAAAAGTTGTTAATTCTGGAAAGCTTGGATGTTTATATGTATATTTTATACATGGAAAACACTTTAGAAGATTAAAGTAATGGATTTTTGGGTAAATTACCAAGTTGACAAAAATTGCACTTTTGTTGAACTAGTTTTCTTGTTTTTGAGTATTCCTTGACTTTGATTGAAAGAATATCAATTCTGGAGAATTTGGTGTTTAAGTATATATGTTTAAACAAGGAAACCACCTTAGATCATCAATCCAATAACTATTTCATAAGTACTCCTTGTTTGACTGAAAATTGCATCCCGAATCAACTACTTTTGGCACTTGTGTCATTAACCGGGTTCGGGGCTGTTTATGGCTGATTTGTAATGTTTATAATAGCCTAAAAATATATGAATGAACTTGTTTTAGGTCAAAGGCTAGTGGAGTTACATGGGGCCAACTTTGAAGGTGAGAACAAAAAGAATCGGAAGGGTGATTGGTGTGGCATCCCTGTTCCTCTTGGAACTAATTCGGAAATGGAACTTGTGGTTATGGGTAACATGAATTGTGATGTGGGTGGTAAAGTTTGGAAGCAAGTGAGGTTACGGGAAAAGATATCGAATCCGGCATTGGGTTTAGGAGTTGAAATACTTGATAGCCTAAACTAGAATCATTGTTTTCTTTTACTAGTTAATCATTGAAGCATGCTTAAAAATTGATTTGTTAATATGTTCATAGTCCATGAACGAGTCATATGCTGGATTTGGGACTATGATTATGCATATGAGAGACTTGAACATTGTATGAACAAAGATTGATGTCATATGCCGGTTTTGAAAAGTAGATCCATTTACCCCTGTTGATTCTAAGTCTCATCGTTATATAACATTGTTGTGAGGAAACATGTTTAATCCATATCATGCCATACATGCCATTCATGCATATCATGTGATCATTATGGGGCCATGGGGTTGTAACCCGTGTAACGGTGTATGGGTGTTGGACGTTACACGTGGTTACCGTGGCAGAGAGGTGATGGAGCTCCGGTGTGCTATGAAAAGAATGGCTCGGGTGCTGGTAAATGGAGATAGTTTGAAAACCGAAATGAGCTAAGGCTCAAGAAAGGATTGAATTGAATTATGGGTGTAGTGAGACGCCGGGTTTGTATTGACAATGCTTGTGGCATCAAAGAGAAGGGAAGTATGGTTTAAAAGGTTATGATTAGTGGTTATTATCCAAACATTAAGCATGTGTACTTCATTCATATTTGAGCATGTCGTTACGTATTTTTGCATTATATCATGGTCATCCCGCATCACTATTCTTATTCTTTCTGTTTTCACTGAGTGTCATGCTCAAGGGTGCTCTATATCACCTTTCAGGTAACACTCGGGGTCGAGGGCGTGGAGCGGCAGGTGGTGCTCGTTGACTATGTCGAGGTGGAGCTTTTGGATTGGTTTCTGGCACGCAAGCCTTGCTTTTGGGAGTTTAGGAGTCAAGCTTTGGCTTATGTTTTTATTTTATTTTGAGTTAAACATTATGTATATTATGTTTGTTTGATACTTTAAAACCAGTGCACCAAACTTTATTTTTTAGTATAGTTTTATGAAACTCTGAACCGGCCGACGAGCCGATGAACTCTGAAAAAAAACAGGTTTATTATGTATTGTATGTGAGGCATGCACTTTACGAATACTTCATGCCGGAATTTTCAATCTTTTATAAAAGAGTTATTTTGGGCTAAAACTATTTACTTCCGCTTGCGTAACCGCGACCGGCTGAGTTTGAGCAAGTCGGGTCATCACAAAATGAGAGAGTGGATGTATATTCGTTTGATAGACGGGTATTTAAACGATGAGTTCGTGGCCAGGGTTGAACAGTTTGTTGAGTTTTGCAAGACAACTGTCTAGTACGCGAATTATGGTGAAAAGCTACGATGTCCATGCAGAAAATGTGACAATAGGAGAATCATACCAGTTCCAGATTTGAAGGTTCATCTTTATAGTCGGGGATTTATGGAGAATTGTTATCACTGGGTGTATCATGGGGAGACGAGGGAAATGTTTGATGTTGCAGTACAGGAAGCAAGACAGTATGAGGGTAGCAGCTCGAATGCGGACGTTGTCGTCGAAGAACCCAATGTAATACAACAGTATAGTCAGATGCAGCAAATGATACTTGATGGTGTGGGATATGGGGGCGGAAAGGAAAGTTATCGTGAAATTTTGAACGTAGACGACGAAAGAGAAGGGGTTGTTGAAGAAGAAATGAATTTAGAAGCACATAAGATGCACGATCTGCTGAAGACAGCGAGCAGACCGTTGTACGAAGGTTGTCAGGTTAGTCAACTTACTGCTGCTACAGAACTTTTAAATATAAAAGCGCAATATAACTTACCTGCTAGAGGATTTGATTCGGTTGCATCGTGGTTTCGTCGATGAGCTCCACAAGAAAACCTGATGCCGCACAGTTTGTACGACACAAAAAAGCTGTGGAGGGACTCGGGTTACCTGTAGAGAAGATAGATTTGTGTCGAAACAGATGCATGATCTACTGGGATTTGGATGCGGATCTGCATCACTGCAAATTCTGTTTTCTTCTAAGATATAAACAGGGGAAACGCGGGATGATTCCGTACGCCCGCCTGTTCTATTTACCGCTGACCCCACGTCTGCAACAGCTGTATGCATCAGATGTCACAGCTTCACACATGAGATGGCATCACGAGTATTCACAGGATGAAGGTGTTATGCGATATCCCTCAAACGCTGCGGCTTGGAAGCATTTAAATAATTGTCATCCTGATTTTGCAC
Source organism: Gynostemma pentaphyllum (assembly GCA_028015215.1). Taxonomy (NCBI): domain Eukaryota; kingdom Viridiplantae; phylum Streptophyta; class Magnoliopsida; order Cucurbitales; family Cucurbitaceae; genus Gynostemma; species Gynostemma pentaphyllum. Next base: position 33,379,276 of record CM051346.1, on the reverse strand, counting down.
AAGATCCGAGAAACATGAGATTGGGCTTATGCACAGATGGCCTTAACCCGTTCGGGGCATCCATGGGGCAATATTCAATTTGGCCGGTGATGGTAACTCCGTATAACTTGCAACCCTCGATGTGTATGAGAGATCCGGTGATTTTTTTTACAGTGATCGTACCTGGCCCGAAAAGTCAAAAACAGAAACTGGATGTGTATTTGCAACCACTTATCGCAGAGTTGAAGAGGTTTTGGACAGATGGTGTCATGACGTACGACATCTCGAAGAAACAAAATTTCTTGTTGCGCGCAGCGTTAATCTAGACGATCAGTGACTTCCATGCGTATTCAATGTTGTCAGGTATGTTGCGTTCACGTTCATTATTTCTTGAGTATGAGTTTTGTTATTGTTTTGCTTAGCGTTCATTAGATAATAATTGTAAATATCGATCCCCATCCTCTATTAAAGGATGGAGTACGACCGGTAAATACGCATGTCCACATTGCATGCTAGACACAGATGCGTTTTACCTCAGAAACGATCGGAAAACCTGTTGGTTTGATTGCCACCGTCGATTTCTACCGTTGAATCACGCGTTCCGTTCAAATGGTACTGACTGGAAGAAGGATCGGCGAGTAAGAAAGGAACCCCCCCCCCCCGATAATGTACAGTGGAAGGCAGATTCTGCAAGGTATAGATGCTATAGGGATGCGGAAGATTACAGTGGAAGGTGCAGAGCTTGCAAACAATGCGGCTGGAAAAAACACGGGTTGGAAGAAACGGAGTATATTTTGGGATCTACCGTATTGGGAAGATCTACTTGTCAGACACAACCTGGATGTAATGCATATCGAGAAGAAGTTCTTCGACAACATTTTCAATATGGTTTTGAACGTTCCTGGCAAAACAAAGGACAATCTGAAGGTACGTTACGATGTACGGGAGATATGTAACCGTCCTGAGTTAGAGCCTGACGACAATGATAATTACGCAAAAGCAAAGTACATGTTGACGACGGATGAAAAGAAAACACTATTTGAGTGGATCAAATCCATCAAATTCTCTGACGGATACGTTTCGAATCTGAGTTGGTGTATAGACAGTAAAAAACATGTCATGTTCGGTATTAAAAGCCACGACTGTCATGTATTCATGCAACGATTGATGCCCGTCGCGTTCAGACCGTTCCTAAAGAACAGACATTGGGAGCCGCTTACGCAGTTGAGTGTTTTTTCAGGGACTTGACTTGTACAGAGCTAACTGAAGCTACTGTCGCTTCAATGAGTTCGGAGATCGCTGTTATTATCTGTAAGTTGGAGCGAATGTTCCCACCTGGCTTTTTTGACTCAATGGAGTATCTTGCAGTGCATCTTCCATACGAGGCATTCTTAAGGGGTTCGGTCCATTATCGCTGGATGTACCCATTTGAAAGGTTAGCAAACTTACTTTGTATATAGTTCAAGTTTTTTAATGTTAAACTTATCAGAGGTTTACTTAATTGTTTATACCCACAGGTACTTACGTCGGTTGAAAAAGACAATCGGAAATAAAGCAAGAGTCGAAGGATCTATCTGTAGTGCGTACCTGACGCAAGAGACTACCACTTTTTGTTCATACTACTTTGATCAACACATTGCTGAACAGTTTCGTCCAGCGACACGAAACGTTGTCGAAAATTTACTTGAACGTGTTGATGTAAACGACCTGCCCATATTTACTGAACCTGACATGACAGTTGGAAGATCAGTGCGTAGACCGTTGAGCGATTCTGAGTATCACGTAATGCAGAGCTACGTGTTATGCAACTGCTCAGAAGTCGAGCCTTACATCGAGTGAGTTCTCGTAACGTTACATTATTCCATTGACCTAACAATCACAACTGTTTAAAATATTTTCTTACTATTTTCGTAACATATAGACTATTTCTGAACGTATACGTTCGAATGACACGAGTCGGTCTTACAGCCGCTGAGGAGGGGTCAATAATCGAGAAGGAGTTTAGTTCCTGGTTCAGTGCATACGTGAGTTATTTGAAATTGTCAAAAATATCATGTCAAGTTATTTGCTGAAAAATACTATATCCTTCTAATTATGTGTGCTGAATGACAGGTGGACTCCCCTACATTACCGGTAGATGATCCTCGAATTATTTCTTTGGCAAAGGGACCTGCACGGATTGCAAGGTCATATACTGGATACGTCGGTAACGGATTCAGATTTCAAACGAAGGCGCATTCTGTTAACAGGGCAACAAACAACAGTGGTGTTTGCATAAAAGGTCAAGTGTTCGGCACCAAAGATGATTACTTTGGAGTAATCGATGAGATTCTTGAGATTCAATAAGCAAGTCCGACGCTAAAATGCATTGTTCTGTTCAACAACACTTGGTTCGAGACAACCAGAAGAGGCGGAGTTTGTAAGATTGATCATTTACAAATCGTTTGAGGTAAACAAGTACAAGCATATGCGCACCACTGATAGGTTTGTCCTGGCTTCACAGGCGATTCAAGTTTATTACCTGAAATATCTGAGTAATAGACGAGATTTGACAGATTGGTTAGTTGTTTATAAAGTTAAACCACGCCAGGTAGAAGAAAACCTGTCCGAGAAAGATGACCATGCAGACGTAGCTGGTGCTTTTCAAGAAGATCAGATAATATGTCGTGCAATAGACGATGGCCAGAATGCAGGTACCGCACGTCCTTTGAACGATGGAACGATAACATTGGATGATGACGATACAAATGCTTCCACTTCTCGCGAACGTTACATTGATGCTGAATTTATTCGAGATGATGAAGAAGAAGAAAAAGAAGAAGAAGAATAAGCAATGACTGAAGAAACTGCGGATGAAGAATAATACACTTTGTAAATATATATGATTCACTGTATGTTTTATAATATCGTCATTGTTGTGTTTCATTAAACAATATATATTAATATTTTTTAATCTCCATTAATTTATATATATATATATTTACGACCATATGGTCGCAAATGTAAATTTAAATGCGACCATATGGTTGTAACTTTGAAAATGTTGACTTAATTTTTTTAAAAATCTGTATTAATTTACGACCATTTGGTCGTAATTTTGTGACTATCTGGTCGCGTTATTCAGCGGTAAATTTAAATTTTCATGAAATTTTTGGCGGTGAATTTGATAATTACGACCATTTGGTCGTAATCGATGGCGGTGAATTTGAAAATTGCGACCATTTGGTCGCAATTGTTGATGGGAAGTGTGATATGACAGTTGTTGGTCATAATGACACACTTACGACCAGTTGGTCGCATTTTTAAGCAAATACGACCACTGGTCGTATTTTGATGCAAAATGCGACCATCTGGTCGTAATCAAGCGACTCTTCGTTTTTCGTCATGATTACGAAATTGCGACCAGTTGGTCGCAATTTTTTATTTAAACGTCCTAGCCTATTCTTTCTCTCCCCCACCCGATTCCTTTTCTCTCTTTTCTTTCCTTTTCTCTCTTTCCCCCTTTGCTTTTTACCCGTTCCCGTCCCCTGTTCGTTCTTACCTTTCCCGTTCCCTGTTCTTTCACCCATTCCCGTTTCAAAAACCTCCAAAACCCAGTAGCGTTTTCGAGGTTAGTTTTCGTTTTCGTTTTCATTAAGTTATTATAAATTGTTTTAGTTTCGTTAAATTTAGTTACATTTAATTGATTAGTTTAGTTTAGCTTTCAATTAGTGTAATTAATTACTTAATTAATTATGTTTAGTTAGTTACTTTAATTTGTTTAGTTTGATTTAATTAGTTTAATTTAGTTAAGTAATTAGTTAATTAATTTAATTTAGTTAAATTACTTTTAGTTTAATTACTTAATTAAATTTAGTTTAATAAATTATTAATAATTTAGTCACATTATTAGTTTAGATTACTTTTTTTAAATTAATTTAATTTATTTAGTGTAATTTACTTACTTTAATTAATTTAATTTGCTTTAGTTTCATTAATTAATTAATTTAATTTAGTAAATTAAATATATTAGATTACTTTAATTACTTACTTAACTATTTTTCTTTAATTTAATTTAATTTACTTTAGTTTAGTTTATTTAATTAATTATTTTAATTTACTTTAGTTTAATATACTTAATTAATAAATTTACATTAAATAATAAATTATTAATTAATTAAATTTAATTAGTTTGATTAGGAAAATGGGACGCCAACGTCGTCCTCCGATGTCCGGCGATGATGCGCAGAACCGCACTGATCCGCCGCCAAAGGATGACGCACCGGAGTTGCACAGTTCTCCGGAGAACTGGACGCATGCTGACCTGGATGAGATCTTACGGTTGGACGACAATCCCCACCCGGCATATCCCTCCACTGTACCCGAGTCGCAGATTGCGACAACGCGTTTGGTAAGTAATTGTCATTTTTCTTTCACATCATTTTTTTGTTTTTTTTTCAATTATTTATTAATTTAATTTCTGTCTCTTTTTATAATATGTTTAGGAAGAAAAGTACGGTCATCCTGTTCCGCCTGATGAGCTTCACCTGGTCCTTTACACGAAGAAGGACGGGACGATCGTCGACGAAAATGCACAACAAACTCAGGTATTTAATATGTTTTTTCAATTATTAATTAGAATTTGTTCATCATTTTCTAACTTTTACATATTTTCTGAATTTTAAATATTTAGGACCGTTTCAAGGAGTCTTTGATTCAGAGATTGCCCACACCCGACTCACAACTGACTCAGGAAGACCGTCGACAAGCGTTCTTGGAGGTTGCAGGAGGCGTTCGTCCAGACGGATCCGTTGCTGGGCTCAGCTTGTACGGGAGACGCCTTTACCCGGATGTGCCTCGGCCTCAGCGGAGCGGAGCGAGCACTAGCTCTGGCCCTTCTCCGGTTGAGCAGTAGCTGCGCGAAGAGGTTCAGCAGCTTCACACCGATATGGACGTTATGCGCAACGATTTCGTTTCTCGAGTCACTGCGATTGAGGCGGATATGCATGCATGGGTCGAGGCCCAGGTCGCAGCATCTTTGGTCGCGTTCTTCAGATCCCGAGACGGCGGCCATTCATCATCGATGCCGCCTCCGCCACCCCCCGCCTCTCCGCAGTAGTTCTAGGATGATTTCTTTTGTATAGAACATTTTTTGAATATTTGATTTATATATATTTTATTTTAATTCCAATATTTTAATATTAAATTTTAATATTAATTAATTAAATAAATAAATAATAATTAATTAACTAATTATTGTAATTTAAATAAATAAATTTTTTTTAGGAAATACGACCAGATGGTCGCATTTACCCTAGAAGATAAACGACCAGATGGTCGTATTTTATCCCTAAACAAACGACCGTCTGGTCGCATTTTGTCTGAGTCCAAAAGTGACCATTTGGTCGCTTATAAAAACGACCACGTGGTCACTGTTGCATGTGACCAACTGGCCCCTTATCTTCAACTTAAATTACGACCAAATGGTCACTTTTTTAAGCGACCATCTAGTCGTTTTTTCAAAATGTTGACTTTTTTGCGACCAACTATGCTTAGTCGTATATTTGTGACTATTAGGTCGCACAAAATTCCGGAACGACCAGCTTTTTGCCACCACCATGTTGGTCACTTTTTTTGTCGCATTCTACAATAGAAACGACCTTTTGGTCACAAATTTCTGGTCGCAAATTGACTTTTTTTTTTGTAGTGTATGAGCACGCTGAGAATACTGAGTTAGTGTGTATAAAAAACTTGAACAACTCAAAAATTCGGTTTGGTTCCAAAATTTAGATGAAACCAAGTCAAACTGGCTCGAGAACACCTCTGTAAACCAATGCCTCGATTATACAGTCTCATATTATCATAATCTAATAATCGCTCATTTCATCGTGATGTGGAGTTAGTTGATTCATGTCCCTCCGTCTAGAAGTCTTACACCAAAGTTTGCCCTCTTCAGTCTTGGGTGACACATTTTTAGGGTAAATTTTTGTTTTGATGACTGATATATGATAAAATAAAATAGTATGAACGTTGAGATTCAACTTAAAATAAGCTTAGGAAGGTGAAAATATAAGCAAAGTTGAGAAAGTGATAACTCGTAATTTACACGTATTTATTAGTGTTAATATGTCTAAAATAATTAGCAAGTGACATGAGCGGACATCAGAATTTAGCAAGTGACGTGTCACTTCCTAATAAGAGGTGCGTCGCTCGCCTTATCTCCAGCATCTGGCTTGGCTCCCTTGCGACTTGGCTCCGAACGACTTCCCTCACAAAAACAGGAGGTGGCTTTTGACTCCGCGTGGCTGGAGGCTTGGATGGTGGCTTCATGAGATAAGGATCAGATTTTATCACGAAAATATAATATTTTTGCCTATTTAAAGCCCCATTTGACTCCTAATTTAGAATACTTTCTTCCTCCTATTTTTCTTAGAACTTTTAGATAGTTTTTATTATGTTTTCTAGCTTGATTCTTTATTCCAACTAAATGATTATCGAGGTTTGGCTTATAAATTTCTGAGGTTTTGCTCTTAATTTTATTCATATTTTTTCTTTATTCATACTTTCTCTTTGCATATTTTATTGTTAATTAATTATTGCGCAAAAGGTCTTTGTTTATTGATTAATTTTTCATATTGTTAGTTAGAACGTTTAAATCCGTAATTGTTTAATTGTTCTAATACAAGTAGCATATTAGCATAAATTGATTAGGAATACTTTTCAATTCATGTTATGAGAATTTATAATCTAACTTAAATGAATAGGTTGTACTGTGTTTGTTAGTTAGAATTGGGTTCTTATCTTAATATTGTTAATGGGTTAAATCTTATTATCCTTTTCTAAGGTTATTTATTAATTAGGGAAGTAGTCATTAAATCGTATTTTGGTTGTCAAAAAACTAAGGAAGAGCACTTGTTTCGGCGACTACCAACTAATTTAGAGAAGAATTTATGAATGTATGTTTAGTAATCGATGATCAAATTAATGAACCATAACCATGATTAAACCTTTAGTTGGAAGCTTTCTCTATTGATTTTTATTCTTTTTAATTTGTTTTCTTTTCATTTTCCAAAACCCTCCATTTTTATTTAATTCTCTTTTCCCTGTGGAGATCGACCTTACTCGCCGCTACTACAAATTTATAAATTCCAAGAATAGGTATTTATTTTTTGTGGTTTCAACACCCATAAGAAAGTTGAATATATATATATTAAAAAAGAATAAGAAGATGCTCAAAATGAGCTGAAATATCTCAAAAAAAAAAAAGAAAAAAAAATTGTTAGAGGCGTTGACATGCGCAAGTCACCGCATGCCAGCGCCAGGGAAGACCGGGCGAGTTAAACACGCCCGGATGAAAAGCAACCTTGCTTGACACGCTAGCGGTGTCAGGCCGCTGACATCGCAACGATGTTAAAAAAAAAGCTAAATTTAAGCTTTATATTTAAAAAAGAGAAAATACAAAAAAAAAAAAAAAAAAAAAGGGATCTTACCCTCAGTGATGCTCTCAACCTCTTCTTTCTCACACTTTTATTCATTCTCAAATATCTCTTATTTATAGGCCATATCACGCTCATAATGGTTCATGTGGTGTGCTAAATTTGTGCTGAGTAGTAATGAATTTACATTGTGTGGCATGATAAAAGATGATGTATCCTCCATATCCCTAATACTCCCTAATTGATTACCATGACGATCAAAGTAACTAATCATAGCTACTCAAATAGGGAGTAAGGGGCCTCTGTTAGGGGTAAATTTGGGAGATAAATTATGTAAATTGGGTCTCGCGCGCCTGTTCAGCCTCTAAGCCCATTAAGATCAGCTGAGGACACCTACATAGCCTAGCCTGTTAAGCCCACCTACCTGAGCTCAGCACATTATGGAAGCCACCATGAGCAGCCCATTAAGCACAATCAAGCCCAAAGAGATCTTTCAGGATACGCGATACAATACGCTGAGCTCATCATTACCAAGAGATAGGTGGAGGCATCTGCAGGGTAGGTCGGCGACGAGACACTGTGACACTAGACTCAACGTGTGACAGGTCAAGTTGCAAATGGGCGGAAGATGAACCAAAGAAAGGGTGGGAAACCACGAGCGAGCCCTCTATAAATTGAGCAACTCTGAACGATTGAGGTATGATTTGAGATCTTACCAGAACTCAGCCAAAATTCCTACTGACTTGATCGTCAGGGTATAGGTGGCCGACACAACACCTGTGTCATTTCCTTTTTCAAACTCTTAATTTCAGGTGATACGTTCTCTATCTACACTCGTTGGAGCACACGTGGAGCTGACGTGTTCTTCAAATCAGCTTGACAAAAACACGCTACAACAGTAAGAAAAACAAACTTGACGCCTCATTTTATTGTATGGGTGGAATAAAAATATATTTTCGTGCATAAATGTACCTTGGATATTTTATTTTTATTATTTTATTTCACCGGATTATATGACTAAAGGTCATTATCTAGCTTCCAAATCCAAACATTAATAATTTATATATATCACGTGAAAATTTTAGAGGAGGTCCCCTAAAATTTTTAGAGTAAAGTTTTCCCATCAATCATTTTCAAAGATGGTCACATTTTTCTTTATTCATAAATGCTACAAAACCTTTGTTTTTTTTTTTTTTTTTACAAGTGGGCCAAACTTAAATTGCCACTCAAATATATAGGAGTTGTTTGGCATAAAATGTAATCTAGATTTTTCTATATTTGAAAAGTCAACAAAATCTTAAATTAATTAGAATATAATTTGAGATGATCATAAATTTATTAAAAAAGGATAACATCTTTATTGGTATAAGTTTTTTTTGGATTGAACTAGAAGTTTAGTTATATAATTTCAAATCCAAAAACATGGAGATTCTAAAAAGTCCCATATATATATATATATATATATATATATATATAATTAATGGACTTTTTAGAATCTCTATGTTGGTATGATAATATATATATAAGAATAGATTTGTCACCAATCAGAGCTTTAGAGGCATTATTTATTGGTCACCGATCATAGTTTTTTTAGAATTTCTCTTGTCCCGAATAAATTCATGTCCTCAGGAATATTATGGGAAAATTAGTCTGATGATATTTTTAACTTTTTTTTGTAGGAGTTTTATTATGAAAATATATTAATTTTATAGAATTTGTCTCAAATAGCAAAAATCTGCAAACTAATTACTAAAATATCATAACTTTTTAAAAATTACTCAAATAGCATAATTATAGTTCAATAAATTATTGAACTAATACTTTGTTAATTTTCCTGAGTATTTTCAATAAATTTATTTGTTTTTTGCTTTTTAAGTTCGATTTCAATAATATATATTTGATTGTTTACATTATTATTTTCAATAAATTTGTTCATTTTTTTACTTATTTTTAGTTCAATAAATTATTGAACTATTATTATGATATTTGAGTAATTTTTTAAAAATTTCAGACATTTCATGAATTAATATGTAAAAATATACTATTTCAATAATTGCCCCTTAATTTTTTGGGAAAAATTGTAAATAACATATCCCTGTGGTTTTGTTCAAATCCAAACACACAGGGCCGTCGTTGGCATGGTGCAACTGGTGCGACGGAACAGGGCCCCGGAACTTTTGGGGCCCCAAATCTTGAATTAAAAGTTTAGTATTAATAATATATAAATGAAAATTTATTCTAAGTCACGTTGGCTGACATTCTCCCTACAATATCTCTATATTATCCGTCATTATGAGTTGAGTTTGATCCCAACATAAGTTCAAAGTTCAACTTTTTTTTATACTACTTTGATAATTTTATGTCATTTTTTTATTATACTCTTTTATTGATATTGTATTTTAATAAAAAAATAATGTTTTTTATATATATTTTCATGTTTTGTTATATTAAGAATTATATGATTGTGGCCCAAATTTATATATCGCACTGGACCCTTATTTATGAAGGAACGGCCCTGCAAACACACCTCCCCTACATAAAAATGAATATTTATATCCTTATAGTTTGAAAATTATGCAATTTGATCTCTCTCCATTAACGTCGTCAACTTCTTTTAGTCATAAGTTCTTCGTTTGAATTTCGATTTCTACATTATGATGACTTCAAAACTTCTATATCAACAATAAAAATAGTTCATCATCCAAATATTAAGTATGAATGAAGTCATAAAAACCTTTTATTTACCAATAATTTAGAAGTTCGGTTCCGTTTTTTATTTTTATTTATAGAATGGATAAGCATTCCGGTTCGGATCCAGTTTATTATGAAAAACCGGTAAGAAAACTAAAATATACACTACAAAAGACTTGAGTACTACCTATGCCGGCCGGCGTAGGTAATACTCATTGTCGCGTCTACAATGAACATTACTGACGTCACACCAACGTCGGTAGTGTGTAAAGACTCGAATTTTCACAAATCTTTAAATCAGAAGTAAAACAGCGGAAGACTTATTTTTTTACAAAAATTTGGCGTGGATCCGTTTAAAATACGAACTCCCTAAACCTGTTTTTAAGAACACATCTCGAGAGAATTTTAATCACATATATTCCTACTCCCGGAATATACTCAAATCAGAGAAAGTAAACTCAAAATATACATACAACCGACTTTAGGCTCTCATGAGCCACAAAATACAAGTTTTAAGACTTTATTTCAAGTTTATATGTATATATAGCATTCCCAAAATGCTCCAAACTTAGATTTACTAATCCAAATGTCCATAAGCATTCACTCGAGATCACGCAGCACCACCTCCACGACCTCGTCTCTACCACGAGTATTACCTGAAAATAAAGTGGTGTAGCACCATTAGCAAACAATGCTAGTGAGAATAAGATGGATGCAAGCACTTTTATGAACCAAATTCCATATCGGAGAATGTGTCCAAATAAATCTAAGTACTCTTGCACTAACCATTCAATATTCCGAAGTACTTTTCATAAATAGATCAAACCATTCTACTAACTCGTAAATTCGGAAATTAAATATTCAAGCTCGTAAAATAAAGTAGGTACTAGTGCTTAACAAAGTAAATGACAAAGTAAATAACAAAGTAAATAACAAAGTAAATAACAAAGTAAATAACAAAGTAAATAACAAAGTAAATAACAAAGTAAATGACAAAGTAAATGACAAAGTAAATTTCTCATTTCATCCGTGACCACTTGTCACCAATCATAATCATTCCGTGACATCCGTGCATAACGATAATATGCAAGTCACCGTGACATCCGTGCATAACGATAATATGCAAGTCACCAATCACAAACCATTCCATTTCTTTCAAGTAGTCTAATCTCGTAACTTTCACCACATCGGTTATCAGGACTTTCACCATATCGGTTATCAGGAATTTCACCATATCGGTTATCAGGAATTTCACCATATCGGTTATCAGGAATTTCACCATATCGGTTATCAGGAATTTCACCATATCGGTTATCAGGAATTTCACCATATCGGTTATCAGGAATTTCACCATATCGGTTATCAGGAATTTCACCATATCGGTTATCAGGAATTTCACCATATCGGTTATCGGAATTTCACCATATCGGTTATCAGGAATTTCACCATATTAGTTATCAGGAATTTCACCAATAACATCTTACTTTAAACAACAACCAAACTTAACTAAATTCCTTATGCACTTTCCTTAACTCCCAAATAACAAGCATTCTTGGAAAAGTTCTAAAATCTAATAACCCTCTTAACTTCGATCGAACATAATCGTCAAGTAATTTGAAAGCATAAAAGTAATCACAACCATTTTAAACTCACCTTAGCCAAATTAGTTTTGGTCCAAAACTCCGATTTCCCACAATTCAACAACCGGAGCAATCGCACCTACAATTCATCAATTGCACAACATATTACAACTCATATCTAATATGAGAACAAGTTTGCATTTTCGGATGAATAGTGATTTCGGATGAATAGTGATTTCGGATGAATAGTGATTTCGGATGAATAGTGTTTTCACGTGAATAGTGTTTTTCGAAAATCCGGGTTCAAAATCGTCAAATTCCATGATAACCATTCATGATTTCAACTTCAAAACTCATTTACAATCAAAAACGAACAAAACCATATAAAAAGTCTTGAAAACTTACTTTTTAGGGTTTTGTTTAGAGAACGGGAAACGCCAAAAGGTTAGGTGGGGTAGATAGGCCTCATCCCAAACAATCCAACGCAACCAAAATAAAGCCGATCCATCGAGAAACGAATGAGAAACGAAGAAAAGCAAGAAAACACATCCATGGTGGATGAAAGCTATGACCATGGAGGGAGAAGAAGAAGAGAAAGATGATAGTTTTTGCTTAATGAGGAAGTCTAAGAAGATATTTGTAAAATAAATATCTAGATATTTTAGGGTTTGCGAAATTACGGTTTTGCCCTTTTCGACCTTTTGCTTATAAAATGAAAACCGACGGTCTTAAATAAATTTAAAGGTGTCTAATAATTATTAATTGGCCCGTTAATAATTATTAGAGTCACCAAAACGAATTAAAAAGATAAAAAGGATTTTCGGACGGAAATAACTAATAAAACTGAAATTACTAATTTTAACTAATTTTAAAAGCTTTAAATAAATAAAAAAAATAATAAATTAATAAAATAAAATAAAAATTTTACCTCTAAAAGTAACGGGACGTTACATAGTGACATTGGCGTTGCTCGTTATGAGCATTGCCGACGCTGCGTTGTTGATGATCTTTACCATCAATGACATGAGACGTGGGTGCGGTGATGGTTACACTGACGCCACGTCGGCATTAGGTAAGCCCAATGTCGATGCAATAGCTTCGGTAATGTCTATATTTTCTAAAAAAATAAAATTGTTTAAATGTACTTTCTCTAAAGAGAGTTGTTCTAACAATTATGCAATATGCTTAGATTCCACAGCAGACACAACAAATTTTGAAATATCTAAAATACAACAAACATAATCAACAATCAACAGTTTTTATAAGTGTTTGTGCAAATTCAAATGTATTTTAAATATCTAAACATGAATTGTCTAACAAAGTTGAAAAAAACTAAAACACGTGCACTAAGCATTACCCCCACCCCCTCGCCCTTGAGAAGCCGTCCAATTTCTCATGAATTCTTAAAATTGTGTCATCTGAATGGTGAATTCTTCTCGAATCTTCCTTGTCTCCTCATCACGTTTCCTTGCTTCCTCATCATGTTGAGCCTTACATTCAACCTCACGTTGTGCTCAAAGTGTGTCATGTCTTCCAAGAGTTTCTTTGTCTCCTCTTTCAGTTGATGGATATTATGTTAGGTCACAATCAGTTTAGTTCGTGATGATAACGCTTACTCTGATGAACCATGTTGTTCCTTGGCCAAATCGCTCAACCATGTGTCAGGATTGTACGAAGTTATTTCGTTGCATTTGAATTTGCTTGATTCTAAACATGCGTTTATAATATAAAAAAATATATATATGTTAAGCTACAAATAAGTGAACATGAACATTAAATGAAATTAATTAGAATTTAATTACAGTTACATACCATCTCGTAACTCTAAAAACATGTACAACCTAAATAAAATCTTATAAAACATGCATTGGACGGCTAACTTTGTTGTAGGATAGTCGTCTCTCAATAAAGAAAATTCTAAAAACATATACAACCTATAAAATAAATTCGAACAATTAAAAAAGGAATAGGAAACTAACCTTGATCCCAACATTATATAACTACGATCAATCAAGATACACTTCAATACAACAAAAATTGTTTCAAATTTACAGTAATGACCTATTTCCAACACTAAAAATCAAGTTAAATTAAAATAAAAGAAATAATCATAATTTCTTAAGTTCAATTCATTGCAAAAATATTTAAATCTTAAGTTCAATTCATTGCAAATTTAAATAAAATTTAAGTTAAATTCATTGCAAAATATCTAAATCTTTATTTCAATCATTGCAAAATAATTCACATTACTTGAAAAATTCTCAAATTGAAAAATTTGAAAAAATCCATCCTAAATTGTACAATTACTCATCAAATTTTCTAATTTTTCACAAAAACAATACAAACTAACAATAACATCAATTAAATCACAAAATCACCAAAAAAAAATGAAAAAAAAGCCATAAACTCCTAAATCACTCAAATCTCAACATATTTTGAAAGAAAAAGCTTGGAAACATACCTATTAGGGCCGAAAATCAAAACCCAGGAGTTTGAACGAATAGAAAAGGTCGAAAATGATTAAACAAGGAAAAAAAATGGTGAGGGGTGGACGTTTGCGCTGCTGTGCCGAGGAAGAAGAAGAAGGAAAAGAAGAAAATGGGGGAGAAAGGGGCGTTTTGCCCCTTTAGTGTGTGTGTGAAGAAAGAAGAAGAAAATATGGTTGCCTACCTCTAAGAAAGGAGAAGAAGAGATGAGAAAGAAGAAGAAGAAGCTTCTGCGAATTACGAAAGAAGAAGAAGGAACCGGAAAAATCGATCCGATTTTAATCCGGCTCTGAAATTATCTGGTTTTGGTTCTTTAATTTTCCTCCATTCCTTACGGTGAACCAAACCAGAAACAGCCCTAATAAGTCGTATAGCACAATTTCCTCAATTTTTATTAATTTTTAGGTATTTCATTATTTATAAAAAAAGTAATAAAATAATATTATATATATGAATGTATGTAATTTAAACAAATCAAAGACCAAAGTAATAATTCAATGGAAACTCTTGTTAAAAATAAAATAATAAATTGATAAATTTAAACAAGTCTAAATACATTGCAAATTCGTGGGAATCATATATGGCAAGTTTGAGAACAAATATGGAAAGTGGTCTAAATAAGGAAACTTTGCAAAGTGATGCAATTTTTCTAATTAGCTCTCCTCTTCATTTCTGATTACAAAAGTCTTCAACATTCTTTCTTTTAAACGCATTTTTCATAGATTAAAGTGTATCAAGTGCATTTGTCATAGATTAAAGCGTATCAAGTCCTTTTCATTAGTCTCCGTGTGCTTGGATCTTCAAAGCTTGTATTTACTTCACATGTAGGTTTGATAATGCCTTTTCAAGACTTGTTATAATTTCTTGACTCTTGATTTTGTGATTGGTCCTTGAGCTATTTGTGAGGCCCCATGATTCATATCAATGAAGGTAAAAAAAAAACCCTTAATTTTCTATTTTTAACAACAAAAATCCCCAAAGCCCAATAAATTTCCCCGACTTTACATGTCAGGAACATTGCATTTTAGCGCAATTTTGTTGAGAGCTTATTGGGGGCTCAGTTCTCAATTCTCACATGTTAAACATTAAGAGAAGAAATATATATTAAAAAAAGAATAGAATTAATATGTGAAAATTAATTATCCAAATAATATAATATTACAATATATACAATTTTTTAAAATAAAAAATATTGGTTGGTACATCCATGCTCAATTATCAATTCTCATGTTAAGCTTTTGTCGTCTTGTAACTTTTTTTTTTCCGTCTTGTAACTTATCACAACTAAATATATACAAATAAATTTAATAATGTTTGTCGTTTTGAATTATTAAGATAAGAAATATGAGAGGATTCAATAAATTAGTGGGACAGAGTAGTTTGAAGTAGATAATGTAGTTATTGAATAAGAAATAAGGCTTGAACTTGGATGAGTGGAAAAATATGCTATTTCAGTAATTGCTTCTTAATTTTTGAGGAAAAATTGTAAATAATATTAATGTGGTTTTGGTTAAATTTAAACACACCTCTTCTATTCTATGATTAGAAAATGAATATTTTTATCATTATAGTTTTAAAAATATGCAATTTGATCTCTCTCCACTAATGATTGTCAACTTCTTTTAGTCATAACTTCTTTATTTGAACTTCGATTTAAGATGATTCAGAATGTTTTAGAATCTTTATTTGGATCTCTACATTATAGTCACTTCCAAACTTCTAAATCAACAATAAAAATAATTATTATCATCCAAATATTAAGTATGACATGAAGTCATAAAACCATTTACCAATAATTTAGAATTTTTAGAGTGACCATTACATAGATCTCAAAACAAGGATTCTAGAATATTTTAAATCATTCAAATCGGAGGTCAAACAAATAAGTTATGATAAAAAAAATGTTGACAACATTAGTGGGGAGAGATAAAATTATATAATTTTAAAGCTATGAGGGTATAAATATTTATTTATACGCTATAAAAGGAGAAGAATAAGGTTTTGAGTTCTGCGAATTGCGAAAGACGAAGAAGAAGAGACGAGAAAGAAGAAGAAGCTTTTGTGAATTGCGAAAGAAGAAGAAGAAGAAGAAGAGACGAGAAATAAGAAGGAACCGGAAAAACCGGTTCAGTTTTAATCCGGTTATGAAATTATCCGGTTCTGGTTCTTTAATTTTCCTTCATTCTTTACTGGTTCGGTTCCGGTTCTTGCCAAGACCAAAAATAAAAATTAAATGGAAACTCTAGTTAAAAATAAAATAATAAATGATAATATACATTTTGCATTTCCTACTACAATAAGGGTAAATTTGTAATCTACCGTATTCATATCCAAGCATCCATTGCTATAAATACGCTATAGACTTCCCTTAATCAAAACCATCAAAACACTTCAAAAAAGAAAAGAATCCTTCTAAAATAAAACAAATGATGAAGAAATCTGTTTCCCTTTTAGCTTCTCTCCTCCTCCTTCTCCCTCTCTTAACCTTGGCTGCTGACCCAAGAAAAACTTTGGCAGCAAAATCCATTGATTCTGACGTCAATTCTGTGGAGACTAAAAATACAGAAAAAGCTTCTTTAATAGCTGGCGGATATTATCCAATTCAGAATGTAACAGCACCATACATTCAAGATATAGGAAAATACGCGGTCGATGAGCATAACAAGCAGACAGGAAGTCATTTGAATTACCCTGAAGTATATGAAGCAGCGTCTCAGGTTGTTTCTGGGATTAACTATAAACTTAAGTTAAGGGCTACTGATGGAGGTTTACGCCACAACTACGAGACTGTTGTTTATGTGGAACTCAATAAAATTCGGCATTTGACATCCTTTGTTCTTCTCCGATAAGCCTTTTTCTCTCCCATTGCTTTTGCTTGCATGCATCCATGCATAAGCTTTGGATTAATATGTGTTAAAATCAAAATAATGATGCATGTTTGTGTGTGTACTGTCAAGTCTATGTATGTTTGTGTTTGTGTTTTTATAATCATGTTATTAGACAAGAAAGACACCCCATCCTTTATTTGATTGTATGAGCAATAAAATGTTGTGATTTCTTTGTAACTGCCATGTATTTGTTTCTTATATGTTTGGATTATCTATATTATGTTTCATAGTATGTGATTATAATTCTGGAGAAAAATAATAATATTTATAAATATAACACGTTATTAAGAAAGATATTACAAACTCAATTTACATATGTCACATCTGAGTTTGGAGATGAGCTTGAGCTCTCACCGAAAAATTGATTGTTTTCGAGTTTGATTCTATTCTTGTCAGAAACTCAGTGGCGGCTACGGTGGCAAAAGGCCGGCTAAAATTATAGACGAAAGAGGCGATCGTCATATTTAAGAATACCTTATTTTTTCAATTAGTAATTAAAAATTATAAAAGATTAAATAATCCATTAAATAATTAAAAAAAAAATCAAACTTTTTACCATTAATATAATATACATCTTTAATTAACATTATATATAATTCTAATAAAATCATTCAAATATTAAATAGGCTCATTTATCACGATGCGGGTTGAATAAGTGAAGTTACGATTTATGAATTAAATTTTTTTAATACATATTAGGCATGACTATCAAGAATGATATACCATTTGGTATAAATTTTGTTAGTAAAGTCCTAATAAGGTAGAAATGCATATTGATTTTGCTTTTCATTGAATTTTTGGAAAGATATAAAGAAAATAGTTACCTATGTGCAATGATTAAGACTTACGAAATTACAAGTAATATACACATACATCTATTTCTTCTAAAAAATAATAATATAGAGAGAGAAAAAAACGGTGTATTGAGATTATTAGACATGAACAAAACACAATCACCAGTTAATTTTTTTTAGAGTTTATTACTTTCAGTATATAATTGATTAATAAGATTATTTAGTTAAAAAATAATATGGAACAATTTAAACTATTTTAATATAATTTTAATTTTTTCTTATATAAATTTTTTGAAGTCGCTAGAGAATGATAATTAAAATAATACATATTGTATCATAGTTTAACCTATACTAAATCATATAATATATTTTATGACATTAATAATTTTGATTTATTTTCTAAATTAAAAGTATTGATGTGTTGCAAGACTGTCCTATTAAAATAATAAATTTTGTATATAAGTAAATATTTTCAAAATTCATCGATCTCTGATATATATCACAAACAATGTTTAAGTGTAACAACCCGACTTTCCAAAACACGAGTAAAACAGCGGAAGACTCACAATAAAATAATACGTTTTTTTTCTAACATTCAAATAAAATAAGAAATATCCAATTTGTCACATGTTCGCGAACTCATTTGTTTTAAAACAAAATTTCAAGTTTGAAAAGTAACAACAAGAGCCCAATCACTTAAATTTTAAAGAAAATAATATATATAAAAAAAAAATCCCATAAGACATCTAAACATCTAAATCAACAAAGAAAAGAAATAACGAAGATTTGGCGCCATGTTTCCACAAATCCAAACCAACTCCTCTTCGAGCCCTCATCGTGTGCCAGCTCTTTCCCCCTTAATACCTGAAAAAAAAAGATGTAGCATCATGAGGCTACGCCCAATGAGTAAATGAACAGAAAAGAAAACTATGCTTTGAATACGCCTGAATTTATTAAGTCCAAATTTAACTCATCCCATCTCACAACTTCCAAACAATTTCAACATCTCAAAAATTGATCACAGGCATACTTTAAATCACAAACTATATTCTCAAACAATCATCCACGTCAACAACTCACATATAACTCACAAGTTATATCTAAAATAATTCATGACTCCCAAGTTACAACTCAAACAATTCATAACCCTCAAGTTATAATTGTTATAAATTTCCCACATTCATCAAACACTTGGTATTCTTCTCAATACCCGAACTCCAATATATATGTATATCTCTTAATCTTCAAATTAACAAGATAACACACTCGAAACAGTTTTAAACACTCTTTTCTCAATTTAAAACTTTTCGATCTTTAACTTTCCCTAATACCTCTAATCTCCTCTTTGTCCGCAAACAAATAGAGACTATACTCAACAAGGCATTTAAAACTGTTTTCACATTTTAAATCCTTAAGAGTTTTAAAATATTCTTTTCCATTGTACATATGGAATGAACCTGCCCCGTTAAGTGCTATAAAGTTGTGCACAATCGGATAATCTCCCTTAACGGCAATATTCTTCTTTAAGCAAGGCCTATGCTTAAAGCGAACCTACTACCATATTACCCGAGGTATTTGAGTAACATGATCCTACACATCACTACCATGATGCTCAAATTAAGTCTAAACTCAATTTCTCGTAACAATCATCTTTCTAGGCCGAAAATTCCCTAATAACAAATTCTGGAAAATTCGCCTTTAAATCATTCTAAAACATCCCAAAATCACTCATAAAACCATTTTGGGGTCACTTCCAACAACTCCCAATAATTTACCAATCTAGAAACGAAACTAGCCTAAACTAGTGTAATTCCGCTCCTTTTTCGGACATTCTAAAATTAATAATTTTCTAACTAATTTCCAGCAGCATAACGGCTATAAAATGACTCCCAAAACAGCCACTATACATTTGGAAATAACCACCAACGATTCAGAGAATAAATATCGACTAACTAACCACCTAGGCTTAAATATATCGACCTAAAGGGCACTAGTTAGACAACCGTAGTAATTCTCAACTAACAATGTTTAATCCACTTTTAAACATTCAATGTAACCTTAAACACCCAATATACGCTTATACATCCAAGAACATCATAGAAAACTCATAGTTTCAGTTTTACCGTAAATCGATATCGATAGTCAAAAATTCGCATGCTTTAATCCAATTTCACACATACTTAAACTCCAAATTATAAATCTTAAAACCAGCTTCAAAACCTTATAAGTAAACATATAAACATCCAAAAACATAAGGTTCTCATCTCCAAACGATAATTAATAAATCGGGTTTCCCCAAAACATAATAATCCAAACCATTCATCTACTCACCTTGTACATAGCAAGAATTTTCCAAATTCTTTATTCCTTTCACAACATAACTACGACTTGAAAAATAAGTTACAATCTAAATTAAAATTAAACCTAACTGTAAACTAAAATTAGCATAAAACTAAACGTAGGACGGAGAAAGTATGGGCTAGGACGAGGGTAGGACAGAGAGTGACGGGTTCAACTTCGGGTTAGGACGGTTATGACAGAGGGCTACGGGTTTGGCTTCGGGTTAGGACGAAATTAGGACGGGTGTAGGACGGGTTTAAGATGGAGGCTACGGAGGTAGGACAGATATAGGACGAACGTAGGACAGATATAGGACGGACGTATGACAGATGTAGGACAGACATAGGACAGATGTGATGGGAAAGAATTTCGGGGTTCCGATACATTCGTTATCTATCAATTCTACATTAGGTTGTCGATTGGTTTGGCTTAGAACAAAAATTAAACATTAGGGTTCAAGAATTGGGAATAAAAATTTGGGGCTTTTGAATTAAAGTTCCTAGAACTCTAAATAAATTAAGTAAGAATCGGAAAACTATAAACAAAACAGAATAGATCTTCAACAAGAATCGATCTCACCTTTTCTTGGAAGAATAAGAAACTTTGCCCTAACTTTTCCAAACACAATTCCGCTTCAAGCATCACCATAATACGCCTAAACCTTAAAGAAAACGAAAGGAATTAACGAAACTTCGGTCTTGGAATGACGACATAGACGGCGGCCATGAGGAAGAAGGAAGGAAGGAAGAACGTACCTTTTTCTTTCTCTGTTGAAAGACTTCATTCTGACTACACCTTCCCTTCCCTAACTCTCTTTTCTTTTATTATTATTATTTTCCTAATAATAATAATATTAATAATTAAATTAAAATTTTGCCAAAGCAAGAATAATAATTTAATTAGATTCCAAAAATTAAAATTCTTAACTTTACTAATATTATTTACTCAAATAATATTAATTTCCAATAATTAATTTCTTACTGAGTAACGGGATGTTACATTAAGCTAACATAGTTTTCTAAAACTAAAAATAATAAAATAAAATTTAAGATAATTTATGTCATAAGAAAAATTAAACTAATTAGAATTATTATTTTTTATATAGATATTACTTACATCAAATTGGGAGAGAGGAGAGAACTCATTCCATATTATATATAATTTATTCAGTACATAAAGATCATGCATCTACAACATGATCCAGAGCTTCAACATTACTATATAAAAGAAAAATTCAAAAGAAAAACAAGAAGAAGCAATTGAAAAAATAAAAAAATGAAGAATAATTAGTTCAATAATTATGTTTTATTGTTCATATCCACTGCAAATTTCCCCAAATTTTGAATGTAGGGTCTACCTATTTCCTCAATTGAATGATATCCGCGGATTTTTTTGTTTATTATGAACAACATCTTTAGGTAATGTCATTTTCTCTTGTTCAGTCACAATCACCAAAGGGAATGGAGAAGGAGGAGGAGAGATGAGGGGAAGAGATTTTTTTTTTCTTTTGTTCTTTGCTTTTCTTCAGATGTCTAAAAGAAAAGAATGGTATTTGATTTTGGGATTGTTTTTTTTATGGGTTTTGGCTTAAGGGGAAGTTTATTGTTTATAGCAATGGAAATTTAGATTAAAAGTTTGCCTTACAGGATGTTTGGTTGCGGAAATGAAAAAGTGGGTGTTTGGTTTCCGAAATAGAAAAGTAATACTTTATAAAGTGATATTGGAGAATGTGATGTCTCATAATGAATAGTGAAAAGAAAATATCATCATATAGTTTCGAACTCAGAACCTCTACTATATTAAATATGTCAAACTTAAATTAATAAGTAAATATAAACTTAATCATATATCTTAACACCTTCTTATTTACTTTTTCATTCAACTTTCCCTCCCAAATACTGCTCGTTTGGAATTGTAAAATGTAAAACCGTATCTGATTTTTATAGTAATCAAATTGGGAAAAGGATTGGTTATTGTTTCAAGGTGTGATTGATAAGATTACCGCTTTTCAATTTTCATGTGTTAAATGAAAGGAGAGAAATACGCTCTCTCTGGCAAAAAACCATTAGTGTCTACTGGTGTCGTTAAGATTTCAATATCCAAAATGGGCCTTGTTGTCGTCTTATTAAGCATATCATCTCAGGATTTCACATCACATAGTATGATATAATGTTAACTAATATATAAATATTGGGCTTTTTGACACGTGAATATTTTAACAACATTCAAGTTTAATGATTTTTTTATCAAATTAAATGAAATTTTTTTAAATCATAGGGCCTAAATTGAAATTGAGTATCTCTGACTACAAAAACTAAATTGAAACTCTATGAACTAGAAAAACTATATTGAAAACTATCTAATTTATAGGTACCAAATTTATAATTACGCTAAATTAAACAAAATGCCTTTAATCTATAGTGTTCATTTCAATTTTGTCAATTTTACCTCTAATGTTTTGAAAGTTTCAAGTCTATCCTTAACCTATTATTTTATTTCAAAAATATCCATTAAAAGATACAATCGAGTGCAATTTTGGTTAAAATTTAACGAAAACTAAAATATTGAGGTTGTTGTTAGTCAAAGAAAATCAAGAAGAAAAGATGATAGAATAACTAAATATTTCTAGAAATTTGTAAGTGTTCATAATGCACTTACAACCATGGTATTTCTATTACAACTATAACAGTAACAAACCAAACTAAAAGCTAACTAATAATTAATTAAGTTATTACAAGTAACCAAACAATGGTTAAAGAGTAACCATAGTTAAGTAGGTTCAATGACATGCCAATAATCCTACAAATCACCTTTTTGACATGAAATTTACCTACAACAAAACAAAAGATAAAACCATTCTCAGGAACAACTCAGCTTTACTTTGAGATGCTAGCAACATATCATCTATATACAAAAGTAGATAAACCATGACAGTTTTACTAACCTATTTGACATATACACAGTTATCACCATTGATTCTTTCAAACCCTTTTGACAAAAATGAAATTGTTGTATCTTCTATTCTATTGTCGAGGAGATTGCTTTAACCCATAGATGGACTAGTTTTCAAACCAGATGTTTCTTTTCTGACTCTTCAAAACCAAGTGGTTGATTCATGTAGATTTCTTCTTCTAACTCTCCATAGAGAAAAGTTGTGGTCACATCTAACTACTCCAACTCAAGATTAAATTAAGTAACAATTGACAGTAAAATTCGCATAAAAGAGTATCTCACCAGAGGAGAAAAGATTTCATTATAATCAATGCCATATTATTGTGTAAAACCCTTGACAACTAGCCTTGCCTTAAATCTTGACTTCTTAACCCATTTGATTCCTAGCTTCAACTTGTAAATCCATTAACAATCCACTGTTTTGTGCCCTTCTGGCTTCTTAGTTAGGTACCAGGTACCATTCTTATGCAATGAATCTATCTCTAGTTTCATTGCACTCTGCCAGAGTCTTTTATTATCATAATTCATTGCTTCATGAAAGGTAGTTGATTCTGATTGTAGATTATCATTGCAATTTAAAGCATATGCAACATAATCTAATTCACTAAATTTGGAAAATTACTTTTGAGTTCTTTTACTTCTATCTCTAGTGACCTGATAGTCTGCCAAAAAACTTCCTTCAGTAGATAGAGTCTGTTCTGTTGAGAACTCAAGAGATAGCTCCTATTCTGCTTCATTACTAGCTCTACTCAAGTCTTCTATGTGTTCAGTTCCTAAACTTTGCACTTGTGAATCCGATATTGTATCGAGATGAATTCCAATTTCACTCTCTAGTGTAGATAAGCTAGCAGATTTTTCTTTCTTCCAAAGGCATGCTTTGTTCATTAAATGACACATCCCTGCTAGTTATGCATATAGATTCTCTTGGTTCCAATGACCATAACATGTAGCTTTTATCTAATAGTTCTTTGTTCTAACTTATCCTTCTTGGTATGTGCATGAGCTGCACAACCAAAGATTTTGAGATAAGCAAGGTGAGAAGGCTTCTCTTTTTAGATTTCTTGTGGAGTCTTCTTATTCAAATCAATAGAAGGGCTTTTTATAATCAAATAGGTAGCAGTTTGGACAGCTTCTCCCTACAACATCTTTGATAGGTTAGCATTGAAGAGCAGGCATCTTTAAATTTAATGAAAATTAAAATATTGAGGTTGTTGTTAGTCAAAGAAAATCAAGAAGAAAAGATGATAGAATGACTAAATATTTCTGGAAATTTGTAAGTGTTCATGCACTTACAACAATGGTATTTCCTATTACAACTATAACAGTAACAAACCAAACTAAAAACTAACTAATCATTAACTAACTGATTACAAGTAACCAAACCATGGTTAAAGACTAACCATAGTAAAGTAGGTTCAATGACATGTCAAATCCTACAAATCACCCTTTTTACATGAAATTTACCTACAACAATACAAAGGTAAAACAATTCTCATTTCTGATATCTGCCATTAGCTTCCAGCTCCTCAACATATTACCTAAAGCAATAGACCTTCTTCATGCATGTATCAAACAATACACAAACACAACCCGAAAAACTGCTCTTCCCGACTACTTATATTCAACAATAAACATAAAAATCAAACATTGCTTTTGACAACACCTTGGTTGGCATATCAACTGGGTTGTTTTCAAAACTAATTTTACCCAATACTATTGACTGCTTTATTACCATATCCCTCCAGTAATGAAACCTGACATAAATAATATGATTAATTAATTTGTATGCTATTTATTTAATTTTCATTCATTAGTATGTTATTTATTAAAATTTAATTTAATAACATGTTAATTAGTATGTATTTAGTTTATTTATATTAATTATAATGTTATAATTTCATTTAATTTGCATGTTAATCATTTACTTCAATTAATTAGTTTAATATATATTTAAAATAAATTAATTAGCATGTTAATTAGTTATTTAAATTAAGTAGTTACTTTATAATTTGGTAGATGTCTACATCAGGACGTCATCCACCTCGTTCTCAGAAGGCCGTGATAACTCGTAATTTATGTCTGTTTGTAAGTGGTTTTATCTCCAAAATAATTAAAATATGAATGATAATTGATTTAAATGTCCATAATATTATTAATTGTTGAATTTCATGAACGTAGGCGAAAACGGCGCTCAATTCAGACTTATGACGAAGAAGTTATGCCCATTTTAGTGTTGAAAAAGATCCATCGTAGCGGCGATGGGATCCATGGCCGCGACTGAGACCGAATGTCAATTCCAGGCCAAAAACCCAAGGGTGGCTGCTGCGGCGTCGAGAAAATAATAAAATAATGAATAAGTTGCCGCTGACGTCATCATTCTAAAGAGAAAAGGGCGCGCTGACGTCAGTGCGCATTAAAGCTTAAGCTGGCAAGACAAAGACGGAACGACGTGTTACTCCGTGAGTGGCGACACGTCGCTCACTTACATAAGGAAGCAGCGCGTGTGGCTTGGCGGCTGGCTTTATCAGCTGGAATAGATTAGTAGTAGATTTTTGCATGATTTTTACTTGTTTTTGCCTATTTAAAGCACCTTTGGTGCCATAATTCAAAATCCCTTCTTCCTCTATTTCTCTTAGAACTTTTAGATAGTTTTTAATATGTTTTCTAGCTAAATTACTTATTCCAACTAGAGGATTATCGAGGTTTGATTCATGAATTTGTGAGGTTTTGTCTTTAATTTTAATTCCTATTTTCTCTTTATCTGTGACGACCCGACACTTTTAAATAATTTAAATTAGAAGACACAGCGGAAGTCTTTATATTTTAAGAAAATTGGCGTGGTTATGTTTGAAAATTGGCTAGCCAAAACCTGTTTACATCTTAAATTCTGAAATCTAAAAACACAAGGAACTTCAAGTTCCTAATCAGGAGTTCAAAGAGATTTTCATCATAAAGGTAAAACGAAAAGCTCTTAAGAGCTATATACAAATATACAACTCCAAAGTATGTATAAAATTAACAAAACATAGTTCATGGACTTTAAATAAACCTAGTCCATCTCGAGGTCATTATCCTTTGATCATGCAGCACCATCTCCTCTCCCTCGACCTCTAGCCAGGGCATTTACCTAAAATTTTTGTAATATCATGAGCTAACAACTTAAGCCCAGTGAGAATAATAAGAATAAAAAGTAAAGTTAGACCTCAAACCCGTATTCCGATTTGTGTCCAATCAATCTTACACAATCAATCCTAAAGTTCTTCAAACTCTAGGTAATTTCATTCTATAATCTCCAAAGGATGATATTGCTAACATACGTAGTCTAATACTCATCCATTAACTTGTTACGACATAAGTAAGAAAAGTAAATAAACTTTGCATAAATATAACATCTCAATTCTTTATCCATGATATATATTTCCATCGATCATATGCATGAAGGTAATGAGGACATCCTGTAGGATTCGCATTCGCCTTTTATGCATGAATGAAGGTAACGTGAACTTCCCGTAGGATCCACATTCGCCCTTATGAATGAAGAAGGTAACGTGGACTTCCCGTAGGATCCAATGTTCTCCCTCCTTTTCTTTCTCACTTTCTCTTCTTTTTCTATGAAGGTAATGTGGTCTATCCCGTAAGATCCATCATTCTCCCTTTCATTTCTTTCTCACTTTCTCAATGATGCGAGATGTTATGGTGCGAGATGTTATGGATATGCTTGCATATGTTTGCAAAAGTAAATAAAATTAAATATGAATATTAAAGTAAACAAAATAAGCATAAAGTAAAAGACATAAAGTAAATAGATAGGAAATTCCAGAAGAACGATATGTAAATCGAACTCCGCTACATTAATAAAAGTAGTTCCTATCTTAAACGATTAATCTATTCCTTCAATGATTCTAAACTTCCAATATAATCCGAGGTTCTATTAACCGTTCTATCTAAAAGTTTGGATCTTTTAACTTCCAATGATCCATCATAAGTTTCGAAATGAATCTAACTTAGAATTTTCTATGATTCAATGTTTTCCTCGAGAACTCCTAAGTTCTCACTCAAAGAACTAGCTCCTAATCCTAGGGCACTAGCTCACTTCCTTCTATTCTTAGATTCGAATCTTAGTCTTAGTTTCAATTTCTACAAATCATTATACTTATTCACTTTCTAAGGTTACTTTAAATCCTAACTATTCTCACCTTAGTAAAAGATGATTTCGTTCCCAACCTCCGATAGAGCGATCAAGCAAAGTTCAAACCACCTACAATTAGAATTACATCTAACAATCAATAAATTACCAAATAACGATCAAACAACATCTAAGCGTACAAAACGACGAAAAACTCAACAAACCCCAACATGAGGCTCTCGGCCCCCCATAAAAAGTGGGTCTTGGGTTTGGTTTTCCAGCTTTTAGGCAATTTAGATATGTTTCGAGTTGGTTTCAAGAAATTTCGAAATTCCCGATTTCAATGGGTATTGATAATTAGGGTTTTTAAACAATATGTCATTTCCCGAATTGAATTACAATAAACATTATTTCAATAATAATTAACCCATAATCAAACCCCAAAAAGGTAAATTTCAAACGAGAAGGGCTTCGACTGAAACTCGGTTTTAGGGTTAAGGGAAAGTTGTCAAAATCACTAAAAAACAACCCCCGTAATAAAAGTCATCGAGTTTAACGGCAAGAAATCGAAGATTCAAAATGAAAACTCCATTAAAACACTATTTGGAGCTTAGGGTTTGAAAATAAACTTACCGAGAATTCCGTGGATCACGGGAGAAAAGTACGATGGTTGGGTAGAAAAGAATCCTAGACTCGAGGGCTTTCAGATGCAACCAAAATCGAGCCGATCCGCCGAGAAACGAAGAAAAACTAAAAATCTCCTTCCCCCCCTTGAGAGCCACGATTTTGGGATGAAAATGGATGAGAAAAATGAAGACTTTTGGTCAAAGGGGTATATTTAAAGATGTATGAATAGTGTTTTGATATTTAAGAAATCGGAAATGACGGTTGTGTCCTTTTATGACTTTTGACTTATGAATCGAAACCTGAAGCTCTTAAATTAATCTAAAGGTGATTAATAATTATTAATTGACCTATTAATAATTATTAATGTCACCGAAGCGAATTTAAAATTATTAAAACGATTAAAAAGAATTTCGGGCGAAATTAACTACTAAAATTGAAATTACAAAAATAATAATTAAACAAAATACTTGAATTGAAATAAATAAACAATATTAAATAAAATAAAATAAAATAAAAAATTCACTTTAAAATAACGGGACGTTACATTATCCATGCTTTCTCTTTGCATATTTTATTGTTGATTAATTCTTGTGCAATAGGGCCCGTTGTTCATTGATTAATTTTGCATATCGCTAATTAGAACTTTAAATCCGTAATTGTTTAATTGTTCTAATACAAGTAGCATAATAGCATAAATTGATTAAGCACACTTTTTGATTTATGTTATGAGAATTTATGATCTAACTTAAATGAATCGGTCGTACTGTGTTTGTTAGTTAGAAAGTTAGAATTGGATTCTTCTCATCTTAATGCTGTTAAAGGGTTAAATCTTATTATCATATTATAGGGTTATCCGTTAATTAGGGAAGTAGTCATTAGATCGTATCTTGGCTATCGAGAATTTAAGGAAGAGCACTTGTTGTTCCGGCAACTCCCAACAAATTTAGAGAAGAATTTAGGAATGCATGTTTAGTAATCAATGATCAAATCCATGAACCATGACCGAGATCAACCTTTAGTTGGAAGCTTTTCTCTATTGATTTCTTTCTTTTTAATTTATTTTCCATGTTATTTCCAAAACTCAAACCCCCCTTGTTTTTACTAACTTTAATTTAATTCCCTTTTCCCTACGGAGATCGACCTTACTCACCACTACTACAGATTTTTAAATCCCGAGAGTAAGTTTATTATTTTTGGTGGTTTCGACACCCATCAGGCCGCTACTCCGGATCCGTCCGGTAGTGCAGCGGTATTGGGGGATACACAAGTATCCAACACACCTTTCCCCACAGCACAAGCACAACCCTCCTCTGATCAGTTGCCTCTCACCGAGGTCGTCTTGAGGATGGCGAGAAAGAAGTGAGTTTACATACCTTTTTTTTAATTATATATTTTTTATTTATAAATAGTTTTTTAATCTATATATGTTTATGTGTTTTTTTTTTAGTTTACATCCATCGGGTAAAATTTCCCGAGTTTTCACGGATGTATACAAGAAGAATCCTGTGTTCGGGAAATGTAAGAGGATTTTCAAAATCACCAAGTTAGAGTGGTTCGAGACATAGAAGGTAAAATTTAAAAATTCGTTATTTTTTTTTAATTTCTAACAAATTTAGTTTTTACATCTTTTGCAGACACACTTTATGATCCCCGCAGATCTCACTGATGAAATCGTTTACCCTCTGTGGAGCAAACAAGTGAGGAAGCGATATAAGGACACCATCAACAAAGCCAAGAAGAAATACCCCTAACAAAACTTTGTGGTTGGGTGAGAAAGAGCATCAGAGGCAGATTGGGGAAAGTCAAACTCCCGAGGAGTTGCGCATCTCCCAGATAATTGCAGCCAATCAGATGGTGATCCAGTCTCTGCACACTCGTAGGACCTTCAGCCACGACGAGCATCACGAGAGATTGGTAAGTACTTTTAATATTTCATTTCTATCTCTACTGTTTTTATATTGATTGCTTTACTAATCTTTTACTTTTACTGTTCTCACTTTCACAGACTCAGGATGGACGTTTCATCACTTCAGTTGAGTTGAATCTCCATCTGCACACGAAGGGACACGATGGAGTTACTTTTGTGGATGAGCGAGCATGGGCATTAGCTGTTAGCTTATTTATTTCTGTGCTTTCAAATAAATTAAAGAAACGCTCGAAACGTTATTTCCCACTCCTGAGTCTCAGCCTACTCAAGAGAACCATCGAGATACCTTCCTTCAAGTAGTCGGTGGTGTTCATCCTGATGGCTCAGTCTTGGTTCTTGGCGCTTACAGGAGGGATCTTTATGCAAACCAGCCGCGTTTTTCGAGTTCTGCTCGTGCTGAAACTAAGTCTTTGAGGCGGGACAACGCCTCATTGCGCAAAGAGATTGAGTAGATCAAGTAAAACACTTAAGCTTTCAAAGATGATCTCCTGACTCAGCATGATGAGTTGTAGGCTCAAGTCTTAGGCTAGTTGAACCTCAACAGGGAGGCTGGCTCGAATCTACTTCTCAGTATCAAGATTTTGAGCATATGAGCCCTCTCTAGTTTTTCAGGATATTTTTTCCGATTTTTTAGTATTTTTTTTAATATTAATATTAATTGAGTTTTTTAATTATATATTTCATTTTTTTTATATTTGATATATTTTTTTAATTATTCAATTTTTGTTTGAATATTAATATTAATATTAAGAGAAAATAAAAAAAAAAGTATATTAGCGACGCAGTTTATTTTATAATATTTTCAATTTTATGATTAGCGATTGATTTCGTCGCTAAAGTCAAACAGTTGACTTAATGAGCGAACAAATGTGTCTTTACTTGAGAGACTAATTGCGTCGCTAACTTGACCGAATAACAGTGTTGCTTCATTTTTGGTGACGCACTGCGACTCTAATAGAGTGACATAGTGAATGGCCATGTCGCTTGCTTCAGCAATGGATTGTGTCACTAGAAGTAGTCAACATTTATTAGCTACTCATTATTTTTCTATCGCTAGTAGCGATACAATTCGTCGCTAAAGACAGTGAGCGATGGCACTTTGTTTGCGATCATCTAAAATGTCGCTATTTCCGTCACTAAGTTAAATTGGCGACGCAATCAAAATGATTATGTCGCTAATTCCTGCATTTCTTGTAGTAAATAATTTATTGAAATGGAACTAAGATGTTATTTTGACAAAGTCTTTAAAGTGTGTTTTATATATAATTACTTATTTTTTTTATAGGATATTTGTATTTCTCCAATCTATAAATGGTCTGGTTGTGATTTTATACTATTTTTTGGTGAACCTTTTTAAATTACTGATAATGCCACTAAATTGTTGATGGCTATACTTTTTTTTTTAAGACAATTAACTTTTTTATTCCTTAATATTATTGATTACATTTGAATTTAATTAATTAATGTCATGCGTAATATGTTTCCTTTAAAGAATTGAATGGGGGATATTATTACCATAATTATAAAAACATATATTTTTTTTGGGTGAATACATCTTCTCTAATTGATGTCAGATATTATTACCATTTAAAAACATTTCTTTTTTGTATAATTTATTTGTATTCAAATCCAAACATCCATTGCTATAAATCCCCATAGTCTCCCCCTAAACCAAAACACATTCAAGATTCAACTCTTCCAAAATCAAGTATCCTTCTTCCTTTCTATTAAAAAAAGAGAAAACCATGAAGAAATCTATTTCTCTAATTGGTTTTTTCCTCTTCTCTCTATTAATTGTGGCTGAGCCAAGGAAAATTGTCACAGAGCGAAGGCTATTGGCAGGCGAATATCAACCAATTGAGGATTTAACCAAACCTCAAATCCAAGATTTAGGTAAATTTGCTGTGAATGAGCACAATAAGCAAGCCAAGACTCAATTAAAGTTTCAAAATGTGTATGGGGGACAATTCCAAATCGTTGCTGGGACTAATTATAAGCTTTTGTTAAATGCTCTTAATGAAGGTTTAATCAACCCGTATGAGGCCAAGGTTTATGAGGACTTAAAAGGGAATCTTCACCTTGAGTATTTTGTTGATACTAATTAAGCTTTTTTTTCTTTGCCTCATTTTCATTGCTTTTTCTTGATGAGTTCATGTTGAACTGAAAAAGCTTTGGATTATTTAATAAATCTATTATCTATATCTATAATATATTGAAGTGCTACAGTATTTTGAGAATCTTTTTTAATTTCGTGGTGCCTTTCATCAAATCTTAAATTTACAATATATGTCTTTGGGTTAATTTCAGTATTGGACAACTTAATGTTGTTTATTTAAAAAAAAACACAATCTTTTATATATATATCAAAACTACCCAAAACCACCACCAGAAAAATTAAATTACATTGTGAAATGACGAAACACACCCCGATAAATTTTCTTTAATTAAATGATATGTAATTAATGATATTAATATGAAACAACCATTAAAACTGAAATTAGGTGAATTAAAGTGGTTATTAGTGTAATTAATTGTAAATTATTATCATTTAAATAACATATTATCAATACATATATAATTGTTGTTATTAATTTGAATTTTCATGTATATATTAAAAACTATATTTGAACATATTTATTTACCAAATTTTTATAATTATTTATAAAAAAAATATTTAATCATTAAACATGTTAAAAAAATCCATATATTATCATGAATTAATTACACTAATAACCAATTTAATTCACTCAATTTCAGTTTTAATGGTTGTTTCATATTAATATCATATTTACCCATAAAACACTATTTATGGTGGCGATTCTGGTGGATTCTGATTTCATTGTTTATCTTATTACCCTTTTATCTCTCCTAATAACTATATCTCATTAATTACATATCATTTAATTAAGGAAAATTTATCGGGGTGTGTTTCGTCATTTCACAATGTAATTTAATTTTTCTGGTGGTGGTTTTGGGTAGTTTTGATATATATATATATAAAAGATTGTGTTTTTTTGAAATAAACAACATTAATTTGTCAAATACTGAAATTAACCCTATTATCATTTGTTTGTTTTTTTACTTCAATTAGATAAATATTTTATTTTAAGTAAAAGTTGTAAAAAAGAATTTTCAAAATTATATTTATGAATTTTTAATTAAGAACACGTGGACTCTCAAACTAATGAGGGTAATCATTTAAATTTGTTTTTAGATTAAAATAACTTTTACAATATATCTCACTAATTACAAATTTTTTCATTTAAATTAAAATAAAGTATTAATTTTTTCAAGAAATTAAATATATTCAAAACAATTTCATAAATGTTTGGAAATTCGTTTAAATTTTGATAAATTGAAAATAAATACATGTGCAACGCACGTGGTATGATTCTAGTTCTAAAAAATATCATTTTAGTCTTGTTATTATTGTTAACTTTAGGAGTATTTAATAATAAATTTTGAAAATTGCAAACCAAAAATAATTATAAATTAAAAATGACACTTTATCAACATTTATCAGTTTAAGAAAATAAATTGAATTTATGAATTCATAACGTACCAATAACTATTATAAAGAATAATAATTATATCAGTCATTTTTTTAAAAATATCTCTATCTCTATCTCTACTATATTAGCCGACTGCTTGGAGGTTATTCTTCTGGTGAAAGGAGATTCAATAGATCTCTCATAAGTAAATTTCCTTGTCTCAGAGGTGCAGAGTCTTGCCACCCAGATGGTTGTCCACGATTTCATCCATACCCGACGTTCTGGCAACGGTTTGGCTCACGTCTTGGCAAATCGAGCTTTGAGCTCTAATTTTTCGTCTCTCTGGCGAGAAGCTTTCCTGTTGTGGATCTCTTCCTTCCGTGAGTCGGTGGTGTTGTGAGGAATGTGTCTCCTCTTTTTTTGTTTTGTTTCCGTTCTATCTACGATGTCAAAAAAAAAAGGGCTAACAAGGAGAAAGATTTTTTAGACCATTTTACACTTTATATCAATTTTGAAAACCACATAAGATGCCCTTAATTAATTGTCCACTACAAATTCATAATAACAATCATCTTTTTTTTTTACTAGATTCATACCACGTGCGTTGCACGTGTATTTTTTTTTTTAATTTATCAAAATTTAAACCAATGTACGAAGTTTTAATTTTCATTTTCCCAACATTTATGAAATTATTTAGAAAATATTTAATTTCTTGAAAAAATTAATCATATTTTTAACTTTATTTTAATTTAGATAAAAAATTTATAATTAATTAAATATATTGAATAAATTATTTTAATCTAACAACAAATTTAAAGGATTTCCCTCATTAGATTCAGAGTTTCGATTTTGTTTTTTTTCTTCTTCTTTTACTTGCTTTTAGTTTTGTTCTTTGTTTGTTTTGTTATAAAAAAAATAATAAATTTAAACGGCAAACTACCCATGTTTCTTAATTAAAAAAAAAAATAGAAAATGCTTTTATTTTATTTTTACTTAAAATAAAAATATTTATTTAATTGAAAAAAAAATAGTAATATATGGATTTTTTTAACATGTTGAATGATTAAAAAAAATTGGGAAATTTCATTGGGTGGCAGATTTTTATGCAATATTTGTAAAATTATCAACTCAAAAAAGTATTTGCAAATATAGCAATTTTTATCGTGTTTATCAATGATTTATGTGTTTATTAGCGATAAACTTAGTGTAAAAATATGTAATTCAATGTTTATCACTGATAAACCCGATCGAAATTTTTACATTTGCAAATATATTTTTTGAGCTTTTATTTTTACAAATATTACTAAAAAATTTGCTAGATTTGCAAATGCCCCAGAAAATAAATTAAATATTTATAAAAACTTGGTAAATAACTATATTCAAATATAGCTGTTAATATTTGTAAAGTTTGAACATGTTTTCAATTTATTGACCTTTAATATACATGAAAATTCAAATTAATATGAACAATGTATATGTATTGAATATAATATGTTGTTTGAATGATAATAGTATATTGAATTATTGATACTGTAACAACCCGAAATTTCTAAAAAATCCTAAAACACGTGGAATTCATAATATAAAGACAGCGGAAGCATTTAAAAACAAAAGTCAAGTTCTTCTCATTTGAAATCAAATCAAATAACATTCACAACCGATCGGTTTTATTTTTAAAACAATAAATCCTTAAAATCAAGACAATCTCAACCATTGTCTATAAAATTCTCAATCAGAAATTTAACAACTTCACATAATTAAAATAAAACCAAAAACATGAAATTTAATAATTCCCAAAAGAAAACAAAATAAGAAGAAAATAAATCGTCGGCGTGCAAATCCATGCCAACCGATCACCACCTCGAACCTCATCGCCCACCGAGCTTCTTCTTTCCTTTACCGAAAAAAAAATAAGTGTAGCATCATGAGGCTACGCCCAATGAGTAGAAAAATGTTAAATTAAAAATCACGCCATGAGAGATTTTTCTAAGACTTTAAGTCCTTTATCGGTATCACAACTTTCGAAAACACACTTTCACCCAAAGCTCTCTTAATTAATACATCCCTCCACAATATCTTTTAATCCTCAAATTAAAATAATATAAACTTTCAAAACAGTTCTAAACTCCCGTTCTTAATTTAAAACTTTTCAATCATTAACTTTCCTAATACCTCTAATCTCCTTTTTGTCCGCAAACAAAAAGAGACTATACTCAACAAGGCATTTAAAAGCTGTTTTCACATATTTAAATCCTTAAGAGTTTTAAAATATTCTTTTCCATTGTACATATGGAATGAACCTACCCGTTAAGTGCTATAAAGTCGTGCACAACCGTATAATCTCCCTTAACGGCAAATATTCTTCTTTAAGCAAGGCCTTTGCTTAAAGCGAACCTGCTACCATATTACTCGAGGTATTTAAGTAATATGATCCTACACATCACTACTATGATGTTCAAACGAGTCTAAACTCACACTTTTCGAAAATCACTCATTCTAGGCCAGAAATTCCTTAATCTTAAATTCTGGAAAATCCTCCTTTTAAACACTCCAAAACGACCCAAAATCACCCAACATAACAATCTTGGGTCACTTTCAGCAACTCCCAAAGGTTTACAAGTCTAGAAGCGAAACTAGCCTAAACTAGTGTAGTTTCGCTCCTTTTTCGGACAATTTAAAATTTTTAATAATCTAATTAAATTTCGGCGGCATAACGCCTATAATATGCATCCCAAAACAGTACCTAAACATAGAGGATAAAGACCCAAAATCCAGAACACAATAATTAAAAAGGTAATTAACCACCTAGGCTAAATTTTCGACTTAAGGGCACTAATCTCCAAATAAGGCATTAACATGTCCAGCAATATTAGATCATTTTTAAACACCCAAGTCATGCATGGAAATCCAAATTCAAGGGCAAGAAGCAAAGAAAACAGCAATAGACAAAATCCGATGCTAATAGTCACTTTAATCATACAAATTCTCTAATTCTTGCTTCCTAAGGTCCATGTTTTATTTCCAATGTAAAACAGCCCCAAAATGATCTTAATATGCATATAAACAATCAATTTCACACTTAGAAATTCAAGGTTAAACTTTTAAAGAAAAAGGAAAATTCAATCATTCATAATTTAAAACTTAACATAATTCTACTCACCTTAAATTGCATTTTCAAAAAGCTTACTTCTCTTTCAAAGTATGAAGGAAATAATCCCCACCTTTTGAAACTAATCTAATTTCAAGAACATTGATACAAAAACAACCTACAACGATGAATTAGAAAATACAAATCGATCAGAGTCCAAAAATCATATCAAACCCGAAGGGTTTTTAAGTCATAACTTTTTATACAGAACTGATCTTGCTATGAAATTAGCGTTAATGGAAAGATAACGGAAAAACGGTCAGAATGGACTACTTACTTGCGTAAATCGGAGTCCGGATGATGAAGTTATGGAGAATTCAATCCAAGAGATGTCATTTAGGCGAAAATGGGAGAAAAAGTGATAAAATGGGGGCTGCTTTTCGGATTAGGGAGGAAGAAGAAGAATTTAGGGTTTAATCCCGACTTTGGTTAATTACGAAAATGCCACTATGTAAAAACGGTCATAACTCATTCATCGGGACTCAGAACGACGAGCCGTCAGTTGCGTTGGAATCGTAATGACGAGACGATCCACGTCATCTAAAAATATTAAATTAAACTTGTGGTTTTAATTTGAAGGTTTGAGAAATTACTAAAATACCCTTACTTGGTAACGGGTCGTTACAGATAAATTGATCCTTAATTTAAACAAAATCTACATAATTAATACATGAGTGGTAATTAAATGGTAATGGTATATTTTGTAAATTAAAGGTTTAATAAGGGGTAAATGTTATATTAATAATGGTATATTTTGTAATATTTAAAAATCAAATGGGATATAATGGTCCAAAAATGAAAATTTAAATTAATATAAAAAATGTATATGTATATTGAATATAATATGTTATTTGAATGATAATGATATATTGAATTATTGATAAATTGATCATTAATTAAAAAAAATCTACATAATTAATACATGAGTGGTAATTAAATGGTAATGGTATATTTTGTAAATTAAACGTTTAATAAAGGGTAAATGGTATATTTTGTAATATTTAAAAATCAAATGGGGATATAATGGTCCAAAAATGTTTCTTAAATATCCCACCTTTTATATATTATAAGGATAAGGATAAGGATAATTCCATCTATTATTGAATAATTTCATTACATTTTATTTTATTTTATTATATTAAATTTATAAAGTTTTTTAATAAAATTTAAAAAAATATATATAATTTATAAGATATACGATTTTTTTGGTTAAATAAAAATAATATATTTCACTTTTAATATTATCTACTTACATATTTATTATTAAATTATTGTACATTAGATTTGAAACTCAAATTATTACAAGTATTATTTTTAAATGATCTATATGAGAGAAGCAATTTTTCTGGGAAAATAAATATTCATACTAATATATCCTTATCCTTATCTTTAATATATAAAAGGTGGGATTGTTTAGAAACATTTTTAGACACTTCTACCCTTTTACTTTTTAAGATATCTCAAACATATCATTTTCATTGAATGGCCACCTCAAACCTATTAAGGGAGATGATAATTAAATTAAATGTTGGGATGTTCATGAGTGAATTAATGAGTGGTAATTAACATTTTATTAAATTAAAAATTTCTCTGCTTTAAGAATAAGAACCTTTGCAAAGTGAATTCATTGATTGAATAATTAATATATTTTGAGTGAATTCATGGGTGGCAATTAATATTTAATTAAATTAAAAACTTTTAGTATTCTTTTTCCCATTATCGGTTACACAAATTGCTATAAATTTGTTTTTTAGTTAGATGCCATTCACTCTTAAGCAAGGTTGATGAATGCCAATAGAAGAACATTGTTGTTTGTCCATCAAGGTCATTTTTGGCTAGAAGCATATATGAAGAGTGGAAACAAAATAGATATTTTATATATTTTTTTTAATTTTTTATCTAATGGTCTCATGGGATAGGAAAAGTGAAGGGTTGAGGGAGTGTTGTATTTTATTTATTCATTATTTTGTGTTTCAATCTCATGTATTTATATGCAAAAAATAAATAAAGGGTTTAGGGGAAAATAGATGCTAATCGATTTAATATGATTTTAATTTTATATATTCTAACAATTCCTCTTGGTTTGATATGATTTTAATTTTATATATTTTTAGTTTAATTTTATAATTTCTAATTCAACTTTTACTTATTTTTATTTTACTTATGTTAAATTCTTATTAAACTCCTCATTGTGTAATGCACAAAAAAATCTTACATAATAGATTGAGTATGTTGAATTTCATTACTTTATAAATTTGATTATACAATTAAACTTGAAATATTAATATTTTAATGTCTATTACAACAACAACAAAAACAACCTTTAGAAACCCAGACCCCTATATTTGTTTAATTTATGATTATTGAGACTACTATCTCTTTGAACATCATTTTGAATAAAATTAAAAATATTAATTACTTTAAAAAATAAAAAAAAAATTTGTTGAGAGTCTCAATCTTCTAAAAAAAACTTCTTAAACACTATTATATTACAAACCAATATAAGTAATTTTTTTGTCATATATAGTTTATTTTTAAAAAAATTAATTTGTTATAATTAAAGAAAATAATAATTTGATGCACATAATTAACACTACAAAAAAACTATCAATTTGCGACCACGAAATTGCAACCAAATGGTCGTTTTTTGCCTATAATGCGACCAAAAAAGCGACAAAATAAGTGGTGGCCAAAAAGTTGGTCGGTCCAGAATTTGTGCGACTGGATAGTCACAAATATACGACCAAAAATTTTTGGTCGCAAAAAAGTCAAACTTTTGAAAATACGACCAGATGGTCACCTTAAAAGTGACCATATGGTCGTAATTTATCTTCAAGATAAGTAACCAATTGGTCACATAAAAAAGTGACCAAATGGTCGTATTTTATGTGACCAAATGGTCACTTTTAGACTCAGTCAAAATACGACCAGATGGTCGCCTAAAAAGTGACCATCTGGTCGTAATTTATGTGAAAGATAAGTGACCAATTGGTCACATACAAAAGTGACCAAATGGTCGTATGTTATGTGACCAAATGGTCACTTTTAGACTCAGTAAAAATACGACCAGATGGTCGGTTTAAAAGTGACCATATGGTCGCATTTAAGATTTTTTTTTTTAAATTTAAATTTCAATAATTAGTTAATTAATTATTATTTATTAATTATTAATTATTTATTTAATTAATATTAAAATTTAATAACAAAAAATTGGAATTAAAATAAAAAATATATATATCAAATATTCAAAAAACGTTTTATACAGTCGAAAGAATCCTAGAACTACTGCAGAGGGGCGGGGGGTGGGGGAGGAGGCGTCGATGATGAAGGGCAGCCGCCTAGAGATCTGAAGTACGCGGCCAAAGCGGATGCAACCTGGGCCTCGACTCGTGCCTGCATGTCGGCCTCAATCGCAGCGACTCAAGTAACGAAGTCCTCTCGCATAGCCTCCATGTCCGCGCGCAGCTGCTGCTCAACCGGAGAAGGGCCGGAGCTAGTGCTCGCTCAGCTCCGCTGAGGCCGGGGCACATCTGCATAAAGGCATCGCCCGTACGAGCCGAGCCCAGGAACTGACCCATCAGGTCGAACCCCTCCAGCAGTCTCCAAGAACGCCTCTCTACGGTCCTCCTGAGTCGGTTGAGAGTCTAGTGTGGGCAACCGCTGAGTCAAGGACTCCGTGAAACGTTCCTAAACATTTAAAATTCAGAAAATAAAATGGTTAATATATAAGGTAGGAAAAATTTTAAAGAAAAAATAATAATTGAAAAAATTATTAAATACCTGAACTACTTTCGCCTTATCGTCGACGAACGTCCCGTCCTTCTTCGTGTGAAGAACGCGGTGCAGCTCATCGGGCGGGACGGGGCGCCCGTGCTTCGTTTCCTAAAAAATTAAAGAGTGATGAATAAAACATAATAAATTAATAACTAATTGAAAAAAGAAAACGAGAAAAAAGTACGTAAGTAAGAAAACGACGAAAAAAAATACCAATCGACGATGGTGCTCGTCGTGTGTCCGCGCCCCCGCTGTGTGTTTGGTGGGATTCTTCGCGCGGTTAGCCTTATTCCTGCTTGACACTGCCTTGCCCTCAGCAGTGCTCAAGCTCGCAAAAAGCCGCGCGTGGTCCTCCGGGCTCATCCACACGGGGCGGTTTGCTGCTTGCTTTCTGTGCCCCCGGTACATGAGGTCCTTGAATCGATCCCGGACGTGACTGTCCCATAGGGGGAACAATCTACCATCGGTGATATCGGGATCGATAACAGGAAACTTGCCCTGAAAAAATGAAATAAAAAATTGTTAAAGTAATAAATTTATTTCTATAAATTTCAAAATTAATTAATTATGAAAATAAATTATGTTTTTTACCTTCCAATTGTCGTACATTCGATGTTTCTCCGTCGTCGGAATCTTCTGCCAGCGAAGGTCGCTGGGTAGAGGCATGCTCTGGAGGACCTCGCGAAACCGTTTTGAAACGGTTGTATGCGGCTGTACTCTGCAAAATCATAAAATATTATTGTGCTATTAGAAACTATTAGTTAACAGGAATAAAAAACACTTTGAAAAATAATAAACAAAATTACTTACGTATCCCCTTCAATCCGAAGGGTAGAGTCTGCGGCCCGAGACGGCTGCGTGCATCAAGTGGAGGGGCCAGCTGGATCCGACCCTGATTCAGACCCGGACGCAGACCCGGACGCATACCCTGATGCAGACCCTGATGCTAAGCCAGGAGTCGTGGCCAGGGAGTCCTGCGGCAGTCGTGGAGTCGCAGAGTCGGTCTCAGGGACTGCATCATCGAGCGTGGCAGCAAGTCCCATCTCGTAACTAAGATGTCCAACTCCTCCGTAGTCAGGTCCGCATCAGGGGCAGCGACAGTAGGCGTCTGCGGAGACCCCTGGTCACCCGCGTCAAGCTCGTCTGACTGGGGAGGACGTCGTCTGCCCGTCATAATCCTACAACCAAAATAAACTAATTTAATACTAATTACGTAAGTAAAATATTGAAATAAATTAAATTAATTAATTAATGAAGTAATGTAAATTAAACTAACATAAATTAAGTAAATAATTTAAAATAAACTAATCAAATTAATTTGAATAAAAGTAAATTAAAATTAGATTAATTGAACTAAAATTAATTCAATTAAACTTAAGATTAATTAATTAAAACTAAAATAAACTAATCATTTAATTTGAATTAAAGTAAATTAAAATTAGATTGATTGAAACTAAAATTAATTGAATTAACTTAAGCTTAATTAATTAAAACTAAAATAAACTAATCATTTAATTTGAAATAAAGTAAATTAAAATTAGGTTAATTGAAACTAAAATTAATTGAATTAAACTTAAGATTAATTAATTAAAACTAAAATAAAGTAATCAATTAATTTGAATGAAAGTAAATTAAAATTAGATTAATTGAACTAAAATTAATTGAATTAAACTAAAATTAATTTAATTCAATTAATTTTAGTTTCAATTAATCTAATTTTAATTTACTTTATTTCAAATTAATTGATTAGTTTATTTTAGTTTTAATTAATTAATCTTAAGTTTAATTGAATTAATTTTAGTTCAATTAATCTAATTTTAATTTACTTTAATTCAAATTAATTGATTAGTTTATTTTAGTTTTAATTAATTAATCTTAAGTTTAATTCAATTAATTTTAGTTTCAATGAATCTAATTTTAATTTACTTAAATTCAAATTAATTGATTAGTTTATTTTAGTTTTAATTAATTAATCTTAAGTTTAATTCAATTAATTTTAGTTTCAATTAATCTAATTTTAATTTACTTTAATTCAAATTAATTGATTAGGTTTATTTTAGTTTTAATTAATTAATCTTAAGTTTAATTGAATTAATTTTAGTTCAATGAATCTAATTTTAATTTACTTTAATTCAAATTAATTGATTAGTTTATTTTAGTTTTAATTAATTAATCTTAAGTTTAATTGAATTAATTTTAGTTCAATTAATCTAATTTTAATTTACTTTAATTCATATTAATTGATTAGTTTATTTTAGTTTTAATTAATTAATCTTAAGTTTAATTCAATTAATTTTAGTTTCAATTAATCTAATTTTAATTTACTTTATTTCAAATTAATTGATTAGGTTTATTTTAGTTTTAATTAATTGAATTAAAATTAACATTAATTAATTGAATTAAACTTAACATTAATTAATTGAAACTAAAATTAATTGAATTAAACTAAATTAAGTAATGAAGAATTAAAATAAATTAGATTAATTGAACTAAAATTAATTAAAGTAAACTAAGTAATGAAGATTTCAACTATTAGATTACCCTAAACTAAAATTAATTCAATTAAACTAACATTAATTAAATTTAATTTCTAACATTAATTAATAAAAACTAAACTTAACTAAACAAATTAATTAAATTAAACTAAATTAAAATTAGATTGATTTGAACTAATGTATCAATTAATTAAAGTAAAGTAAACGGAATTAGATTAATTAACCTTAAGTAAACTAAGTACTTAATTAAACTAAATTACATTAATTAAAATAAAATTAATGAAATTAACAACATTAAACTAAACTAATTAAATTTAAACTAAAACTAACTTAAAACAGATACGAAACTAACCTCGTTATAAAACCGGGATTGGAGGTTTAGGGTGTTTAGGTTTAGAGTAGGGTAGGAACGGGAAAAAAGAACGGGGACCGAGCGGGGAAAGAGAGAAAAGAAAGAAAAGGGAGAAAGAAAAAGAGAAAGGAAGAAAAGAAACGGGGGAAAGGAAAAGGGATCTGATTTTAAATCAGATTTTGCGACCAAATGGTCGCAAAAATGTAATAATGACAAGAAACGAAAGGTCGCGCGTGCTGGGGAAAATGCGACCATATGGTCGCATTTCTTGAGATATTGGCGACCATATGGTCGCATTTCGGTAAAAAGCGACCATATGGTCGCCACTTTGCCATGATGAACAACAGCTGTCATATCACAAATCCCATCAATAATTGCGACCATCTGGTCGCAACTATGAAATCCACCGCCCAAAATTGCGACCATATGGTCGTAATCTTTAAATTCACAGCCATAAATTTCATGGAAATTTAAATTTACTGCTCATATTTGCCACCATATGGTCGCCATTTCACTTATATTTTTTTAAAAAATATAATTATACTTTTCAAAAAATGCGACCATTTGGTCGCCTTTCCCTTCTAAATTACTACCATGTGGTCACCTTTTGAGTGAAATTGCGACCACATGGTCGCAAATATTAATATATATATATATATATATATATATATTTTAATCATTCCTTAAAAGAATTAGTTCTAATTAATTAAACACATACACACACAT
Source organism: Gynostemma pentaphyllum (assembly GCA_028015215.1). Lineage (NCBI taxonomy): Eukaryota > Viridiplantae > Streptophyta > Magnoliopsida > Cucurbitales > Cucurbitaceae > Gynostemma > Gynostemma pentaphyllum. The sequence continues at coordinate 33,335,485 of CM051346.1, read as the reverse complement.
TTGAATAATCAAGTTAACGAAATATCTCATTCATCATCGTCTCCAAGAAGTCCGTCACATACAGTCTTCTTCTTCTTCTTCTTCTTCTGTTTCTTCATCAGATTCATTGTCTCAAATAAATTCATCATCAATGTCACGTGCGTGAGAAGTGGAAGCATGTGTATCATCATCATCATGCAATGTTATCGTTCCATCGTTCAAAGGACGAACAGTACTTGTATTCTGACCATTGTCGATTGCACGAGATCTTATCTCATCTTCTTGAAAAGCAACAGCTTCCTCTGCATGGTCGTCTTTCTCGGACAAGTTTTCTTCTACCTAGCGTGGTTTAACTTTACAAACAACTAACCAATCTGTCAGATCTTGTCTATTAATCGGATAGTTCAGGTAATAAACTTGAATCGCCTGTGAAGCCAGGACGAACCTATCAGCGGTGCGCATATGCTTAGACTTGTTTACCTCAACGATTTGTAAATGATCAATCTTACGGACTCCCGCCCTGTCTGGTTGTCTCCAACCAAGTGCAGTTGAACAGAACAATGCGTTTTAGCGTTGGACTTGCGTATTGAATCTCAAGAATCTCATCGATTACTCCGAAGTAATCGTCTTCATTTGTGCCGAACACGTGACCTTTTATGCAAACACCACTGTTGTTTGTTGCTCTGTTCACTGAATGCGCCTTCGTTTGAAATCTGTAACCGTTACCCACATATCCACCGTACGACCTTGCTATCCGTCCAGGTCCCTTTGCCAAAGAAATGATGCTAGGATCATGCAACGGTAATGTAGGGGAGTCAACCTGTGTCATTGTCCACATACAGTAATGTTAGGAAGATAGTAATTGTTTCAACATAATGCAACGGTTTTTTGACAATTTAAAATAACTCACGTATGCACTGAACTAAGAACGAAACTCTTTGTCGATTATTGACCCCTCCTCAGCGTCTGTAAGACCAACTCGTGTCATTCGAACGTATACGTGTAGAAATAATCTGTATGTTACAAAAATAGTTAGCAAATAGTTTGTAATTGTTTATGCGATGAAATAATGTTAAGTTACAAACTCACTCTATGTAAGGCTCGATCTCTGCTGAGTTGCATAACACGTATGTCTGCATTACGTGATACTCGGATCGGTCAACGGCCTCACGACCGATCTTCCAAGCTGTCATGCCAGGTTAGTAAAAATCGGCAAGTCGTTCATGTCAACATCTTCAAGTAAATTTTCGACAATGTTTCGTTTCGACGGTCGAAACTGCTCTGCAATGTGTTGATCAAAGTAGTATGAACAAAATGTGGTAGTCTCTTGCGTAAGGTACGCACTACAGATAGATCATTCTACTCGTGATCTATTTCCAACCATCTTTTTCAACCGACGTAAGTACCTGTGGGTACAAAACATAATTAACATTCGATGATCACTGTACTGATTCATACGCGTACATTACAAAATAACTGTGCTTACCTTTCAAATGGGTACATCCAGCGGTAATGTACGGGACCCCTTAATCAGTAGATCTTCCCAATACGGTAGATCCCAAAAAATACTCCGTTTATTCCAACCCGTGTTTTTCCCAGTCACATTGTTTGCACTCTCTGCACCTTCCACTGTAATCTTCTGCATTCCTATAGCATCTATACTGTGAAGAATCTGTCTTCCACTATACATTGTCGGGGGGGTTTGTTTTCTTACTCGTAGACCCCTTCCAGTCACTGCCGTTTGAACAGAAAGTGTGATTCAACGGCAAAAATCGACGGTGACAGTCAAACCAACAAGTTTTCCGACCGTTTCTGAGATAAAATGCATCTGTGTCTAGCATGCAATGTGGACATGCGTATGTCCCTACCGTACTCCATCCTTTAAGAAGAGGAAATTAAGGTTCACACAATTAACTACACTGACTAAGGAAAGCAATAACAAAAGCTAAACACAGATTCAAAAATGTATATGCACGCAATTAAAGATCAACATACCTGACAACATTGAATATGCAGGGAAGTCATTGATCGTCCAGATCAACGCGGCGCGCATTAAGAAATTTTGTTTCTTCAAAATGTCGTACGTCATAACACCGTCAGTCCACAACCTTTTCAACTCGCAACAAGTGGTTGCAAATACACATCCAGGTTCGTTTTGGACTTTTCGCCCAGGTACGATCACCTGTTAGAAAAATCACGGGTCTCGCATGCACATCGAGGGAGGCAAGTTATACAGGGTTACCATGCTGTGGCCAAATGAATATTGTGCCCCGGATGCCCAGAACGGGTTGAAGCCATCCTGGCATAAGCCCAATCGGCGTTTCTTGGATCTTGTGCAAAATCCGGATGACAATTATTTAAATGCTTCCATGCCGCAGCATCTGAGGGATGTCTCATAACACCTTCATCCTGTGAATGCTCGTGATGCCATCTCATGTGCGAGGCTGTCACATCCGATGCATACAACCGTTGCAGACGTGGGGTCAGCGATAAATAGAACATGCGGGCGTTCGGAATCAGGCTGTGTTTCCCTTGTTTGTATCTTAGAAGAAAACAGAATTTGCAATGATGCAGGTCCTCATCCATATCCCAGTAAATCATGCATCCGTTTTGACACGAATCTATTTTCTCCATGGGTAATCCAAGTCCCTCCACTAGCTTTTTCGTGTCGTACAAACTGTGGGGCATATTATTTTCTTTTGGAGCACATCGACGAAACCACGATGCAATCGCATCAAATCCTCTACCGGGTATGTTGTATTGCACCTTTATATTTAAAAGTTCTGTAGCAGCAGCAAGTTGACTTACCTCACACCCATCGTACAATGGTCGGCTACCTGTCTTTAGCATATCGTGCATCTTTCGTGCATCCGGATTCATTTCCTCTTCTACAACCCGTTCATCTTCGTCTACGTTTAAACTTTCACGAAAATTTTCATTGCCCCCATACCCCGCACCATCAAGTATCATTTGCCCGCATCGACTATCTTGTTGTTCATCATTCCGTTCTTCGTCAACAACCTCTACATTCGAGCCGCTACCTTCGCATCGTCTCGATTCCTGTAATGCGATGTCGAACATTTCCTGTGTTTCCCCCGAAACACCCAGGTGATAATAATTCCGCACAAATCCCCGACTATAAAGATGCACCTTCACATCTGAACCGGTATGATTCTCCTATTGTCGCATTTCTGCTTGCAGGCAACGTAGCTTTCCACCATACTTTTCATAATAGACGGTTGTCATGCAAAACTCAACAAAGCTGTTCAACCCCGGCCACGAACTCATCATTCAAATACCCGTCTATCAAACAAACATACATCCACTCTCTCATTTTCTTTTTTCTTAATGCTAACAAACAATAGGTGGATGGATTTTATAATGGACTCCTCTGCTCATTTGCGACCAGATGGTAGTATTTTTGCTACCACCTGGTCGCAGTTTCCCGCCAAAATTTCCCGCCATTTTCCTCACTGCCCAAAGTCACATCAAGTCAGAATTTACGACCAGATGGTCACTTTTTTGGTGACCACTTGGTAGCTTTTATGCCACCAAATTCTTTATCAATTATTGGTCCCATAAAATCACATAATTTGCGACCATCTGGTCACTTATAATTATGACCATTTGGTAGATTTCTTCCCTCCAATTATAAGCTACCACTGCTCACTTTTAGGTCACCAATATTGCGACCATTTAGTCACTTTTAATTGTGACCATTTGGTAGCTTTCTTCCCTCCAATTATAAGCTACCACTGCTCACTTTTAGTCACCAAAATTGCGACCAGTTAGTCACTTTTATTTGTGACCACTTGGTAGCTTTTTTCCCTCCAAAATTACGCACCATTTTTTGCTACCAAGACATATTTTAGTCACAAAAGTGCAACTAGATGGTCGTTTTTTTAGATGACCAATTGGTCACTTCTTTCGCACCATAATTTCGCGCCATTTTTTATGACCACTTCTGCTTTTGGTCGCAATCTGGTCGCAAAAAAAGTGACCAGATGGTCACTTAAAGTCAACCTTCAAAGAAAGTGACCAGGTGATCACCAAAAAACCACCACTTTTGTTTGGTCGCAAATTTATGGTCGCATTTTGACAGTTTTTTTGTAGTGTAAAAAGATATACATTATTAAAAAAAATTAACTTATGATTATATTAATAAATTGTGAAGTATTGGAGAGAAAATCATGTTCGACAAGCAATACATAATTAATCAATATTTTTAGATGAAACTAAAGTGTTATTTATTTTTATTGGTTTTAGTGATATTAACGGAAATAGATTTATTACTTTAGCTAAGTTTACAATTTAGTTTAAAAAAAGTATAATGATGTGTAATTTATCTAATTTGAATTATATAATTATTATTAAATTAAATTAATTTAGATTTATTTGTTCTAAAAGATTAAATAAAATTTAAAACTCACGTGCTTTGCACGTGTTAAAAATCTAGTATGATATAAACATGAAATGGTGGGATATATGAATTTTAGAATTTAATGAGTAAAGAAAAATAGAAACATGTTTGAAAGCGATTGAACGTGGAGAAATGTCCTCGCGGAGGGGACCATCCTCAATTTTTCACGGGTTGAAATTGAAAGGGTGAGTTGAATTTTAGAATTTTTTTTTTTCACCATAAGTTTTAGAAATCTTATATATGTGTATTCTATTTTAGTATTTACATTTTTAAAATATTGTATAAGGTACAAATTGATTGACTACTTTTAAGAAAATATTAATTAATTTAAATTACAGCACACTTTGCTTGTTGTATATATTTGATTAGCCCAAATAAAAATCAATAAATGTCTCCGATAGTGTCTTTCTAAGTACTAATTAAAGAAATGTCAGTTTTTTTTTTAAAAATAATACAAATAGCAAAATTCAATAAATTATTTAACAATTTTTTTTCATTATTTTTTTTATGATTTTTTTTTTAACTTCAATAAATTATCATCAATAATTCTCTTAATTTTTAGTTTCATATAAAAAGTATAAATTTTTCTCACCAAAATCAAGTTTTATCTTACAGATTCTTTCAATTTTGAGCTTCTCCATTAGATTTCAAGAACCTCACGAACATTTTTTTATTCTCTCTTGTTTTGATTTATTTTTCTTGTTTTTTTCTTCTTCTCCCAGATCGTGCATGGAAAAGATAGTTTTGTAATTTTACATTACCTCTCTTCTCCTTAGAATGTCCAATAGGCCAAACATGTTAAATTTTCATTAAATATTTACATATTTATCATTTAAAAAAATATATTTACACATTGTTATTTTTTTTTAAGAGCGAATCTTTAAAAATTTTAAATTAACCTCATCTTTATTCCTTCACCATCATCTTTCTAAATTTAATTTTCTTATCTCTCTCTAATTTTCCTGACACTGTCGCAGCAAAGTTTTCCAAAAAAAATTAAACCAAACAAAAAAACCATCACAAAACTAATGTTTTTTTTCCTTCTAGAATTCATCCCAAATTCATATTAGATGTAACCCGAAGCTTCCAACCTTCCTCGACTTGGTACAGTGTATTTCAGTGATGTTATATCATGGAAAATTGGTGATGGCCAATCATTATAAGGATATTAGTGATAGCGTATAACATGGTAAATCAATGATATCAATCTATAATAGTCTATCAATAATTAAAAAAAAAATTATACTACTATTACTAATATACTTGAAAGAAATTAAGAGTATTCATGACATTTCTTGATGAACACTAACCAGGCCTCTAAAATTTTAACATTTTTGCAAATACTTATTTCAGTTAACAAATTTGTAAGCATCATAGAGCATTTTTAACATATTTTGTATACGCAGTGGCGAGGCCACTAAGGGCCTTGGGGGGCAATTGCCCCCCCCCAAAATTAAAAAAATATATATATATATATATATATATATATATATATATATATATATATATATATATATATATATATATATATATATATATATTTATATACAATTTAATTTTGCCCCCCCAAAAATTTGATGCTTGCCCCTTATTTATATAGTATTTAGGAAATTTTAATCTTTTAAAAAATAAACTTTCTCTATATATTATCCCACATTTGGGTTTGTGACTATTAAATTTCCTATCTTAATCCGTATCCAATCTATTGTTCATTAATGTGAGTTTTTATGGTTTTAAATATATATTTTTTAAATAAATAGAATAATTGTTGATCTTTCTTACATTGTATAATTTATTGTTAAGTTTAATTAAATGAAAATTTTAATTAAATACATTTTTTTAATATTGTAATTATGTAGTGATGATTTTATGTTCAACATTTATAAATAATTTAAATCATATTTATTAGGTAAGAAGTGAGTCTAATTTTTTGCTTATAAATAGTTTATATTTTCTAAATTATAAATAATAATGTTTGTTCAGTGAAATCCAAATTTTATCAATAACTATATAGTTTTATGTTCACGAGTATCACAATTGTTTTAATTTTTTATTTATTTTAGACTTGTATTTTTAGTACAATATTTCAAACTTGTTAATTGTTATATAAATTTAGTTAAACATCTCTATGATACACAATAAAGTTAATTTTGATTATGATTATTAGTATTAGCTTTAAAAAAAAAAATTGAAATGAAAAATCAATCTCAATGATTTGAGAGATTAATATATTTTTTAATATACTAAGAAATTATTTTAAAATTTGCCTCTATTTTGAAGACATGTATACTTTTTAATTAACATAATTCTAGCAAACAAAATTTTTATCCGTTTTATAATTTTATATTAGGCACAAGTCAAAATCTAACCAAACTGAACTTTTTTTATTAATTTGTAATATAATATAAGGTAAAATATCATTTTGGTCCCTGAACTTTCACTCAAGTTTCATTTGCGTCCCTGAACTTTCAAAAGTCACCATTTTCATCCCTGAACTTTCCAGTTCGTCTCGTTTTGGTCCTTTAGAATTTTTTTTTTCATCTAGGACATCACTGAAGGGCTTATGTGGCATATAATTGATGATATGACATTATATAAATATACAATGAAGTTAAAAGATGTAGAAAAACGAATATACAGTGAGATTTAAGACTGAAATTAAAGAGAAAAAAATGAGATTAATCTTCCTTTATATTCGTTTTTCCATGGTATTTAACCTCACCGTATATTTTTATAATGTCACATCATCAATTACTTGCCACATAAGCCCTCCATTAGTGTTTTAGACGAGAAATAAAATCTGAAGGACCAAAACGAAACGAAACGGAAAGTTTAGGGACAAAATTGGTAATTTTTGAAAGTTCAGGGACGAAAATGAAACTTGAGTGAAAGTTCAGGGACCAGAATGGTATTTTACCCTATAATATATCAAAACGGGTGTGAAATTGACATTTTACACAACACTCTCTTCATATAGATTCCCCCCGCCCCCCCCAAAAAAAATTCAGGCCTCGCCACTGTGTATACGCTATTATTTTTAGTGTGTATTTTTTTTTAACAAACCACAACATTTAACTTTGATTATATAACTTCTTGTATGAGAAATAGGCTCAAATATTGTAGTGCTTTATAAAATAGTAGGAATGAGAAAAGAAATAACAACACATGCACCTTCTTACTTTTTATTGAGGACATGGAAATGGACATGAAAATCCAACATTTTAATAACATAAAAGACCCAAATTATAACCAAATCACAACACAATAAAATACATTATTTAGATTTATTCCAAAGCAAAAGCAAAAGAGAGAAAAAGAAACACAATGGTTTTATAAGTTTACTTCCTTTCGATACCAAAGAAGTCAAGAAGTAGAAGCTTCTGCTGAAGATTCTTATACACTATGGCCCCAAAGATTCTGCTGCCATAGCTACCGATTGCCCTAAGTCGAAGATTGTAGATAGTCCCTGCCACAATCTGATATTCTCCACTGATAACTTGCTGGAATTTTATATGAGTCTTCATCTCCTTATTATGTTCATCAACTGCGAATTTTCCCAAATTTTGATAAAATGGATTACTTATGTTCTTTATCGGCTCATAACCTCCCAATATTTTGGCCTTGGTGGTGCTGGAGGGATTGGTTTCACCCAAAGTTTTTCTCGGCTCAGCCGCGATTAAAATCGGGAGGAGGAAGAGGAGGATGGAAAGAGAAGAAAATTTCATCATATTTGATGTCTTTAGAAGGAAAGAGTATCTGATTTTTTTGGGATTGGTTTGGTGGTTTCCTTCCATAAAGACTATCTGAGTTTTTATAACGAATGATGCATGAATGCCGATACAATTAGATTACAAGTTTACCCTTCGAGATGTTTAGAATTACAATATGGAAAATTTATACAATATTAAATTTTACCTTGGAAAGTACATTTGGAGGAAGCATATTAGAGACATGTGCAAGGATTTTTGAAGTCAAAGTCATTTTAGGAAAGTTTCCTAAAATGGGCCACTTTGCTTTTTGTTTTAAGCTTTAGTTGCTTTATTCTTTCCTTAAATATTGTTCACATGCCAGATTTTATTATGGGCTAATTACTTTTGGGCTTTTGTTTTAGGGTTTTTCTCTTGACTATTTAAAGACTTTTTGTAAGCCTAATATTCAGATTTGATAAAATAGAAAGTTGTTTTTTGCTTCCAATTGACTTGCTTGGCTGATTACCTTGCATGTTCTTGAGTAGTCTTGCTTTAGATTACTTGTTTAGAACAATCAAACACTCTTGATCTAAAGTGTTTGTGGATTGTTTCAATCTTAAGATAAGAAACAAGTTCTTCTTATTTCAAGATCATAGATCTAGGAATAATCTTCTTAACTCATATTCCTTGGGTTTTGCTAAATTGCTTTGGGGGTTTTAGATCTTGGTGACTCAAGGGTTCTTCAAGGGCTTCTTGATCCAAATCTAGGGTTTTTATATCATACTGGATTATAAACGTGTATATTTTCTTGGGATGTATTTTCAATTTTATCTTTACCATGTATAATAATTTTTTTTAATTATACTTTAATTTAACTATACTTTAAATTTTTTCGCCTACATTATATCATATTTTTATATTGTTTGTTGTTGTTTCTTTTTGTTTTTTTGTTCTATTTTTGATAATTTTGTACATTTCAATATTTTTCTACATTACTATACTTCAAATAACAATCCTTTGTGATACAATATTATACTATATCTCATAAGTTTTAATATTATATTACATTAATTTCTGACCACAACCCAGCGAAAATGAAGGCGAGTCTTTTATATGCTTCTTTTGCTCATTTCCTTTTCAGAATTCTCACTTGTTGGCACTTTCGTTGCTTCAATTGTCTCAGTCGTTAACCTTGATGACTTGCACTTTTTCTCCATTGGTCCTCCCCGTACATTTCAACACCGTGATTAAACAATATCATCCATGCATGTTCAAAATAAGAAAACACATTACCTAGTGGAATCAGATACAATACAGTATAACACATTATAAAATGATTTAGTGTACAATATATGTTATGTTCATAATAATAAACGGATGTTAAACAATATTAATTTTTGTTATATTGTACTCTAAATCATTATTGCTTCATCAATCTTCTTCTTCTTCTTTCCATTTTTCTTTACAACATCGACTTCTTGTTCATGTTGAAAAATAGTTCAAATGCTTTTAAATTTTTTAGTTTTTTTAAAAACAGAGTTTGTTGATCATTTAATACCATACATTCTTCTTCATTTTGATCTTCATCAGAGTTTCAGATCCTTTGTTACACAATTCTTCTACTTCTTCGTTGAGATTTGTGGTTTCCATATTTTCTTCATTGTCTTCTAAACCCTGAAAAAACGATATTTAAACAAGAATCTTTTCAAAATCAAAAGCTTTTGAATGTTATTGAATATGATAATGATATGTTTAAAAAAAAATTCATACCGACATCTTCGTTTTAGTATGTTTTCTGATCTTTCTTCAAGCCTCTCGACTTTTCTTCTTCAATGTCCTTTCGGCTGCCCCTTTTTCTTTTCAGAAATATGATTAAGATCTTATTTCTTCTTTTTTAGGGTTCTAAAAAATCCCAAATGATTACTCCCCGTAACTCACGCCTATTTTTTTAAAATTCCTTCTTCTGCCGCTTAATTAGATCTCATACAGGGCCAATTTCGTCTTCTTATCTCACCTTGGGCAATGGACTTACTTATGTCTTTTATGGGCTATATACTCATATATCCCATTTTAAGACCGCTATTTTGATTTTGGGCCTTTTTAGTTTGTCTCGATAAAGCTCCCAAAAGCCCATGAAAGAGACCAAAGTCCTAATGGGCTCGTTAACTGGTGATTCAACATGGAATGAGAGAGAATGCAAAAAGAAATAAAGACACAACGAACGGGTAACCTACTCTTAACGGTCAAAGAAAACCTTTGCGTTTACGAATGGAATCCCCTGGGAATGTTAAGAATGGCAGTTCTTAATCCTCTGGGATGCAGGGGTAATACATCTAAGAACTTATTCAATCGAGCATATTCTCTCAGACGGGATCAGATTTCGTTCGACGAATCAAACCAGACAGACAACAGAATTATCAAGGGAGTTAGTTTTAGGTAGTTAGTTTGTTAAGTCATTGTTAGCTTACTATAAGTAAATATTCACTTCATTTATTACATAACTCATTATTTACTTCTCTCTCTACTTGTACTTTCTTACACTAAGATGGTATCAGACGAAATTTCCTTTTCTTCCACACCACTTTCCTTATTTCTTCCTCGTTTTCACCGCCATTGATTTCTTCTGCGAATAAATTTGGCAAGAACTTAAGGATCGTTTTCAGTAAGAAATTGGGACCTCGAATTTAACAACTCCGTCGTGAACTGATGACTCTTACTCAGAGAAATCTTAAAGTCAATAGTTAGTTCACCAAACTCAATATTATTTGGCAGGAAATGATGGAATATAATCCCAAAATCTCCTGTACTTGTGGAGAATTCAAGAAATTGAATGATTTCTTTCAACGTGATTACTTTCTCCGTTTTCTTATGGGCCTCAATTCAACTTATGCTCAACTTATTTCACATATCCTTTTAATGGATTCTTTACCTTTTAATCAACAAAACTCTTTCATCGGCACTTCAAGAGAAGAAAGAAAGCAAAATATCAAATCCAATGAGAATTATGTTACAACTAAACCTTTGGCTTTTGCAACCTATCAGAATGATAAGTCATTTTCAAATCAACCAGAATACAAAGTGAAAAATCGTTCTTTGTGTACTCATTGTGGAGTCTTTGGTCATATACTATAGACAAATGCTATAGATTACATGGATTTCCACCAGGTTTAAAATTTCAAAACAAGTCTCATTCTACAAGTTCAGTTGTCCCTAATTCTACAAATGTCAATTTCACTACAGATAATACATCTTCTTGAGATGTGTATTGAGAAGGACACGGGAAAATTTAGAAAACACGGGAAGACGAGAGGTCGCTTAATGGGAAGATATTTTTAAGTTATTATAATTTTTAATAAAATAATACTTTTCTTTAATTTTAAGGGATTTGACAATTTAAAAACGTCAAGAGTATAGGTTTTAAATTAAAATTATATTGCGGTTTAAAACTGTCAAGATGCTATGATATTTGACTACTTAAAAACATCAAGTATAGAAGTTTTAAATTATAATTATTTTGAGTGTTTAAAACTGCCAATAATCTTTTACGAAATTTTTTATAAAAATTCACGCCTCCCCCTTTAATGTTTCTGAATTATTCTTGACATTTTAGTCTTAAAAAATTATTTACTTGACCATTTTTATATAAAGTATCAAGAATTTATAAATATAAAGTGTTGTTGCGTAAAAATGGATGGCTTCAACGTAGGCAACGAACTTAATTTATCGGATGAGTCGGAGATAGTGCGTTGCTTCGACGGCGTGCTACGTAGGTACCTGCACAGGAAAGGAAAAGTGCATCGGTGTGGTGCCGGCCTAACACCTTCCGATGCTAAAGTCAGAGCAAGCAGAGCTAGTGTGCCAGAGAGTAGTAGTAGAGATTAGTTACCTAATGAATGAGTTTCTTCTCCTATTTATAGGAGAATATGTTGATGACATCATCGTGCCACGTGTCACGTCAGGATTGGGCCACATGTTGCTTCTCAGTTACGTGTCGCTTTCGGGTTACGCCACGTGTCGCTTTCTAAATGGACGCTTGCAATCGGTTTTAAATGTGTTGGTCTGTGTTGGAGACTGCGTAGCCAGTTCTTTTCAGGTGCATGGACTTTATGCCTAGGTACCACGGTCAGACGAGGTGCTTCGGACCAGGTGCTTCGGACCAGGTGCTTCGGACCAGGTGCTTTACACCAGGTGCTTCGGACCAATTTTGTCAAGTTGTAAAATTCCACGTGTGATCCAATTTCACCCCACAACATAAAGTGTCAAGTATGAGTGATATTGTTGTAGTGTAAGTTAACATTGTATCATAATGTGTGATGTGAAATCCTGAGATGATATGCTTAATAAGACGACAGCTATCGAGGCCCCATTTGGATATTGAAATCTTGACGACACCAGTCGACAATAATGGTTTTGACAGAGAGAGCATATTTCTCTCCTTTCATTTAACACGTGAAAATTGAAAAGTGATCCAATCTTATCAATTACACCTTGAAACCATAACCAATCTTTTTCCAATTTGATTACTATAAAAATCAGATACGGTCATATTCATTTTACAATTTCAAACAACCAGTGTTTGGTGAAGGGAAAGTTGAATGAAAAAGTAAATGAGGAGGTGTTGAGATATATGATTACATCATGCATTTACTATTATTTAATATGGTATCTGTAACGTCCCGTTCTTTTTTAGGTGAATTTTTATTTTATTATTATTATAGCTTCACTTAGTATAATGTTAGTGATTGGCGATTGTTTATTTTACTTAGAAGTTTAATTTAGTATTTTAATTTTAGGCTCGAGTTCGATCGTTAAGTAATTTTTGTTAGAACGTTTAAAGAGAATCGGGTGTAATAACGTTTATTCACGGGCCAATTACTAATTGTTATATCACTTTAAGTTAGATTAGAAGTGGTTAAAGTGAATTCGAATTGGAACTGTGCAATAACGAGGACCCGGGACACTTTTTACTAAAGAATTAGAAGTCGGGACATAACGGTCATTTAGCAAAACTTATATATATGTTAATTACATCTTCAGCAAGCTTATTCAAAAGAAAAAAAAAGACAAAAACGAAACCAACCCTCCCCACTCGTGAGCAAAGAAAAAAGAGAAAAATCGGGGTTTCATCGCCGTTTCTCGACCGTTTTCGTTGATTCTTGTCCTGATAGAAAGATATCGACACAAGCTTTCATTTCATACCATCAATCAAGCCTATCCGTTCCAGTTCCGGGAGATAAGAGGTGAAAAAGAAATGGGTTTTATGTTTTTCTTTTTCCCGATTTTCCGTTTAAACTTCGATTCGTTTTTCTCGGGTGTCGTTGGTGAATTCTAGTTAGGGAAAATCATATTGGTCGAGGTTGTTGTCTTGAATCTAAACCGGAGTCGAATGGAAAACCCGAGCCCTTTGAGGTATTCCAAATTGAGGTCTTCGTATGTTGAGTTTTTTATTTGAATTTACTTCGTGATTATTAATCGGAAACCGGAACTCGATCTTTTTCTCTTGCCCTGGTTTTGAGCTTCCTAGAGTTTCCGGGATTAGTTTGACGTTTAATTTAGCTTTTGTCTTTTCGTTCGTGGTTTAGAAATTAATATGTTTAGTTGTATATTTTATTTTGTAGGTTTGAACCACGAGCAACCGTTCACGCATTTTAGAGGTGAGTTTAAAATGAGCTTTAGTGTTTTAATGGCTCGGATTACTTGACGAACTAGTTGATTCGAGGTTAAGGGTTGTGGATGTTTAGGAAGAAAATTTGGTGAAATGTATGTTTGGGCTAAGGAAAGTGCATTTAGACGAGATTTTCATCACTGAATGATATTATAACTTGAGGGCTAAAGTGTGGTTTGAGTGTAATAGATTTGAAAGTAGGGATAGAAAGTGACGGTTTGGACTTGGGATTTCCGAGGAGGGAAAAATAGCCTAGTATGCTTTAGGTTTTCTCTTAGTTAATATCCTTCGTACTTAGGAAATAGGACAGAAACCGAGGTGACATGGTGACTTATGGTGACTTATATTTACGGTGACTAAGGTGACTAATGGTGACTTATATTTACGGTGACTATGGTGACTAATGGTGACTTATATTTACGGTGATTATGGTGACTAATGGTGACATGTACGAATGGTGACTATGTATGAATGGTGACAATATATTCACGGTGACTATAGCGTTGTTATACGCGAGGTGACAAGGGAAGTTGAAATGTGTTATGGTAGTTGAAACTGACTTTAACCGAGCCAATTATGTTTACTTCCCTGCGCATGTAGTTCTGAATATAAATGTACATTTAGCCTTAGTATTGATGTGCTCGGTGATTAGTGAATGGACACTTAATCAAAAGTAGACACGTAATAGAAATGTTAGACACTATTTTCGATAAGGATTTCGGTCCATATAAACACTTGATTTCATTTACTCTCACTAGCTTTATGCTAATGTTGATACACTACAATTTTACAGGTACATCTCGTGGGAGATGTCGGGGTAGAGGTCGTGGTGCCGCTTGACTGACCGTGCGATGAGCCTGGAATAGGATTGAAGCATTGCGAAATGCTAGTCTCTTTTGGGCTGTTTTTAAATGTGTATATAGTTGGTGTTCTGAGCTTGAAAGAGCGTTGTTTTTTGTATTTTAAACGTTTTATGTTGTCGTTTATGATTTTCTTAAACATAAGAAATGCGCATTTCCCGTTTTTCTCTGATGTGAACATTATAAACAGGTTTTGGCATATTCAAAATATAAATGAAACCACGCAAATTTTCTGTAAAATTACCGTCTTCCGCTGCATAATGTAATATGTGTTTTTAAAGGAGTCGGGTCGTCACAGTATCAAAACGAGGTTTTGAGTTCGAAACTTTGTGTTGGTATTTCCTTCTCACTTTTCATTATGAGACATACATTCTCAAATACCACTTTCTAAGGCATCACTCTTCTATTTCCGCAACCAAACACCCCGGATGTAAGGCAAACTTGTAATCTACTTTCCATTGCTATAAATACCAATAAATTTCCCCTTGAGCCAAAACCCATCAAACAAACAATCCCAAAATCAAATACCATTCTTTTCTTCTAGACATCTCCAAAAAAAAAAAAAAACATGAAGAAACCTCTTTCTCTCATCTCATCTCCTCCTCCTCCTTCTCCCTCTGGTAATTGCGACTGAGGCAGAGAAAATGACATTACCTACATCCAAAATTTAGGGAAATTTGCAGTGAATACGCACAATAAACAAGCAAAGCCTCCTTTGAAATTCCATGAAGTTTACAGTGGAGAGTATCAAATTGTATACAATGTGGGGCTTCTATATACACTTTGTTTAACAGCCTCTAATAATGGAGGTTTAATTATCAAGTATAGGTCTAAGGTTCAGGACTACTCAAATGGAAGAGCACCCTTGCTTAAGAGCTTTTCCCCCGTATCATTGAACTAATTATTTTCCTTTATTTTTGGGTTTTGTTCCATATTTCCATTGCTTTTGCTTGTTTTCTTTTGGATTTTATATATATATCAATGTCGAAGCTCTGGATCATGTTTAAGGAATTTTAATTCCTACCCTCATCTTACTTTCTCCATCATCATATTCTTAAGTTACCTCTTTCTATTTCACTCTGATTTCCCGTCACAGTTGCCGCCATCTCTAAGGGGCGGCACAACGGAACCTGAGGCCTTGACAAAATAAAAAACTGGGTTCTTTTATTTTTATTTTTCTTTCCAAGAAATTTTAATATAATGTAATATCTTATATAATCCTATTTTCTGCCTTTCAAGATGTATTTTTTAATTAAAATTTGATGATCTAAATTCATCCAAATGTCTTTTTTAATAGAAAATATTATTGTCAACACGAGCATAGCTCAAGTGGTTAGGCACCTGCTCTCTTCCCATGAGATCGAAGGTTCGAGTCTTGATATCATAGGGTTCCATCTCAAAACCAATTGACAATAAGAGGAGTAGCCCATACATCTTATAAACATTGTGAGTTCTATCCCCTCTCCCAATTTGATAAATTGCTAATAAATTTAATCTTTCTTATGACATAAATGATCTTAAATTTGATTTTATTATTTTTAGTTTTAGAAAACTATGTTAGCGTCAACATTGTATGTGATATATAAGCGATTGATGAATTTTGAAAATATTTACATATATACATAATTTATTATTTTAATAGGACATTTAGTTTCGCAACACATCAATAATTTTAATTCAGAAAATAAATCAAAATTATTAATGTCATAAAATAGATTATATGATATAGTACACACAAACATGCATCATTATTTTGATTTAATACATAATCCAAACCTTATGCATGGATGCATGCAAGCAAAAGCTATGGGAGAGAGACCTGAGAATAGAAGGCTTAATACAAGATAGGTTCAAAGGATGTCAACTGGGAATTTTTTTGAGATCCACAAAAACAACTGTCCGGTATTTGCCGCGTGAACCTCCATCAGTAGCCCTTAACTTAAGCTTATAGTTAGTCCCAGCAACAAACTGAGACGCTCCGTCATACACTTCATTGAACTTCAAATTATCTTGTTTCTGAATGTTATGATCATCGACAGCGAATTTTCCCAAATTTTGAATGAATGGTGTTTTTACATCCTTAATTGGATAATATTCTTCTGTATTTTCAGTCTCCACAGAATTGGGCAAAGTTTTCTTGGAATCAATGGATTTTGCTGCTAAGTTTTTCTTGGGTCAGCAGCCAAGGTTAAGAGAGGGAGAAGGAGGAGGAGAGAAGCTAAAAGGGAAACTGATTTCTTCATCATTTGTTTTGTTGATAGATTTTTATAAAGATTTTTTTTTTTGAAGTGTTTTGGTGGTTTTGCTTAAGGGAAGTGTATTGCGTATTTATAGCAGTAAAATACAAAATGTATATTCTCTTTTTTTAAGCAAAAGAAAACATGGTATCATGCTTTGCTGTCTTTTGGGAGATTATTGATGAGATAGGATAGGATGAATGGTGTAGGCCACTTATTTTATCTCACATATTTCATCAATTTATTCTTTATTATTTTATATGTATTTTCTTTTAAATGTAAGAATATAATGCTTTTTTATAAATAATAAACTAATTAAATTTTTTTTAAAAAGTTAAGAGAACTGTGCTATATATACTCCATCCCTATTAAACTTATTCACTCATTTTTAAAAACAATACAAAAAATTAATATATTTTCATAATAAAACTCCCACAAAAAAAAGGTGGAAATATCATCAGACTTGTTGTTGCGTAAAAATGGAGAGCTTCCACGTAGGCAACGAACGTAATTTATGGGATGAATCGGAGGTAGTGCGATGCTTCGACGGCGTTCTAGGCAGGTACCTGCACAGGAAAGGAAAAGAACACCGGTGTGGTGCCGGCCTAACACCCTCCGATGCTTAAGTCAGAGCTAGTGTGCCAGAGAGAATTCGAGTAGAATTGTAGTAGAAAAATGTTACCTAATGAATGAATTTCTTCTCCTATTTATAGGAGATTAGGTTGATGACATCATCGCGCCACGTGTCACTTCGGGATTGGTTCAAGTGTTGGATATTGAATGGGTGTAGGTGTGTAGGTGTGTTGGTAGCTGTGTAGGTGCGTAGGTGGCTGGTGTGCACCTACGCTTCTCTGAGGTGGGGGTAGATGCGCGCAGCGCAATAGCGGAGCTTCTTTCTTGGACACTTAGTCTATATTTCTTGGGGATGAGTCCGCGTCTATACACACCTCTCTTGATGGTATGTCCTCCGCTAGTGGTGGAGGTCGGGTCCGTCATGCGTGGCACGCTCATATAACCAGGTTGACATGCGTAGGCCGAAAGAGTTTGAAATTACCTCGTGTCTCTTCGTATGCCCGACACGTGGTCATTTTACCCTTAGCGATATTTTCACCCATAACAGTGGCCCCCTACTCCCAAGTCGGGTTGGGGTAGCTTATGACCACTTGGGAGTGCTCTTGAGGGTGAAATTTTTTCAAGTATTCTCTTGGATGGTCTTCAACTACCATGTACCCTCATTACTCACTCTTTCATTGAACTCAAATCCACTATTGTACTTAGTTGGAACACTTATTACCATTGTACCTTCATCACCGATCTAGGCCGTCAATTTTACTTACCATGATCTAATGGCTAGGAGGTGAGTTGATCTCACTATAAATAAAGGAGAATCTCACACTTCTTATTTTCACACTTGGTAATTTGGAGAAGCCTCCATAACATTGTAAGAGTTCTCTAGAGAGTTTTCTCCTCTCTTTCTCTTCTTTTGTCAGGAATTTCCAATCACGTTATTTATTTATTTATATGTTTTTTTTATTTATATTTTTTTTTACTAACTTTTTGTTCATCTCCACTTTGATTTGTAGCGCTCCATTCTAGTGTCGGGAAGCTCGGTGCACGGGGGGAGAGACAAGGCTAGAGGAGTGAGTTTTTTTTTTTTTTTTTTTTTTTTTTTTTTTTACTTTGAACTTTTATGTCGTTGGTCTAAAGATATTTTTACGCATGTGGTATGTAGCTTTGAATTTTCTACTATCTCAAATTTCTCACGATGTGTAGCTTTGTGACTTTTTGTTTGGGGTAGCGTAGGATAACTGAGATTTTATCCTCATAGCAAACCAAATTCTCTTAGCAAACCTGTATTTTCATTCGAGTGTTCGGATTTGAACGACTTGGTAAGGTGAATTTGGTGAAGCTGGATCATTTATCTGCTAGAATCACCTCCATGTTCAATATCTCAGTAACTAAACTCTTTCTTGTGTTTATTTTCACAAACCACAAAGTCTTTTTTTTTTTTTTTTTTTATCTCTCACAGATCAAGCACTTCTTATTTCTTTTCACAAACCTCGCAAAGCAGGCCCGTGATTCTTAGTTTTAAACTAAAAATACAGAGCAGATCCGTAGAGTTCTTCCTTTGAAGAAATTAGATGTTAACGTGCAGCCCCGTTTTAATTTTGCAAAATTACATGACGGGGTTTTCATTTACCGAACTACATAGCAGACCAAGAGACTTCCCTAACCCAGATTGTTCTTCGCAATACAGCATAGTAGAGCCTCACAAATTTGCCAATCTTTCAAAATTATACAAAACGACATAGCAGACTCGTTGTTGAAACTTTTCCGGATTTCTGAAAGTCGAAAGTGATGTAGGGGCCTCTTTTGACTAACTTCCTTGAATTTCTTTGGAATTTCAAAACTTCAGACCCCTGCACGGTTACATAGCAGAGGAGTAGCAAAAACTTCTCAAAAGACTAACACAGCAGAAAACGCAACTTTGGTCCTCTACACGATTACATAGCAGACCTCTCTCTCTTTTTCTTTTTGCGTTTGGAATTACATAGCAGAGCATCCTTTCATAGACATGCTTTCGGGAATCAAAATGTTGGTCCTCTGCACGATTACATAGCAGATCTGTACCTCATATCACAAAGTATTGTAGCAGACCAAAAACTTCAAATTGACAAAGTATAGTAGCTAGAGCTTTGCCTTTTAATTTGAAAACTCAACCTTGTTCTTCCTCGTGACTTAGTCCAACAATTTTTCATAAAATTCAAAACGAAGCAGGGATAAGAAATCAAGACTGCGCAATTTTCTTCAGCCTCCTCAGTTCTCGGTTTGGGTGAAATTCATCATCACGCCATCTACCATGAGTTTACCTTCGCTCCTCTATTTATCCTCAACTTTCAGATTTTATCCCATGGACTGAAGAGCGAGAAGGGACCAGCGAGCAAGCAGATCTCATCCCAACTTTCGTTTAGAGTAGCTTCAGGGATTTCAATGACGGCTTGCGGTGGTTGGGTGTCTGAAAAAACGAGAGGAAGATGACCATCATGGTGAGTTGAGAACGCAAGTGCCATCCGTAGTTTCGATTATATTCCATGAGAATCGTAGCTTGGCTTGGAGGTATGATTTCCATGGGGTTTTTAATCAAAATCTGATCTTCCATGGTTGTTGTGAAGAGAGAGAGAGAGAGAGAGAGAGAGAGAGAGAGAGAGAGAGAGTTCCTTTGAAATTTTACTCATTTTTCGTCATATGCTCGATTCACGGCTTCGCAATGGAGAGATCGGTTTGGAAATTTCTTGGCCTGAGGTTGATTCTTCGATTCGCAGCAGGTGGGGGAGGGTAAAGTTGAATTTACCCGTTACTTGCTTCAATTTTTGTTTAAGGTAGCTTCGATTTGGGTCTTCAAAGACTGCCGTGATTTTTCTTTGGACCCAAAGCCGTGGTCTGTTGCTTTGATTTTATTTCTCTTGGCCATCAATGGCTGTCGTTGGAAGAGATAAGGGGGTTTTCTCGAGTTTCTGTCTGCGATGGGGGGGGGAGATGGAACAACAAGCTTCTTCTTTCAATTTCTTTTGGCCATTAATGGCTGCTTCACGCTCTCATCTTCCATGGTTGTTGCTTTGATTTGCTTCGAAATGGTCTTCCATGGCAGCCACGAGGGAGGGAGATCGAGGGATGAGAGGAATGGGTCGAGGGAAAATTGAAGAGGATTCTTTCACTGTGCGCTGCTTTGTTTCTTTCTCTCTTTTTTTTTATAATACAATACTACGACCCGTCTACCCGTCAACCCGTCTACCCGGATCCGAACCAGCCTACAACCCGCTCGCCCCTCTTTGGCTCTCGCTGGTCCTGACATGGACGTGGCCCAGCCCTCATTTGGGTTGGGCTGCTTTTGCCAATGCAGCCCATCCTTTTGGACTGGGCTGCTACAACATTTTTTTTTTTTTATAAAAAAAAAACTTGCAAATTCCAGCGGTCTTTTCCTTTTTTTTTTTTTTTTCAAATTCCAGCTTGTAAATTCAGCCTTCTTCCCTTTCTCCCCCTTTTTTTTTGTGTAAATTGCAATGCATTGCTAGCTTTACATAGAAATTAACCGAAATAATTTCGATTTCGCAGGGCCGCGCACTTTCCAACTTTGAGTAGAGGTAGTAAGTTTAATTTCCACTATGCCCTTAGCAATTCTTGACAACATTTTACTCAGTCGATCCATAAATTTCTCATATGCTTCTAACAAAATTATTGTTTTCCTTTGTTGACGTGCTTGAACGTTCACAGTTACACTGCTTACCTAGGGAACCAGAGACGACCCAATCCTCTTTACTAAGAGTCCAGGTATTTTTTGGTCTTTCCCTTAGTATAAATTCGTTCAAGTAGCGTAGCTCTGTGAGAGTTTTGATAGTAGCTAAGGTAGACCCTTTTCATTCTAGGATGTCTGACGAAGAGTCTAGTTACTATACCTGGAGCGCAGCAGAGCACGAGGGGGAAAGTTCTGAGACTGAACAGTCTTCTCCTTCCCAAGATATCGCGATTCACCCCTATCCACCTACCATTACCATTGAACAATTAGAGTATATTAGGGTGAAATATGACATCCCCTCATCCATTAGCTTACGGTGTCCTGAAGAGGGGGAGACGCCCTTCAACCCTCCTGCTGGAGAGGTAGCCTTTTATTTGAAAATGTTCAAGTGTGGGGTTAGACTCCCGCTTCACTACTTCCCTAAAAAATTTCTATTGTTGTCACGCTTAGCACCCGCCCAGCTTGGGCCGAATGGGTGGACTATATTACTCGGGTGCTGGGTTCTTTGGAACCTTAGTAGTGGTGGGCCCCTCTATCCTATAAAACTTTACATGGTCTCTACCGTCTGAACTCGTTACCTGGAGGGAATTTCATGTATTACCTTACGGCGCGAGGGGAACCAATAGTGGCAAGTCCTTCTTCTGTCAGGAACTGGAAGAATCAATGGTTCTTTGTAGGTGGTGACTGGTTGTCTAATGTTCCTGGACATGATTACGTATACCGCGTTCCTAGAAAATTCAGGATTCCTGGTAGGCTCACTTTGAGGTGTCTATGTTAACTTCCCAAATAATTTACTTCATCTTTACCATGTTGCATTGCAGGAAACAACCGGGAGATTTTTCCTTTTTCCGAATTTGCTCAGTCGGTGATCAATCGGATATTGAATATCCCTATCGCGCAGCGCAGCACCACTGCTCTTCTCACGAAAAGACGACTGATCTCCACTGGACTTTTTCAACCTGTTTCTGAGGACGCTGTTTCTGAGGAAGCCGGTATGTTTGTTTTGACTCTGCTTTCATATTGTTTCATCATACCATAATACTTTACTTCCTTTTTCAGATATGTCGCGTGCCATGTTGTACATTGAGCAGTGTCGCCGCCAAGCTCAGCAAGCTTTGATATGTGAGGCTAACTCTGGTGATGTGCCCGACGAGGAGCATCGTCGTCAGCGAGTGCACGTCAGGTCACCTGAGGTTCATACGCCCTCAGGCACGGTTGCGGTCGCTTCCTCTTCTCGTGGTACCCGTCGTTCCTTATCTGAGTTTGAAGGTCCTTACGCCCACGGAGAGAGTGAGGATGAACTAAAAAGGTACATTGATGAGATTACCACTAACTTCCGGGAAACTTTGATTAACGATCGGGAGGATGCAATTTCGATGAGTACGACCCGGTTGTTCGGTCTTTCCATCCAGGAGTCTTTCAAGGTAAATTTTGACATACTTCATGGTTTCTCTCCCTTCTACTTTTCATTCTTCTTGTGTGGCTCACTCATTGTCTTACCTTTTCAGGCGGGGGCTAGAGCGAACCTGGCTGCCCTGAGAGTGCTGAGTGATTGTGAACGCCTCAAAGATGAGTTAAGTGACCGTGACACTTCCTTAGCCGAAAAAGCCCGCTTGCTGCAAGAGGCCCGTGCTAGGAATCAATCTCTTGAAAGTGACTTAGCTCGTGAGAAAAATATTTCTGCTGAAATGTCGGTCAAGTTCAATGATTTGGAGGCAAGGACTCGGGATAAAGAGGAGCTGAAGAAAATGCTTAGAGCTTGTGGAGAATATGAAAATCTGGAGAAAGAGATCCTCGTTTATGGGATCGACTATGCTGTAGACCATGTATCTAAAAAGTATCCGGGATTGGACCTGAGCTTTGTCAATGACCTACGTTAACGCTTCCTCGCAGTTTGACTGACTTTCTGAGACGTTGCTCTGCTATGCTTTTCTCTGTCTGATGGGGCATGTCCATCTTTTAACTTATTTATGTTTGTTTCTTTAACTTTTCGACTTGGTATAGTCGTATGATCGCCTTTAGTTGCATCCTCATGCTTTTTTGAATACAAATTCGGCCATTTGACCCTTTGGTGAATAAAACTTTTATCCTTTGTTGCCTCTACTTCCTCACTTCTATTTCTCAAGTGTTGTTAGTCTGATGTTGCTGTGCGGCTATGCGTCCTGGATGAACTTTAAGATTTCGTTTATCTTAAATTCTTTGTCCAACTGCGACTCGTACAAGTCTGGCGCTCCCTAGTAAACTTAAAATTTTTCGTTTTGAATTCTTCTACCAGGTGCCACTCGCGCGAGCCTAGCACTCCTTGGTAGACTTAGAATTTTTTATCTTGAATTCTTCTACCAGGTGCCAAGTCTAGCACTCCCTAGTAGACTTAGAATTTTTTCTTATCTTAAATTCC
Organism: Gynostemma pentaphyllum; assembly: GCA_028015215.1. NCBI lineage: Eukaryota > Viridiplantae > Streptophyta > Magnoliopsida > Cucurbitales > Cucurbitaceae > Gynostemma > Gynostemma pentaphyllum. Next base: position 33,311,943 of record CM051346.1, on the reverse strand, counting down.
TCTACCAGGTGCCAAGTCTAGCACTTCCTAGTAGACTTAGAATTTTTTTATCTTGAATTCCTCTACCAGGTGCCCAGTCTAGCACTTCCTAGTAGACTTAGAATTTTTTTATCTTAAATTCTTCTACCAGGTGCCGAGTCTAGCACTTCCTAGTAGACTTAGAAATTTTTTTTTTTATCTTAAATTCTTCTACCAGGTGCCGAGTCTAGCACTTCCTAGTAGACTTAGAAATTTTTTTTTTTATCTTAAATTCTTCTACCAGGTGCCGAGTCTAGCACTTCCTAGTAGACTTAGAAATTTTTTTTTTTATCTTAAATTCTTCTACCAGGTGCCAAGTCTAGCACTCCCTAGTAGACTTAGAATTTTTTTATCTTAAATTCTTCTACCAGGTGCCGAGTCTAGCACTTCCTAGTAGACTTAGAAAATTTTTTTTTATCTTAAATTCTTCTACCAGGTGCCAAGTCTAGCACTCCCTAGTAGACTTAGAATTTTTCTCATTTTAAATCCCTCTACCAGGTGCTAAGTCTAGACTCCCTGGCAGACTTAGAATTTTTTATCTTAAGCTCTTCTACCAGGTGCCAAGTCTAGCACTCCCTGGTAGACTTAGAATTTTTCTCATTTTAAATCCCTCTACCAGGTGCTAAGTCTATTACTCCCTGGCAGACTTAGAATTTTTTATCTTAAGCTCTTCATTTGTTGATTTTACTGAGCACCCAAACATGTAGGGTTGTAGTAATGCAGTGAGTTTATACATTCAAATTTTAAGCTTTGTTTGTCTGGTGCGGCTATGCAGCCCTACATCCTGAGTGAATTTAAGATTTAATTTTCTAAGTCTGGCTAATCAGGTGCGGCTGTGCAGCCCTACATCCTGGTTGAACTTAGAATTTTAATCTTGAGCTTTTCAGTGGTCGGCTCTATTGAACTTTTAATCATATACGTTCGTGTAGGCGATTCCCCGTTCAAACAGAGTTATAAAGCTTGAAGCCTTGAATGATTTGTTGAGATTTTAGAGTGGTTCGACCTAAGCTTTTACTAAGGTGTATCCTTGGTAGTAGCTTAGGCCTCCTCCCTTATAATCTTTGAATCAAAATCACTTTCGGAGTAGAAAAGTCATGTTCTAATTTCTTTGATTGTTGAAATCCATACAACATGAAAAATAAAACTTTCACATAAAGAAAAATACATTGACATCACTGATAATAAGCTTTGAGGTGCTCGGCGTTCCACGGGTGGGGCAATGCTTTGCCACTAAGATCAACTAACTTATAGGTGCCATGTCTCACGATCTCAGTGACTTTGTACGGACCTTCCCAGGTGGGTCCTAGAGCTCCGCTGCTTGAGTCTCTCGTGTTAAGTAGTACTTTTCTTAGCACGAGGTCATCCACTTTAAAGCTGCGTGGTTTGACCCGAGTGTTGTAGTAGCGCGCCGCTCTATTCTTATACTCAGCCACACGGAGACGGGAGGTCTCTCTATGCTCCTCTAACAGGTCAAGGCTTAACCTTTGGCATTCTTCGTTAATTTCTGGGTTGAAGTGTTCAATTCGAGGGGAAGGTAGTCCAATTTCAACGGGTACTACCGCCTCTGCTCCAAATGCCAATGAAAAAGGGGTTTCACCCGTGGAGGTCCTTGCTGTTGTTCTATACACCCATAAGATATTTGGAAGCTCCTCTGCCCAAAGCCCCTTCAAACCTTCAAGCTTGCTCTTTAAGTTTTTCTTAATGATCTTGTTCACAGCTTCTACCTGGCCATTGGCCTGTGGGTGAGCTGGAGAAGACTTGAAGTGTTTGATACCGAGTTCAGTGCACCATGATCTAAACTTTTCATTGTCAAATTGCTTGCCATTATCTGAGACTATGGCATAGGGAATGCCAAACCTGCACACCACATTCCGCCATATGAAGTCGGTGGTTTTACGTTCGGTGATTGTGGCTAGTGCTTCGGCTTCCACCCACTTAGTAAAATAATCTACTGCCACTATAGCAAACTTGGTCTGACCTTTTCCTTGAGAAAGGGGTCCTATCAGGTCGACCCCCCATTGGGCAAATGGCCAAGGACTTGTGATATTAGTCAAGTACTCAGGTGGTTGTCTCGGAACTGTAGCAAAACGATGACACTGGTCGCACTTTCGACTAAATGACCTGGCATCTTCGTACAAGGTTGGCCAATAATATCCTTGCCTTATGATTTTATGTGCCAACGACCTTCCTCCAGAGTAGTTACCACATACTCCCTCATGAACTTCTTTCATGACGTAATCTGCCTCATCAGGTAGGAGACACCTTAGTAGTGGTAGGGAAAAACCTCTCTTGTATAATACATCTCCTCTCATTATATAACGTGTTGCCCGACGTTGGAGCCGTCGCGCCTCTACTTTATCAAGAGGCAATTCACCATCTCTTAAGAATTTTATGATTGGATCCATCCAGGAAGAGGTGGTCAAGCTTCTAACTCATCTATACTTGAGCTAGGGAGGAATTCGACCGGCACTGTATGATTCAACTCGGTTTCGTAGGCAGATGCTAGACGTGCCAACGAATCAGCGTTAGCATTCTCTGAGCGTGGTATTTGCTTAACTTCCCACCACTCGAATGTGCAAAGAAGTTCTTTCACCTTTGCTAGGTAGCTGCCATTCTTTCCCCCTTCGTCTGATATTCTTCCGTTATGTGATTGACAACCAATTGAGAGTCACTAAAGACTTTGACACGGCTTACCCCCACCTTCCTTGCTAACCGCAATCGGCCGAAGTGCTTCATACTCGGCTTCATTGTTAGAAGCCTTAAACCCAAACCTTAGAGCATATTCAATGTGGGCTTGGTCAGGTGAGACTAAGATAAGGCTCGCTCGCAACCCTTCATATTGGAAGACCCGTCCACGTAGAGTGTCCAAGTGGACCCTTCTCTTTGTGGAGGGATGAGTCCCTGGTCTGGAGCAAGCTCTCTTTCAGGGGTTAAGTGTGTTTCCTCTTTTTCAGGTGTGAGTTCTGCTATAAAATTAGCCACGACCTGGCCTTTTATTGCGGTTCTCGGCTTATATTGAATATCATACTCACTAAGTTCCACCACCCACTTCATCAATCGACCTGATGCTTCCGGTTTTTGTAGAACTTGCCTCAATGGGTGATTTGTCAGAACTACAATCCTGTGTGCTTGAAAATATGGCCTCAACCTCCGAGCTGAGGTTATTAAGGCTAGTGCCAATTTTTCCATTTGTGGGTACCTCGTCTCCGCATCCACCATGGCTTTGCTCGTATAATATGTAGGTAGTTGAACTCCACCTTATTCTCTTACTAGAGCTGAGCTCACCGCTGTCTCTGACACAGCTAAATACAAAAACAACTCTTCACCTAGGACAGGCTTGGAGAGTAGAGGTGCGGAGCTTAAGTAGTTTTTTAGCTCTATGAATGCTTTCTCGCACTCCTCTGTCCATTCGAACTTACTTCCTTTTCAGAGAACCTTAAAGAATGGGAGACACTTGTCTGTCGCCCTTGATACAAATCTGTTCAGTGCTGCTACCTTCCCATTCAAGCTTTGCAATTGTTTAAGGTTTCTAGGGGATTCCATGTCCAGGACAGCTTTCAACTTATCCGGGTTCGCTTCTATACCTCTTTGGTGGACCATAAACCCCAGGAATTTTCCTGAAGTTACTCCAAATGCACATTTGTACGGGTTGAGCTTCATCTGGTACCTTCTTAGTACATCGAATGCCTCTTTTAGATCAGAGGTATGTTGGTCTGCCTGGTGGCTCTTGACCAACATGTCATCTACATAAACCTCCATGTTTCTCCCAATTTGCCCAGCGAACATTTTATTCACCATTCGTTGGTAGGTTGCACCTGCGTTCTTCAACCCGAATGGCATAACCTTGTAGCAATAAAGCCCTTGACTTGTCACAAAGGAAGTTTTCTCCCGGTCGGGCTCATACATCTTAATTTGATTATATCCCGAGTAGGCATCCATAAAGGTCATCATCTCATGCCCCGGCGGTGGCGTCTACCAGTGATCAATCCGAGGTAGGGGAAAACTATCTTTTGGACATGCCTTGTTAAGGTCGAGAAAGTCTATGCATACCCGCCATTTTCCGTTAGCTTTCTTCACTAGAACAACATTGGATAGCCATCCGGGTAATGCACTTCACCTGGACAAAGTCCGCCTCTAAGAGCTTTCTTACCTCCTCGGCTATAACTCCATTCCTGGCTTGGTCAAACACTCTACGTTTCGTCGACGACGGAACGAAGCGTGTGATCGACGTTTAAACGATGCACCATAATTTTTGGATCGATGCCAGGCATATCTTCATGAGTCCACGCAAACACGTCAATATTTTCCTTCAGAAATTTTATTAAGTCATCTCTCTGCTCACCCCCCAGTCTAGTCCCGATTTTGACACACCTTTCTAGTAGAAGCGGGACAGACTCCATGTCTTCTGTGGGTGTTGCTCTTTGATCGAACTTTTCTGGTAGTATTACTAAGGGAGGTTGTTCCGCCTCTTCTACCAAGTTGGCCGTAGGAGAGCACGCCTCTTCCTTAGTATGCTCTACCGCGATCACGTTTACCGATGTAGTACCCTTCATAGCCGTGTAATAACACTCTCGAGAGACCTTTTGTTCCCCTCTGATCACCCCTACTCCATTTGCAGTAGGGAACTTCATTATTTGATGATAAGTCGATGGTACGGCCCTGAGAGCGTGGATAGTAGGGCGTCCCAATATGATATTATAAGCTGACGGGCACTCAACCACTTGGAATTCTACCATCTTAGTGACGGTGTTGGGTTCTTCTCCAAAAGTGACCGGCAACTCGATACTTCCTTCCGGGATGACTTGGCTTCCCTCAAATCCCACCAAGGGTGCTAGATTTCTTTTCAATTTTTCTCTTCCGATCCCTAACTTTTCAAATGCGCTCAGAGAGAGTACGTCTACCGAGCTACCGCCATCGACCAGGACACAGTGCACTCTTAAGTTAGCTACAATGATTACCACTACCAGAGCATCATTGTGAGGTTGGTGGATGTCAGCGACTTCATCTTCATCGAAATGAATTTTTGCCTCCCGTCTAGGCATTGTATGGGTGGTGAAGACTTCGAACCTATGTGGGGCGTGACTTGCCTCTCGGGCACTTGCTTTTCTTTTTCTGCTTGACTCTCCGCCCGTTGGTCCACCAAATATAGTTCTTATGTCACCTCCCAAGGGCTTTTTACCACCTCGGTCCTGGTCTTTCTGTTCAGGTCTGGTGTCGCGCTGACCTCCTTCTCTCCTCATTACGAACTCCTTTAGGTACCCTCTTTGAATTAGAGTTTCAATTTCCTCCTTAAGATCAAAACAATCGGAGGTAGTATGACCGTGATCCTTGTGGAAAAGACAATACTTGTCTTTATTTCTTTTGTTCGATCCCGCTTTCATCCTCGACGGCCACCTTACCAAGTTCTTATATTGGATCTCCATGAGTAGCTGCTCTGCTGGTATGGTGGTAGGGGTGTATTTCTTGAACTTGCTAGGAGGAAGACTTTGTTTACCAAGTCGATCTTCGATCTTTCTCCTCTTGTCATTTTCATGGCGATCATTCCTCCGGGTAGCATCTTCCGCTCGGTCTTTTCTTTTATGTTCCGAGTGTTTGCTACTACCACCTTCTTCTGGAGCTCTTCTTGCACTGAGCAACTCTCCGGCACTCATGTATTTTTGCGCCCTAGAAAGAAGCTCAGTGTATGTAACCGGGGTCTTTTTGCCTAACGACCATAAGAATTTCTCATCTTTCAATCCCGCCATCATAGCAGTCAGGGCTATGTCGTCACTATAACCTTCTACTTTCAAAGCCTCATTATTGAACCTTACCACATAGTCACGTAGGCTCTCCCCCCATTTCTGACGAATAGTTAACAGGTGCGTAGCCGGCTTCTTGTGATCTCTTCCTCCGAGGAACTGAGTCACAAAGGACCGCGTAAGGTCTTTGAACGAGGAAATGGACCTTGGCTTGAGTTGTCTGTACCATCCTCGTGCAGGGCCTCCTAAATTGAGAGGGAATGCCCTACACTTGATTGCGTCTCGGACTCCCTGGAGCTCCATCAAGGTCCGAAACGTGTCAACATGTTCTACCGGGTCCTTAGAGCCATCATAGATGGGCATGGTTGGCATCTTGAACTTGGCGGGTAAGTCTACCTCCATAATGTCATCAGTGAATGGAGGCTCTGCCTGCTCGAGGAGGTCTTCCAAAGCAAGGGGAGCCTTACCTCGGTACTCCTTCTTCATGTGACCGAGCTCGTCTTGGAGCTTTTTTAGCTCCGGCGCCCAAGGTTGGGTGCTTTCCGCGGTGGACTTCATAACTTCAGTTTGCTCTTTCCTCTTTTGATTCAAAACATCTCGGAGGTCGGATCCTCCCTTCAGCCGAGATTGTCCAGGTCCAGGACGGGACGAGGAAGCACGTTGATTGTTCGTCCTCTGCTTCCCCTTCGAGCCACCTCCTCCGTTGGTTCGCGACTCATCTACATACTCCACATGTTCTTTGCCCTTGCCGTTACCGGGGTTTGATTCTTGGCGGTCGACTACGAACTTCTGATTGAGTATTTCAAGTACCTTTGAAAGGTCTCGATTCACAACTCCAACTTGTTCTTCCAAGGCATCCACCCTCCTATCCTGCAAGGGTTCAACTCTCTCGATCTCCTCTTCTTGAACCCGGTCTCTGTCCCCACGAGCCGGGTACCTTCTAGTACGAGGAATGTTGTTTTCCACTCCTTCATTACTAGCACGGTGCTCTGTATGACTCCTCCGACTCATTCTTGATGGTAGAGCACGTAATAAAGTATTATCCCCACAGACGGCGCCAACTGTTGTTGCGTAAAAATGGAGAGCTTCCACGTAGGCAACGAACGTAATTTATGGGATGAATCGGAGGTAGTGCGATGCTTCGACGGCGTTCTAGGCAGGTACCTGCACAGGAAAGGAAAAGAACACCGGTGTGGTGCCGGCCTAACACCCTCCGATGCTTAAGTCAGAGCTAGTGTGCCAGAGAGAATTCGAGTAGAATTGTAGTAGAAAAATGTTACCTAATGAATGAATTTCTTCTCCTATTTATAGAAGATTAGGTTGATGACATCATCGCGCCACGTGTCACTTCGGGATTGGTCCAAGTGTTGGATATTGAATGGGTGTAGGTGTGTAGGTGTGTTGGTAGGTGTGTAGGTGCGTAGGTGGCTGGTGTGCACCTACGCTTCTCTGAGGTGGGGGTAGATGCGCGCAGCGCAATAGCGGAGCTTCTTTCTTGGACACTTAGTCTATATTTCTTTGGGATGAGTCCGCGTCTATACACACCTCTCTTGATGGTATGTCCTCCGCTAGTGGTGGAGGTCGGGTCCGTCATGCGTGGCACGCTCATATAACCAGGTTGACATGCGTAGGCCGAAAGAGTTTGAAATTACCTCGTGTCTCTTCATATGCCCGACACGTGGTCATTTTACCCTTAGCGATATTTTCACCCATAACAAGACTGATTTTCCTATAATATTCCTGAGGACATGGATATATATTCGGGAGGCCAACACAAATTCTCATAAAATTTTGAATGGCTTGATGTCACTCTCCCAATTCTTCTCCCCAGTATTTTATTGCATAATTATTATTAAGAATAATATTAGTCTGTAAATGTGAGTCTTTTACAATAAAACATAAAACGTAAAAAATAAAATAAAAATTAACAGAAGGTCCATTTTTTAAAATAACATTAAAATATAATTATCACTCTAATGGTGGTTCGATTGAAATGAAAGAGAAAGGGAATCAGAATCAATTAGTTTGTTTGGTGTAGAAAATGGAATAAGTAGTGGAATTCTAAAAAAGAATCAATTATTTAGTTTGGTTCAAGTGATGAATGGATAACTTATTTTTCAAATGAACCAAATTAATAATTAAAAAATGTTTTAAATAGTAATTTTAAATATGTAATATTATTTTGTCTAATTAAATAATATGAATATGAATATTATTACAATTTTTATTTTAGAATATTTATTATAATCATAAATATTCACTAATTATAATTTAATATGGTAAACTATTACTCAATTCTAATATTGTATACTTAATCAATAATTAATTATTTTACCATTTTTTTAATATCAATAATAATTAAAATAAATAAATTTTATTCAATCATTGATTAATATATTATATATGTTATTGATATAATTATAATATTAAAATGGTGATTTAGGTATATAGCCACTAATAGTCAAAACTAACACCCCCACACATAGTCAAAACTCCAAAATTTAAATCTTATTTTTCACACCTCGTTCTTTTTATCTTTGGGGTGACTAATAATGTCTCTAAAGCTATGATTGGTTACGAATCTTTTCTTTTATATATACATACATACATATATATATATATATATATATATATATATATATATAGGGGCGGAGCCAGAAACTTTTTTTAGGGGGGGCAAAAATTATATGATGCTAATTTTAAAAAATAAGGGGGGCAAAATAGATCAATAATGCTAAAATTTCAATTTTTTTACTTAAAATAATACTATTTTATTTAAAATTTTCATTATTTTAAAAATGGGGGGAGGGGGGGCAATTGCCCCCCTCAGCCATAAGGTGGCTCCGCCCCTCTCTCTCTCTCTCTATATATATATATATATATATATATATATATATATATATATATTAATTAATTTGAGATTTTGTTGAGTTTCAAAGATCAAGATTATATTTTATGCACAGACAACTCTTATAAATTTGAGTAGCAGAGTTTGAGTTTGGACCACTTCTTATAAAAAAAACTAGTGGTTTTGCATCATTTATATATGAATAAAGAAATATGGGACCATCTTTGAAGGCGATTGATAAGGAAGCATCCCGGGGACGGGATCTCCTCAAAAGTTTTCACGTATATATAATATTTTGTTCTCACACAAACAATCACACGATCCTCTAATATTTGGTGTCAGAAAATTTGTAGGAAAATATGTTTAGTAGGTGGCATTACATGGTTTGATCCCATGACTTTAAAATTTATCAACTAATTTATCTACTTCAAACTACTCTATCCCACTAGTTTATTTAATCTTCTCATCTTGCTGAATAATTTCAAGACTGCAGTAATTAAATTTATTTGTATATTTTTTTACTGTCATAAATTTCAAGACAACAAAAGCTCAACCGGTAGGAATGTACTAAATAGACTGCGTATGAATGTACAAACCAATATTCATTCTATTTAAATAGTTTTTCGTCTCTCTCTCTCTATTGGATAACTAATATTTTGCTCTCTTATCCAAGTTCAAGCCTTAGCAGCAAACACTACAAGAAAAGTTGCATTTTGAGGCCCGGGTACAGCAACGAAATACGCCTCTATTTAAAAATAGTGACGAAATTAGAGACGAAACAGTTCATCTCTGAAAACGGCGTCGCTTCTTCAAAATAGTGACGCTAATAAAATGTTGACCATTTAGAGATGAAATCAATTTAGAGACAAAATCAATCGCTGAAAATAGGAACACAATATCATATTACGTCTAAATATTAGAGACTCAATGTGTCGCTAAAATGAGGGAGAGAGTTTGTCTCTAATATTAGCGACACATTTCATCTCTAACACAGAGACGTATTGCCTCACTAATAAAGTCAACTGATTGACTTTAGCGACGAACTTCATTGCTAAGTTAAGTAAATAAAAAATGTATTCGAAACATTTAGAGACACAATGTGTTGATATTTTAGCAATTTAATAAAAAAAAAATATTTTTTAAATTAAAACAAAATTAATTAAATGTTTCCATCCCAAAAAAATATACAAAAGCAAATTAAATTATCCAAAATACAATATCAAAAAAAAAAAAAGAACTATGGAGCGCTCGTATTATCGTCATCTGGACGATGAGAAGTAGACCAGGAGCCGAGAGCCCTATGCTGAAGCATAAATGCCTACATTTGAGCCACTATATTATTACATTGAGCCTGAAGATCATCTGTACGCATTACAAGAAAATAGTGAAATAGCAACGCAACGGGCCTAGTTTCCGTCGTTAGATGTAATTAACGACGGAATTAACGCGGAATTGCCTGACGTTATTTTTGTCATCGTTAGACAAAACTAACGACGACATGCATCGTTAATCAACGATGGAAAAGTGTTCCATCGTTGGCTTTTGTTGACTAGAAACGGGCGATGGAATGCGTCGTTATAATAGTCAAAGTAACCGTTGACTATAACAGTGGAATGCGTCGTGGATAAGTCAAAGATACATATTGACTACAACGACGCCATACGTCGTTAATTAAGACAAAGTGATTTTTGACTCTAATGATGGAATGCGCAGTGGATAAGTCAAAGATATATATTGACGACAACGACGCAGTGCGTCGTTATTTAAGATGAACCTTCAAATCATGTCGTACAAACTGTTGGGCATAATATTTTCTTCTAGAGCGCATCGACGAAACCACGATGCAATCGAATCAAATCCTCTAGCAGGTATGTTGTACTGCGCCTTAATATTTAAAAGTTCTGTAGCAGCAGCAAGTTGACTTACCTGACACCCATCGTACAATGGTCGATTGGCTGTCTTTAGCATCATGTGCATCTTACATGCTTCCGGATTCATTTCCTCTTCAACAACCCGTTCATCTTCGTGTATGTTTAAACTTTCACGGAAATTTTCATTGCCCCCATACCCCGCACCATCAAGTATCATTTGCTGCATCTGACAATACTACTATTCATAATTCCGTTCTTTGGCAACAACCTCTACATTCGAGCTGCTACCTTCGTATCATCTCGATTCATGTAATATAGCGTCGAACATTTCCTTTGTTTCCCCCTGAAACACACAGTGGTAATAATTTTGCACAAATCCCCGTCTATAAAGATGAACCTTCAAATCTGTAACCGGTATGATTCTCTTATTGTCGCATGTCCTGCACAGGCAACGTAGCTTTCCACCATACTTTTCATAATAGACAGTTGTCATTCAAAACTCAACAAATTGTTCAACCCCGGCCACGAACTCATCGTTCAAATACCCGTCTATCAAACGAACATACATCCACTCTCTCATTTTCTTTTTTCTTAATGCTAACAAACAATGGGAAGAGAGGATTTTATAATGGACTCCTCTGCTCATTTGCGACCAGATGGTAGTATTTTTGCTACCAACTTGTCGCATTTTTCCACCAAAATTTCCCGCCATTTTCCTCACTGTCCCGAGTCACATCAAGTCACAGAATTTACGACCACATGGTCACTAATTTTGGTGACCACTTGGTAGCTTTTCTCCCACCAAATTGTTTATCTACCACTGGTCACTTAAAATCACAACATTTGCGACCATCTAGTCACTTAACAATGTGACCAACTGGTAGCTTATTTCTCGCCAAATTTCTAAGCTACCACTGGTCACTAAAGGTCACCAAAATTGCGACCATATGGTCACTCTTAATTGTAACCACTTGGTAGCCTTGCTTCTGCCAAATTTACGCGCCTTTTTTGCTACTAAATGATACCTCGTGTCACAAAATTGCGACCATATGGTCGTAATTTTGTAGTGACCATATGGTCACTTTCTTCTCGCCAAAAATTCGCGCCATTTTTTATGACTAATTCTTTATTTGGTCGCAATTTGGTCACAAAAAGTGACCATATGGTCGTTTTAAGTCAAACTTCATATTTACTACCAGAGTGGTCACCAAAAAAACTACCCAAGACTTTGGTCACAAATTTCTGGTTGTAATTTAACAGTTTTTTTGTTGTGAAAAAATGTTTTTAGGAAACTTTTTAATTCATACCTTCATCTTACTTTCTCCATCGTCATATTCTTAAATTACCTCTTTCCATTTCACTCTTATTTCCCGTCACCGTTGCCGTCATCTCTAAGGGGCGGCACAACGAAACCTGAGGCCTTTGACAAAATAAAAAACTGAGTTCTTTTGTTTTTATTTTTTCTTTCCAAGAAATTTTAATATCATGTAATATCTTATATAATCCTATTTTTTGCCTTTCAAGATGTATTTTTTAATTAAAATTTGATGATCTAAATTCATCGGAATGTCTTTTTTAATAGAAAATATTATTGCCAACACGAGCATAGCTCAAGTGGTTAGACATCTACTTCATTCCCATGAGATCAAAGGTTCGAGTCATGATTTCATGGGGTTCCATCTAAAAAAAATTGACAATGAGAGGAGTAGCACATGCACCTTATAAACATTGTGAGTTCTCTCCCCTCCCCCAATTTAATATAATATCTATAAAAAAAAATACTGCTAATAAATTTAATCTTTCGTACGCATCAATGATCTTAAATTTGATTTTATTATTTTTAATTTTAGAAAACTATGTTAGCGTCAACATTGTTTGTGATATATAAGCGATCGATGAATTTTGAAAATATTTAGGGTAAATTACCATTTTAGTCCCTGAACTTTCACTCAGGTTTTATTTTCGTCCCTAAACTTTCAAAAGTTACATTTTTCATCCCTGAACTTTACAATTCGTTTCATTTTAGTTCTTCTGTATGTGTTTTTCCGTCAAGGACGCTACCAGAGGGCTTATGTGGCATGTAATCGATGTTGTGACATTATATAAAAGTACAATGAGGTTAAATGACGTGGAAAACGAATATATAGTGAGTTTTAAGGCTGGAATTATGGAGAAAAAATGAGATTAACATTACTGTATATTCATTTTTTCATTGCATTTAACCTCACTCTATATTTCTATAATGTCACGTCATCAATTACATGTCATATAAGCCCTCAATTAGTGTCCTAGATGGAAAAACAAAAACTCTAGGACCAAAACGAAACAAATTGTAAGGTTCAGGGATGAAAAATATAATTTTTGAAAGTTTAGGGACAAAAATGAAACCTGAGTGAAAGTTCAGGGACCAAAATGGTATTTTATCCAAATATTTACATATATACATAATTTATTATTTTAATAGGACAATCATTTTAGCCTCGCAACCCATCAATACTTTTAATTCAGAAAATAAATCAAAATTATTAATGTCATAAAATATATTATATGATGGGGCTCTTGCGAAAATAGCAAAAATAGGTTCAATATTTGTAAAAATAGCAGGAAAAAAACATATTTGCAAAAATAGCAGAAAAATTTAATTCACATCTAAAAAATTACAAAATTGCCACTAGTAATCAGTGATTAGTAATCACTGATTATTGATATCCTGATATTTTATGCAGTAATCACTGATTACCACTGATTATTTTATAAGTTATCACTGATATCTCTGATAACATGAATGAGGGTTTTTAAAAATCTGCTATATTTGCAAATACTTTTTAAAACTGCTATATTTATAAATATTGCTAAAAATTCTGCTACCCAATGAAATTTTCCTTATATGATTTAGTATAGGTTAAAGGTCTGTCTCGTGTGGTCATTTTAGTGGGACATTGATGTAGTTTCTTCTTTCTCAAGAGAAACGGGGAAATAAATCACTCTACTTGTTGTCTTCGGCTTAGTAAGGAGGGATCGAGTTAAATAAAAAAGATTAACTATTTCGACTTGGTAATCCTTATATAATGAAAAATAAGGATTGTTGATCTTCTTTGAGATATAAATTCATAAGGAACGATGCTCTTTTTTAATTAATTAGAAAATGTTATTTTAATTTTTTTTTTCTTGATTTTTCTTTCAAGCTAAATAAAAAAAAAGTTTTTTAATTGAAGGGAGTATACATTTAAAATTAAATTGAAGATTTTGAAGGTAAATAAAACGAATTCTAGATTTAATAACTTATAAATGCAATTTTCTTTAATTTTTTTCCAAAATTTATATAAATATATTATATTTTAAATATGATATGTTAGTAAATTATTATTCAGAATAAGAAAAAATAAAAGTGTCTATGTTCTTTATTATATTATTCAATAAAATTAAAGTGGTAATTTAATAATTTAAAATGACAAATTAAGATAATAAAGCAATAAAATAAAAGTGATTAATATGTATGATAATTATTTTTGTTATTTTAAATATTTAGAATTAAGTTGATATTTAGTATTTAAATTGAGAAATAATGGTAGTTTAGATATTTACTAATATTAGGAGGGTATTAGTGTCAAAAAAAAGTTTCTCCAATTAATACATTTTTTAAGAAGTAATATCTTTCTCATAAATAACGTGTTATATTTATAAATATTATTATTTTTCTGTAGAATTATAGTCACATACTATTAAAAATAATATAGATAATCCCAACATATAAGAAACAAATACAATGGCAGTTACAAACAAATCACAACATTTTATTGTCTAATAACATGATTCGGAGCTCCCACAATATTAAAAAGAGAAAAACACATAGAATTGACAGTACGCACACAAACACATGCATCATTATTTTGATTTTAATACATATTAATCCAAAGCTTATGCTTGGATGCATGCAAGAAAAAGCAATGGGGAGAGAGACCTGAGAATAGAAGGCTTAATTAGGGAGAAGCTTAAAGGATTCCAAATGGCGAATGTTTTTGAGGTCCACAAAAACAAGAGTCACAAATCTGAAGCGTAAACCTCCTCTAGTAGCCTCTAACTTAAGCTTATAGTTAGTCCCAGCCACGATCTGCTTCTCTCCTGCATATACTTCAGGGTACTTCAAACTATCTCCTGTCTGCTTGTTATGCTCATCGACCGCGTATTTCCCCAAATCTTGAATGTCTGGTGCTGTTACATTCTCAATTGGATAATATCCGCCAGCTTTTTCTGTATTTTTAGTCTCCACAGAATTGGGCAAAGTTTTCTTGGAATCAATGGATTTTGCTGCCAAAGTTTTTCTTGGGTCAGCAGCCAAGGTTAAGAGAGGGAGAAGGAGGAGGAGAGAAGCTAAAAGGGTAACTGATTTCTTCATCATTTGTTTTTTTTTTTTTTGTTTTAGAAGGATATTCTTTTCTTTTTTGAAGTATTTTGATGGTTTTGATTAAGGTTTGTCTATAGCGTATTTATAGCGATGGAGGCTAGGAGTTGAACACATTAGATTACTAATATGCCCTTAATTTGAGTGGTTGGAAATCGAATTGCAATGCTTTCCTGTAGTTTGGGGATTATTGATAACAAGTTATTGTAGAGCACTTATTTCATCTGATATTTCATCATCAATTTATCAATTACAACTACTTGTATAATTTAATGTAAAAATTGATAACATTAAAAATTCAAAGTTTAATTTCACATTACGTTCAAAATTCAGGAGTAAAATATTGATTTATTCTTAAATTATTATAATTTAGTAGCATTTATGGAAAATGAAAAATTGGACCATCTTTACAGATGATTGATGGTGAAACGTACATAAATTATTTGGTGTGTCGGGTACACTATGCCTAGCTTCGATCCGCCCCGCCACGTATCATCTAAATTCTAATATTATCCATCCCACTCCCACTAGACCGCTTCTTATCTCTAGGTGAACCAACCGCGGCTTGGTATCAAAAATAGTTGAATCGAATTCCACCCCCTTTCAAATTTTACTACCTAAAATTATATTATTATTTTTTTTAATTGTGTGATAGAAGTAAATTATTGAGATGGATGAAATTTAAGTTCTTCCATATTCTTATTGATAAATTTTTAATTAAATAAATTTTAATGAGTGGTTCAATTTAAGCTTAATTCAAATAAAAATAAAAATTGAAAAATTGGACCATCTTTAGTGATGATTGATAAACTACTTTATTAAAACATGGTTAAACTTGTTAAATTTATATAAATAATCTAAAATAATATATTTATGTATGTGAGAATGATCAGTATTTATTGGCATTGGAAAGTGAGGTAACTTATTTGTATATTTTTTGTTGTTAAAAATGAAAAACGACAAAAGCTCAAACGGTAGGAAAGGAATTCCATGTCAACTAACATGTCGAATAGATAGGCTATGGATGAATGTAAAAAACAATAAATGACTCGGTTCATTAGTTTCCACATATTATTATTATTATTTATATATATATATATATATATATATATATAACACTGTGGGGATGATTTTCAGAACTGAGCACGTGCTTAGTTCTTCCATAGTTTAAAGGTCAGTTCTTATGTCCTTCTTCTTCATTTTGTTGGAATTCGAAATGGTTAGATCTAAGGAAGTTCGCGAGTTAAGAGTCGTAGGACTGCGAAGTTTGTAGTTGACGATGATGGTCTCGATTGTAGGGTTTTGGAGAGAATTGACCCAGCTGGGTTTGCTGCTAGTCCTTCTTTTTCTCCTCCTTCTCAAGGGACTGTATTGATCCTTCCTCCACCGAGATAGGTTACATTCTGAGTTTGAGTCCGCATTGGACACCGAGGCATTTATGAATAAAGAAAAATGGGACTATCTTTGAAGGTGATTGATGAGGAAATGTCCTAGGGATGGGACCTCCTCAAAAGTTTTCAGGAATTATATATATATAATTAATTGTTCTCACATAAACAATCACACAATCCTATAATATTTTGTTTCAGAAAATTCGTAGGAAATTATTTTTAGTAGGTGGTAGCACATGATTTGAGCATATAACTTTAAAATTCATCAACTACACTAAAAGAAAATCAGAGGATGCTTATTGGCATGCTAAGTGGGGGGGAGTTTATTGACACAAGAGAATTAATAATTAGCTTAAAAAATATCATTGGTTTAGGCCCGTTGATCAAAACATAAATAATATTAGGGTATATCAATCCCCGATATCTAAATCTCAAGCCAGTACATTAAACACATAGTTTTAAGTTCAACCAGGCATAAACAACGTAGTTTTGACAAATAAACAATTAGGGGTTTGTTCATACATTATTTGGCAAAGTCTTATTTTCAAATATAACTGAACTCTTTTAAAATATACAAAAATAATTCAAATATGCTTTATGTGATACAATTTTCACTTCTAGAATAAGTTTATTTTGAGAAATTTTAATAAATTATACTTTTTTTATAACTAATTTTAAAAATAGGAAAATGTTTTTAGGTTCCCAATGAAATTTTATTCTTTTAAAATTTGATTTTTTTAAGATTTATTTTTATCTTTTAAACGAAAAATATAACAATTTATTATTTTTTATAAACATTTTGATGCAATCGAGGCACAGCACATTAAAACTAGCTTATCTCTTGTAATAAAAAATATTAGTTAGTTAGTTAATAGTTAGTTATATTTAAATTCATTTTCATCTTCTTTCTATAAATAGATGAATTGTATTTTGATCAAACACGTAATGAGAATTCAATCATCTTCTTGTGATCACATTTTTGGTTTCTAATATAGTATCAATCGCCCGAGGCTTACTGCCAACTTCTTCTTCTTCTTCGAAATTTTCATTCCTGGTTTACTTGTAATGGCTTCCACTTCCACAGCTTCAACTGAAAATCCACTTCCGCAAACTCATCAAAATTCAGAAATGCAAGAATTAAAAGCATTGAAATCTTGGAAACAAGACCTCCATTGTTAAGCTTGGAGATGAGAATTACATTCTCTGGAAATTCTAGATTCTTATTGCAATAGAAGGTCACAATCTTGAATTCTACATTGATAATGTAACAAATCCTCCTGCCAAATTCATCATTTATGCTTCATTGCCTGTTGAGGAATTATTTGAATCTGCACCTTCTTCTTCTTCGGTACCAATTTAAAATATAGTCACAAAATGGTAACAAGAAGCAAGAATGGAATTACACCCAAAAGTTCTTTAGCATTTGTCGCATTTGGCCACAAATTCCTTCGCATCTCTGAGTATAGAGGGTAAGTAGAACCCCTGTGTCATTGCTATTTGACTCAAAAATCGCGGTCCAGCATAATTTTCATAGTGACCGAGATGCAATTATTTAAACGCATGGAAACTCTTCTGCCATCCCAAAAATTTTAAGTAAGGTCTGTCAAAAGACCTTATGTATAGCTCTTCTCGAATGAGTGAGTATTAGGCGACCCTCATTTAGACCTTGTAGGCTTCAAACCTCTCCTCGGGGAGGGAGCCAGTTCACATATAGTCAATGATAGGGCTTCTTTAGTCCGAGCCATGTTATGCCCTTGCCCTACCGGCATAGCCTCTTTGATCCCGTCCTTCCCACTCCCCTTGTCTGAGTCAGAATTTATGTTGGGCTCAGACAAGTAGTTGATCGATAATATCGTTAATTTATAGGAAAGTTATGAATTCCATCTCGTGTAAATGTGTTCTCAGTTACTATGATAAGTCGATATTTAACCATTTAAACTTCTACATAACTACTTGTTTTTGTTGTGAAATAAAATCATTGTAATTCTTTTCTATCTTAAGTAAGGTTTAAGAGTTTTAGTATCACTGAATCACTGAACTTATCTTTAAGTTACTCATCTCGACTTTAATACTCGCATATGACTCACATACTTAGTCATGATTTCATAAGAGTAACTTAGGGTTTTACTATTAGAATGTTTGATATTAATATATTTCTATATATTTCTAATATCATCAATTGAATCAATATAGATAATAGAAAGAACTTATGTTTATTTATTTATATTATTTGAAATAAATTTTCTTTATTAAATAATTACAAGTTCTAGGACACCATTCCTAGCAGATGATATATACTGAGTTCGGAGCGGCCTCACCTCAAAACATTTGGGAACAAGAAGTAGGGAGAAGTTAAGCATGAACGTAATCCAAAATGTGTCGATGTTTACGTTCCGCTTGACCATTTTGTTGGGAGGTATGAGTGCAAGATCTTTGAACAAGAGTTCCTTGTTGTTTGAGAGAGTGAAGAAAATCGGAATGAAAGTGGAGAAAATAGGAATCATTATACTCTTTAGGATTGTCCGGGAGAAGGATTTTGATGGTTCGAGAAAATTGAATTTTGGTCATATTTACAAAATCAATATAAACTTGAGACAATGCACAATGATTTTTAAGAAAATATATCCAAGTGAAACGAGAATAATCATCAATAAATAAAACAAAATATCGATAACCACTCATAGTAGAAGTAAGAGCTGGTACCGAATATTAGAATGAATTAAACCAAAAGAAGTGTCATAAGAAGAAGATGTGAAGGGAAAGATAAGATTGGTTGTTTTGCAAGTTTACAGTTCAAGCAATCAAATGAAACAAATTTTGAAATAAGTTGTTATGTGAAACTAAGGTGCAAAGTTTTTCAGAGGAAGCACGACCGAGCGGAGGTGCCACTGATAGCTTAGAGAATCAGTAACAGAAGCATAAATAGAAGGAGAAACAGGGAGCTTGAGTGAAGTGAGCTCAAACAATCTGCCTATTTTGTGACCCGTACCGATTGTCTGTCTCGTCTGCGGATCTCGAACCTGATAACCATAAGGAGAAAAAAGAATATTTAAGCCAAGATCACATAACTGACCAAACAAATCCTAAATTGAAAATTAGATTAGGCACATAATAAGTATTGAGAAGGTTCAATGTACAGGTGGCAACAGTGCCAATATGAGAAATAGACCTACAGTTCCCATCAACAACTTGAATGGGGGGAATGATTTAGTCAGGGGGAACGAAGAAAGAAGAGAATATCAGAAGTTATGTGATTACAACAAGCATAATCAAGAAGCCAATAGTTACCTGGAGTGACTACTAGGGCAGAGGAATAGATGAGATTACCTGTTTGAAGATATCATGAAGATCACTAAAGGCAGTAGAAGCGGGAGTGGCAGCAGCAACAGATGAGGAACGACTTTTAGAGAAGTTTCTGGTTCTCATGGATTGTCCTGGAGAGCGAGATGGACGAGTACGAAAGATGTCCAAAATGTAACCAAGCCGATGATAATACCTGCACTCGATTGTTAGACAATTGGCAAGCTGGTGACCCGAAAACTTACAGTTCGCGCAGAATGGGGAGCCAGGAATTATATGCGGATTGCATAAAACGAAAATTTTCTCCATAATAAACCCAAAGCACTCAACGAATGGGTTCAAGTAGCTTGGCAGGCGCAGGCGGTCTAGGCAGCAGAAAAGGGAGCGGCTAACAGTAGGGTTCTAGGCAGTGCCGCGAGCAGGCGGATGAAGGGGATTAAAAATGAGCAGGAAAATAAAGTTAATGGAAAGAGGGCAGGGCGCGAGCAGAGGCAAGGTCAGATAGCTGTTAATACGCATGAAGGAAGAAATGGATTGCTGAAGAAAAAAAAAAGTCCTCAATGGAGAAAATGAGCAGCTAAAAAATGTATCACATCGAAAATGAAGAAAATGAGGTGTCTAGTGGCTAAACGAAGAACGGTGGCTAATCGAAGAGTCAAAGATTTACCAGATCAAATAACGTTGGTTGGGTTAGAAGTAGTTGGAACACTGATAACGACTATTGATCTGAGAACTTGACTAGAGGGATCAAAAGTTCTTCGTTGAAACTGGAATCAGGACAAAGGAACCAACGAGAAGAAAAATAATTTCAAGAACGGGGCTTTGATACCATGTGAATCGATGTATTGAGAGATTTACATATTACTGATACAAGATTGATAGAACACATATGGTAAGATTAGCCTAATTTAAGTCCTAATTGATAGCCTAGATAGTAAATATACAACTAATGATATATGGTAACAAAACTAATCATATCTATTCTTGTTAGCTTCATGTGTGGAGATCAAGTTAGTTATCTCATACTTGTTAAAGCTATAAAAGCCCGCATTTTTCGTTTTCCTGTGTGCGTGTGATATCACTTGTAATGAGAGCTTGAGCATCAATATAGAATCTCTCTCGGAGCTTGGGTGAGGATGTAGGCATTTTGTTGAACCTCGTAAATTTTTGTGCCTATCTTCTTCTTTCTTTCTTTGTACATTTTCATGGTGTTTGTAGTTCTCTTGTTTCTTTAGTCATAATTTTGTGTGTGTTATTCATCGAGAAATAAAAAAATATTTGATTATTTAGTATAACTGTGTTTTATTTTTATCAAATTCTTTCTTTTACAACACACTTGATGTTTATGTTTGATTATCACAATTAAAAATAGGGAGGGGAAGATGTTTGATTTAGCTAGCCGACCAATTTTTTTGAGTCAAGTTAATTTTAAGATGAGTCTTTCTTAGTTTATTCAAAATACTAAAATTATCTTTTCAATAGTTTTGAGAATGCTTTTAACTATTCCATAAGCATATTTAAAGAGAAATTTCATTGGGTGGCAGATTTTTATACAATATTCGTAAATATATCATCTCAAAAAAATATTTGTAAATATAGCAATTTTTATCATGTTTATCAGTGATTAACAATTATTTATGTTTTTATCAGTGACAAACATAGTGTAAAAATATGTAATTCAATGTTTATCATTGATAAACTCGATCAAAATTTGCTATATTTGCAAATATTTTTTGAGTATTTATTTTTATAAATATTACTAAAAATTTTGCTTGATTTGCAAATGCCCCATATTTAAATGGTCAAAATACTTCCAACATCCTGTCATTTAATCTTGAAGCCATTTTCAAAAAATTAAAAAACACTTGAAATACCCTAAACACACTTCTAAGAACATGAGTCACATGTTAGGCAAATTTTCTCTAACTAACGATATTTCGCACACTGATATGTCTCTTCAATCTCTAACCAAATACTTATTCTCACTTGTTTCTTTTCAGCATAAAATTTCTCTCACACAATACATATTTCATCTTATTATTTTCTACCACTACATTATCTCTCACTTAATAATAGTTAATGATTGTTGTGATAGCTTTTACTAATAGTATGTTTATGTAAAACACTGTTTTCTTCAAAAGTTTTTGAAAAAAAAAATATACTAAATTAATGTTTTCTCCTAGGCTCATAAATGTTAAAAAAAATTCAAATATTTATAATAATGTGGTAGAATATCATATCAAAGTGAAAAAAATGGTTAAGGACCGTTTGGGATAACTTTAAAAAGTGTCTATAAATATTTTTAATAGTTATCAAAAATACTTTTAAACACATAAAAAAATTATCACAAACAGACACTAAGTGAGTTAAAAACATGTTAACTATTTTAAAGTGATGTCAAATACATTTAGAAGTTTTTTTAAACACACTTATATTTTTATTGAAATTGTTTTGTGCAACTGCAGAACTTTCTTATTAGCTTTAAATTCAAAGAATTTTATCTTTTGGTGAAACTTATTTTTTATACAGATTACAATGTTTCTTAATTTTTTTTCCTAAGTTAAAGTTTAGTTTATATTAAAATTAGAACCAATAATCATCTGAATTAAAAAATTAATTTACTCCCATTCTAAATAATTTTTTTTATTTCTTGTTTCATAACTGATATTTTTCCCACTCATCCAAGTTCAAACCTTATTTATGATTCACTAACTACACTATCTACTTCAAACTATTTGTCCCACTAATTTATTGAAAAGACAACAAAAGCTCAACCGGTAGCTATTCAATGAATATAAATAGACTGAATAGACTGCGTATTAATGCACCAACCAATATCTTTTATTTAAAAATGAATATATTGTAATATTATATGGTTTGGTTCACTAGTTTCCTTTTACATATTAATTTTAGGGTAAAATGCAAATAAGACCATGTGGTCTTTTCAAAATGCATGAACACCCCCTTGTACTTTGAAAATAACAAATCGCACCCCTGTGATTCTAATTTTTTTCAATCAAACCCCTCCCCTTCAATGTCAATAATTTTCTTTTAGCCATAACTTCTTAGTTTGAACTCTGATTTTGATGATTCAAGATGTTTTGGAATCTTAATTTCCGGCTTTACATAATTGTCGCTTTGAAACTTTGAAATCATCAATAACCAAAAGAGTTAAGGATGTCAATCATACTTAGTGATTCGATGTTAATAAAATCTTTTATTTATTAATGCTTTCAAAGTTTCGAAGTGACATATATGTAGAGCCTAAAACACTACAAAAAAATATGGTCGTATTTCATGTGACCAAATGGTCACTTTTAGACTCAGTCAAAATACGACCAGATGGTCGCCTAAAAAGTGACTATATGGTCGTAATTTATGTTGAAGATAAGTGACTAATTGGTCACATAAAAAAGTGACCAACTGGTCGTATTTTATGTGACCAAATGGTCACTTTTGGACTCAGTCAAAATGCGACCATATGGTCGTTTTCTTGAAATAAAATGCGACCATATGGTCGCATGTAAGAATTTGTTTTTTTTTTAAAAAAAATTTTAATTTCAATAATTAGTTAATTAATTATTAATTATTTATTTAATTAAGATTAAAATTTAATAACAAAAAATTGGAATTAAAATAAAAAATATATATATCAAATATTCAAAAAAAGTTTTATACAGACGAAAGCATCCTAAAACTACTGCGGAGGGGAGGGGGGTGTCGGAGGAGGCGTCGATGATGACTGGCCGCCGTCTAGGGATCTGAAGTACGCGGCCAAAGCTGCTGTCACCTGGGCCTCGACCTGTGTCTGCATGCCCGCCTCAATCGCAGTGACTCGAGAAACAAAGTCCTCGCGCATAGCGTCCATGTCCACGCGCAGCTGCCACTCAACCGGAGAGGGGCCGGATCTAGTGCTCGCTCCGCTCCGCTGAGGCCGGGGCACATCTGCGTAAAGGCGTCGCCCGTACGAGCCGAGCCCAGGAACTGATCCATCAGGCCGAACCCCTCCAGTAGCCTCCAAGAACGCCTGTCTATGGTCCTCCTGAGTCCGTTGCGAGTCTGGTGTGGGCAACCGCTGACTCAAGGACTCCGTGAAACGTTCCTAAACATTTAAAATTCAGAAAATAAAATAGTTAATATATAAGTTAGGAAAATTTTAAAGAAAAAATAATAATTAAAAAAATTATTAAATACAAGCGCTTTCGCCTTATCGTCGATTAACGCCCCGCCGTCCTTCTTCGTGTGAAGAACGCGGTGCAGCTCATCGGGCGGGACGGGGCGCCCGTGCTTCGCTTCCTAAAAATATTAAAGATTGAAGAATAAAACATAACAAATTAATAACTAATTAAAAAAAGAAAACGAGAAAAAGTACGTAAGTAAGAAAACGACCAAAAAAAAACTTACCAATCGACGATGGTGCTCGTCGTGTGTCCGGGCCCCCGCTGTGTGTTTGGTGGGATTCTTCGCGCGGTTGGCCTTATTCCTGCTTGACACTGCCTTGCCCTCAGGAGTGCTCAAGCTCGCGATAAGCCGCGCGTGGTCCTCTGGGCTCATCCACACGGGGCGGTTTCGTCGCTTGCTTTCTGCGCGCCCGTACATGAGGTCTTTGAATCGATCCCTGGACGTGATCGTCCCATAGGGGGAACAATCTACCGTCCGTGATATCGGGATCGATAACAGGAAACTTGCCCTGAAAAAATTGAAATAAAAAATTGTTAAAGTAATAAATTTATTTCTATAAATTTCAAAATTAATTAATTATAAAAATAAATGATGTTTTTTTACCTTCCAGTTGTCGTACATCCGATGTTTCTCCTGTCGTCGGAATCTTACGCCAGTGAAGGTCTTGGGTAGAGGCATACTCTGGAGGACCTCGAAACCTGGTTTTGAAACGGTTGTACTGCTGTCATACTCTGCAAAAACATAAAAATTATTGTGTTATTAGAAAATATTAGTTAACGAAAAAAAACACTTTGAAAAAAGTTTAAAGGTTTAAAAATTAAGTAATTAAAACAATAAACAAAATTACTTACGTATCCCCTTCAATCGAATGGTAGAGTCTGCGCCCGAGACAGGTGCGTGCATGAAGTGGAGGGCCCGTGGATCTGAGCTTGATGTAGACCCAGGACGCATACCCTGATGAGACCCTGATGCTAAGCCAGGAGTCGTGGCGGGGAGTCTGCGTCGCGCCGTAGTGTCGCAGACCGGGTCTCAGGGACTGCATCATCGAGCGTGGCAGCAAGTCCCGCCTCGTAACCGAAGAGGATCTCCAACTCCTCTGTATCAGGGGCAGCGGCAGTAGGCGGCTACGGAGACGCCTCGTCACCCGTGTTGTCAAGCTCGTCTGACTGGGGAGGACGTCGTCTGACGGTCATACTCCTACAACTAAACTAAACTAATTTAATACTAATTACGTAATTAAAATATTGAAATAAATTAAATTAATTAATTAATGAAATAATCTAAATTAAATTGATTAAATAATGTAAATTAAACTAGCATAAATTAAGTAAATAATTTAAAATAAACTAATTAATTAATTTGAATTAAAGTAAATTAGAATTAGATTAATTGAACTAATTAAAGTAAACTAATTAATTAATTTGAATTAAAGTAAATTAAAATTAGATTAATTGAACTAATTAAAGTAAACTAATTAATTCATTTGAATTAAAGTAAACTAAGTAGTGAAGAATTAAACTAAAATTAATTAAAGTAAAGTAAAAAAAGTAATGAAGAATTAAACTAAATTAGATTAATTGAACTAAAATTAATTAAATTAAACTAACATTAATTAATTAAAACTAAAATAAACTAAACTAAGTAATTAATAAACTAAACTAAGTAATTAATTGAAGTAAACTAAGTAATGAAGCTTTCAATTTAACTAACATTAAATTTAACTAACATTAATTAATAAAACCTAAACTTAACTAAACTAATTAATTAAAATTAGATTAATTGAACTAAAATGTATCAATTAATTAAAGTAAACGAAATTAGATTAACAAACCTTAAGTAAACTAAGTACTTAATTAAACTAAATTACATTAATTAAACTAAAATTAATGAAATTAACAACATTAAACTAAACTAATTAAATTTAAACATAAACTTAAACTAAAAATAACTAAAAACGTAAACGAAACTAACCTCGTAATAGAACCCCCGGGATTGGAGGTTTAGGGTGTTTAGGTTTAGAGTAGGAACGAGGGAACGGAACGGGGAAAAACAACGGGGAGGCAGGGGGAAAGAGAGAAAAGAAAGAAAAAGAGAAAGGAAAGGAAAAGAAACGGGGGGAGGGAATCTGATCTGATTTTAAATCAGAATTTGCGACCAAATGGTCACAAATATGTAATAATGAACAGAAACGAAAGGTCGCGCGTGTTGGGGAAAATACGACCAGATGGTAGCATTTTTAGAGATATTTGCGACCATCTGGTAGCATTTCTTTAAAATTGACCATTTGGTCGCCCAGTTACTATTATCAAGAACAGCTAACATATCACGAGTCCCATCAAGAATTGCGACCATCTGGTCACAATAATGAAATTCACCGCCAAATATTGGGACCAGATGGTCGTAATTTTTAAATTCACCTCCATAAATTTCATGAGAATTTAAATTTACCGCTCAGATTTGCGACCATCTGGTCGTACTCTGACTTATATTTTTTTTTAAATATAATTATACTTTTCCAAAAATGCGACCATTTGGTCGCCTTTCCCTTCTAAATTACTACCATGTGGTCGCAAATATTAATATATATTTTTTTTAAAAAAATTGGGTTACTTTGTGGAGTTTTACTCTGTTAAATTTGGTTACTTTCTGATATTTAGATATGAAGGGAACTCTTGTTCCCATGTTGTTATATTTGATCATAGTGCTTCTGAAATCAAAGATCCAATGAAGGAAAAGAAAGTGATGTTTAAAAGTGAGCAGATTGAAGATGATGATGATTTTGTCCAAATATTTGATTAAGTGGTCGCAAATATTAATATATATTTTTTTTAACCATTCGTTAAAAGAAATAGTTTTAATTAATAAACACATACACACATTGAATAATCAAGTTAACGAAATATCTCATTCATCATCATCTCCAACAAGTCCGTCACATAAAGTCTTCTTCTTCTGTTCTTCATCGGATTCATCGTCTTGAATAAATTCAACATCAATGTCACGTGCGTGAGAAGTGGAAGCATTTGTATCATCATCATCATGCAATGATATCGTCTCATCGTTCAAAGGACAAACAGTACTTGCATTCTGACCATCGTCGATTGCACGACATCTTATCTCATCTTCTTGAAAAGCAACAGCTTCCTCTGCATGGTCGTCTTTCTCAGACAAGTTTTCTTCTACCTGGTGTGGTTTAACTTTACAAACAACTAACCAATCTGTCAGATCTCGTCTATTAATCGGATAGTTCAGGTAATAAACTTGAATCGCCTATGAAGCCAGGACAAACCTATCAGTGGTACGCATATGCTTAGACTTGTTTACCTCAACGATTTGTAAATGATCGATCTTACGGACTCCGCCTCGTCTGGTTGTCTCGAACCAAGTGCAGTTGAACAGAACAATGCGTTTTAGCCTCGGACTTGCGTATTGAATCTCAAGAATCTCATCGATTACTCCAAAGTAATCGTCTTCGTTTGTGCCGAACACGTGACCTTTTATGCAAACACTACTGTTGTTTGTTGCCCTGTTCACTGAATGCGCCTTCGTTTGAAATCTGTAACCGTTATCGACGTATCCACCATACGACTTTGCTATCCGTCCAGGTCCCTTTGCCAAAGAAATGATGCGAGGATCATCCACCGGTAATGTAGGGGAGTCAACTTGTGTCATTGTTCACATACAATAATGTTAGGATGATAGTAATTTTTTCAACAAAATACCACGGTTTTTTTGACAATTTAAAATAACTCACGTATGCACTGAACCAAGAACGAAACTCTTTGTCGATTGTTGACCCCTCCTCGGCGTCTGTACGACCAACTCGTGTCATTCGAACGTATACGTTTAGAAATAATCTTGTATGTTACAAAAATAGTTAGCAAATAGTTTGTTCATGTGATGAAATAATGTTAAGTTACAAACTCACTCTATGTAAGGCTCGATCTCTGCGCAGTTGCATAACACGTACATCTGCATTACGTGATACTCGGGACCTGTCAACGGCATGACGACCGATCTTGCCCTTGTCATGCCAGGTTCCGTAAAAATTGGCAAGTCGTTCATGTCAACACCTTCAAGTAAATTTTCGACAATGTTTCGTTTTGCCGGTCGAAACTGCTCTGCAATGTGTTGATCAAAGTAGTATGAACAAAATGTGGTAGTCTCTTGCGTCAGGTACGCACTACAGATAGATCCTTCTACTTGTGATCTATTTCCAACCATCTTTTTCAACCGACGTAAGTACCTGTGGGTACAAAACATTATTTACATTCGATGATCACTGTACTGATTTATACGTTTACATTACAAAATAACTGTGCTTACCTTTCAAATGGGTACATCCAACGATAATGTACGGGACCCCCTAAGAATGCCTCGTATGGAAGATGCTCGATGGAGTCAAAAAAGCCAGGTGGGAACATTCGCTCCAACTTACAAATAATAACGGCGATCTCTGAACTCATTGAAGCGACAGTAGCTTCCGTCAACTCTGTACATGTCAAGTCCCTGAAAAAAACACTCAACTGGGCAAGCGGCTCCCAATGTCTATTCTCTTGGAACGGTCTGAACGCGACGGGCATCAATCGTTGCATGAATATATGACAGTCGTGGCTTTTCATCCCGAACATGATATGTTTTTTACTGTCTATACACCGACTCAAATTCGAAACGTATCCGTCCGGGAATTTGATGGATTTGATCCACTCAAATAATGTTTTCTTTCCATTCGTCGTCAACATGTACTTTGCTTTTGCGTAATTATCATTGTCGTTAGGCTCCAACTCAGGACGGTGACATATCTCCCGTATATCATAACGTGGCTTCAGATTGTCCTTCGTTTTTCCCGGAACGTTCAAAATCGTATTGAAAATGTTGTCGAAGAAATTCTTCTCGATATGCATTACATCAAGATTGTGTCTAATCAGTAGATCTTCCTAATACGGTAGATCCCAAAAAATACTCCGTTTCTTCCAACCCGTGTTTTTTCCAGTCTCATTGTTTGCACTCTCTGCACCTTCCACGGTATACTTCTGCATCCCTATAACATCTATATCGTGCAGAATCTGTCTTCCACTATACATGGTCGGGGGGGTTTGTTTTCTTACTCGTCGACCCTTCTTCCAGTCACTGCTGTTTGAACGGAAAGTGTGATTCAATGGTAAAAATCGACGGTGACAGTCAAACCAACAAGTTTTTCGACCGTTTCTGAGATAAAATGCATCTGTGTCTAGCATGCAATGTGGACATGTGTATGTCCCCGCCGTACTCCATCCTTTAAGAGGAGGAGATTAAGGTTCACATACTTTGCTTTTGCGTAATTATCATTGTCGTCAGGCTCTAACTCAGGACGATTATATATCTCGCGTACATCGTAACGTGCCTTCAGATTATCCTTTGTTTTGCCAGGAACGTTCAAAAATTTATTGAAAATGTTGTCGAAGAAGTTCTTCTCGATATGCATTACATTCAGGTTGTGTCTGACAAGTAGATCTTCCCAATACAGTAGATCCCAAAAAATACTCCATTTCTTCCAACCCGTGTTTTTTCTAGCCGAATTGTTTGCAAGCTCTGCACCTTCCATTGTAATCTTCTGCATCCCTATAGCATCTATACCGTGCAAAATCTGCCTTCCACTGTACATTATCGAGGGGTTTTCCTTTCTTACTCTCCGACCCTTCTTCCAGTCAGTACCGTTTGAACGGAACGCATGATTCAACGGCAGAAATCGACGGTGGCAATCAAACCAACAGGTTTTCTGACCGTTTCTGAGGTAAAACGCATCAGTGTCTAGCATGCAATGTGGACATGCGTATTTACCGACCGTACTCCATCCTTTAATAGAGGATGTGGATCGATATTTACTATTATTAACTAATGAACGCTAAGCATAGCAATAACAAAATTCATACTCGAGAAATAATGAACGTGAACGCAACATACCTGACAACATTGAATATGCAAGGAAGTAACTGATCGTCAAGATTAATGTTGCGCGCAACAAGAAATTTTGTGTCAAGATTAACACCATCTGTCCACAACCGCTTCAACTCTACGATAAATGGTTGCAAATACACATCCAGTTTTTGTTTTGGACTCTTCATGCCAAGTACGATCACTGTGAGAAAAATCATCGGGTCTCTCATACACATCGAGGGTGGCAAGTTATACGGGGTTACCATCACCGGCCAAATTGAATATTGCGCCCCGGATGCCGCGAACGGGTTAAAGCCATCTGTGCATAAGCCCAATCTCACGTTTCTCGGATCTTGTGTAAAATCAGGATGACAATTATTTAAATGCTTCCAAGCCGCAGCGTCTGAGGGATGTCGCATAACACCTTCATCCTGTGCATGCTCGTGATGCCATCTCATGTGTGAAGCTGTGACATCCGATGCATACAACTGTTGCACGTGGGGTCAACGGTAAATAGAGCATGCGGGCCTACGGAATCATCCCGCGTTTCCCCTCTTTATATCTTGGAAAAAAACAGAATTTGCAGTGATGCAGATCCGCATCCACATCCCAGTAGATCATGCATCCGATTCGACAAGAATCTATCTTCTCCAGGTAAGTTATACTGCGCTTTTATATTTAAAAGTTTTGTAGCAGCAGCAAGTAGTCTACGTTCTATTAAGTACTATTATGATAGGCTCGCTGTCTTCAATAGATAGTGCATCTTACGTGCTTCCAGATTCATTTCTTCTTCAACAACCCATTTACTTTCGTCGTCTACGTTCAAACTTTCGCGATAACTTTCATTTCCGCCCCCATATCCCACACCATCAAGTATCATTTTCTGCATCTAACTATACTATTGTATTTTATTGGGTTCTTCGATGACAATGTCCGCATTCGAGCTACTACCCTCGTACTGTCTCTCTTCCTGTACTGCAGCGTCGAACATTTCCCTCGTCTCCCCATGATACACCCAGTGGAGATAATTCTTCACAAATCCCCGACTATAAAGATGAACCTTCATATGGTAGTAATTTTGCAACCATAGGGTCGTAATTAAGCAAAGGAATATATTATAAAATCTTCTCTTCCCATTGTTTGTAAAGATAAGAAAAAAGAAAAATGAGAGAGTGGATGTATATTCGTTTGATAGACGGTTATTTGAGCGATGAGTTCGTGGCCGTTTTTTCAGGTGACCAAATGGTTGCTTCTTTCGAGCCATAATTTCACGCCTTTTTTTATGACTACTTCTAATTTTGGTCGCAATCTGGCCGCAAAAAAAGTGACCAGATGGTCACTTTGAGTCAACCTTCAAAAAAAGTGACCAAATGGTCACCAAAAAACTACCACTTTTTCTTGGTCGCAAATGGTTGGTCGCATTTTGACTTTTTTTTGTAGTGAAGGCTAATTGATCAATAAATATGTAAAGCCAGTTAAGTGAATAAAGGTTATAAACAGAAAGATGAAATAGATTTCTTTGAAATCTATTTTAGTGAATAGAATCATATCCATTAGGATGTTGATTGCTATAACAACTTTACATGATTTGGAAATTCACCGAATGAATGTAAAAACTACGTTTATAAATAGAGACTTATATAAAGAAGTCTAAATGGAACAACTGAAAGAGTTTGTTTGTAAAAGGACATGAGAACAAAGGTTTTAAACTTGTTAAGTCCTTATATGGGTTGAAACAAACACCCAAGCAATGACATGATAAATTTGATTACACATTGATATCCAAAAGCTTTAAAATCAATGAGTGTGACAAATATGTCTATTACAAGGTTGTAAATAATGATCATATCATTATATGCTTGTATGTGGATGACATGTTAATCATGTGTATGATAGAATCAACAAAGAGAATGTTGAATTCAAACTTTGATATAAAAGACGTGGGTCTTGTGATTTATTCAATAAGAAATCCTAATAGGTATGTATCAGTCACGCTATATTGAAAATGTGTCGAAAAAACTTGGACAATATGAGAGTAAACTTGTAGTTACTCCTTATAATCTAAGTATTAATAATGAGGGTGTATCAATTTTGGAGTATTCCAAAGTGATGGGAAGTCTCATGTACATAATGAGTTGTACAAGACCTAATATTGCCTATTAAGTGAGTAGATTGGCAAGATACACCGGCAATCCTGAAAGTGATCATTACGATGCACTAGTCAGAGTACTGAGATATCTTAAGTATACTCTGAACTATTGATTGCATTATACACAGTATCCACATGTACTCGAAGGATTTAGTGATGCTAACTGGATATCAGATAGCTTGGAGACTAAATCATCTAGTGGGTATGTCTTTACCCTAGCTGGAGTAGCCGTTTCTTAAAAATCTACGAAACAGACATGTATTGTACAGGCTATGATAGAATCTAAGTTCATTACACTAGATGTAGAGAAGAAGTGAAATAACTTAGGAATTTTCTAAAAGATATTCCTTAGGTCTGTAAACGCAATATGTATCTATTGTTACAATTTAGCTGCTTTTGTGAGAACTAAAAATATTGTCTACAATAGGAAGTTGAGACATATTGGGCGTAAAACATAATTGGATAAGACAATTGCTCACTAATATTAATTGACTATATGAAGTCAAAAGAGAATATTATTTATCCTTTAACTAAATGAGTGATGAAAGAGCAAGTGTTGTATACGTCGAGGGAAGTGGGATTAAAGCCTATTAAATAAACTATTTGGTGGTAACCTAACCTTGTTGAATGGAGATCCCAAGATCAGGTTCAATAGGCAACTAAGGCGGAATAGTTCATAGCAACACACAAGGACCTTCGGTCTTAGCCCATTTCCATAAATTGTGTGTAAAATGTGAAAGTTAAGATAATATTGATAAAAGAGTTTTTTTAGAATACTATAAATCAATAGTAATCTATATGAGAGTAGAATTGGGTCGGTTCTTTGAGAACAACACAGACTTATGTTCTCTAAAAACTCTCA
Source organism: Gynostemma pentaphyllum (assembly GCA_028015215.1). Taxonomy (NCBI): domain Eukaryota; kingdom Viridiplantae; phylum Streptophyta; class Magnoliopsida; order Cucurbitales; family Cucurbitaceae; genus Gynostemma; species Gynostemma pentaphyllum. Next base: position 33,279,266 of record CM051346.1, on the reverse strand, counting down.
CGAATGCGAGATTGAGTCCAGGACAAAAAACGGACTAAAACGTATAAAACTCATTAGAATGGATTAAGTTATGTGTGATAAATTGTTGTCTCGATTTACTAATAAAAGGATAGTTCAAGAAATTAATTTCACTATTTCTTTGGTAAATTCGATAGTTTATCATTAAGGAAGGTTCAAGTTCAAAAGACACCTTTTCCTAATGCATAGCTTAGCCAATGCTCTCCAACTTTTACAGTTTTCTCTTTTCCATGTTTTCCGAGTTTAATTACTTTCATGTTGGGGATTGTTGGAAATTTTATATGTATAATATGATTTATATATGAAATTTTATTTGAAAGTAATCTAATGCTAAAATTACTTTTAGTTTTATTGGAATTATATATATATATATATATATATATATATATTGACTTAATCAAATTTTGTGAGATTGATATTAAATCAATTGTGATAAGTTTTTTTGTATTGCTGCCATTAATGAAATTAACTACTATGAGTTAATGAATTTTAATTGGATTTAAATTTGTTTTAATGATACAATTTTGGGAGTTACTTGGATGATTTCCTATAAATAGGAGTCATATGCCAATATTTTAGATATCCCAAAAATGAGTTTGTTATTGTGTTCTTCGTTTCTTTTTATTTTATGTAAAAGCATTGGAGAGCTATTCTTGAGGGTTCTGTCAGGTTCGTGTGTATCTGGTTGTTGATCACACGAAACACGTCGTCGTATCTTGCGAGTCAGTATGCCATAGAACTGCAAACAACCGGAGCAGGGCAATATCGTCTTAAGGACAATGCAACTGCACGCTTCAACGTTTATCAATTCATGAGAAAGTTCTTGTTATTGTCATTTCAATTCTGTTAAATTATTGTTATTACTAATATATTTTGATTTGTGTAATCTGTACTGATATCAATATACTAACGATGTTCATCATGATTGTTGTTATTGAGCTCTGGATCCAACAAAAACAACTCTTATAAATTTGAGTAGCTGAGTTTGAGTTTGGACCACTTCTTATAAAAAAAAAAAAAACTAGTGGTTTTGCAGCATTTATATATGAATAAAGAAAGATGGAACCATCTTTGAAGGTGATTGATAGGGAAGCACCCGCGGAGGGGACCTCCTCAAAAGTTTTCACGTATATATAATATTTTGTTCTCACACAAACAATCAAGACAGTAGTAATTAAATTTATTGAATCCTCTCATCTTGGTGAATAATTTTCAAGACTGCAGTAATTAAATTTATTTGTATATTTTTTTACTATCATAAATTACAAGAAGAAAAAAAGCTCAACCGGTAGGAATGTACTGAATATACTGCGTAATATTCTGCTCTCTCTATTTTTTTACTCTCATCATATATTTATTTCGTCTCTCTCCCTTGGGAGAAATTATTCAGAGAGGCGGCCTCATTGAGGCTGCCTCCTGAATGATTGACACGTGGCAGCTTATTCAATTATCTTTTATAGACAATCCGTTGGTTAACGGAGAAATAACGGGAGTGTAATTTTATTTTTAATTTTCTTATTTTCAAAACTGTCAAAGACACAAAGCGGTGGAAGACTGAAAAACTATTTTGGTTACAGTATTTTCATTTTATTTTTTAACAAACCTTGGAAACAGTAATTATAACTGAATGAAGGACAAAAGATATATTTTTAGTTAAAAAAAAAAGTCAGATATAAAAAGTTTATAACTTTATAACCTTAGGTACAGTAATTTTTTTGAATTTTAATTTTATATAATATGTTAAATATAAATATTAATTAGTATCTAATCCTAATAACATAATAATAATAATAATAATAAAAATAATAATAATTAATGATTAAAAATAAATTATTGATAAAGCTTACAATATTAGAATTGGGAAATAGTTTACAATATTAAATGATAATTATTGTATATTTACTGATTATAATAAAATTTTTAAATAATATTTATATTAATATTATTTAATTTGGTAAAGTAATATTAAATATTTAAAATTACCTTTTAAACATTTTTTAATTAATAATTAGATTCTTTTGAAGAATAAGTTATCCATTCATCACTTAACTCAAACAAAATAATGGATTCAATTAAAAATTTCACCAATTATTCCATTTTCCATACCAAATAAATTAATTGATTCTGATTCTCTTTCCATTTTTTTTTTTGATTCAATTCCTTTCATTTTCTTTCAATTGAACAAAAAAATCATTTTGAGGTACTATTAAATTTTACTATTTTGATAAACTCATTAATCAATATTTTTTTTTATTAATGTAATGAATATTTAAAATAATACCCTTCAAATGGTTGCTTCAATTTAAAATGAATTTGCATGCCATTAAAAAAAAAACTCAAGTATACTAATTCAAATGGTAAAATCTAGCTAATGATTTTTTTAGTTTCAAATTAAAAAAAAAAATATTCTGACTAACCTATCATTTGAGATCGTGTAGCAAAAAGAAATTAAGAAAGAGAAAAAACGGCACTTTCACAGCTTTGTGTCTTTAACAGTTTCGAAATAAGAAAAAATAAAATAAAATTACACTTCCGTTGCTTCTCCGTTTACCAACGGAGAGAATTGAATAAGCTGCCACATGTCAATCATTCAGGAGGCAGCCTCAATGAGGCGGCCTCTCTGAATAATCTCTCCTCTATTGGATAACTAATATTCTGCTCTCTTATCCAAGTTCAAGCCTTAGCAGCAAACTACTTTGTCCCACTAATGTATTGAATCCTTTCATCATGATAGTGATGTGTGTGGTTTTAAAAGAAGCTACGAGGATATGGTATCTATGTTTTAGAAAAGAAAATGTACATAAATTTATAGAAATTATCTCAAATGTTAGAATTGAGAAGTGAAAATTGCTCAAAGATGGAGCCATGACATTTAAAGAAAAATCAGAAACGGAATGTTCCGGCCATTGTTAAACATGGAAAATTTGTTGATGAGAATTAATAATTAATTAGCTTAAAAAAATATCTTTGGGATAAGGCTCGTTTTGGACTGATTTAGTTAACCTTTTTTTAAACACTTTTGTAATAGTAGATCATATAGATATTTAAAGAATATGATATGATTATAAAACTGTCGGATTTTGATCGCTGAATTTTAAGATTCAGAAAACACATAAGCCTTAACTGATTACTGGTTTTCTAGAGATAGGGAAGGTAGGGAGATCAGGTAGCTGCTAGATATGATGAAGCTGACCATGCTGATTTTGTAGCCTGTACTTTGAAATGTGATTTGAAAATAAACCTGATTCATCTGTAGAAGCCATGAATTTAAAAGAAAGGAATTTGTGGCAAGATGCAAAGCTAGAAGTACTACAGTCTTTTGATAACACGTAATTACTGAGTAATTATTAGTGTTAATATCTCCAAAATTATGAAAACATAAGTGTTAATTGATTCAAATGTCTTAAATATTATTAATCAATTAATTTTATGAACACACGCGAAAACGATGCTTAAATCAAACTTATAATGATGGGTGGAAAGGAACTTGCAATCATTATGACATCTTCTACAAGTAGATTGGAATCTCAAGGTAACTTGCAAATCTCAAACTATGGTTTACTCGATTAAAAATGTTTGTGCAATTACTTTGATGGGTGTAAAAGAACCAAATTCTCATGAGACAGAGTGTGGATGCACCTTAGAAGATGTTGAAAAAGAAGTTGTCTCTCCAACTTCAATTGATCATCAGCCTAAAGTGCTTGAAGGTGAACAAATAATGGCGGTAGTAGAAATTACTCATTTTTCTTCTCAAACTTTCAAATCTTTAGAAAAAAGAAATGATGACACACATAAAATGGAGTTTTTTTGGAGAAAATTAGCTAATTAAATATCAATGACTCCATGACAAATTCTACTCACAAATTTTCTTATTTTGCAATGACTGACATCGTTGATCCTTTAGCAGAGATACAGAAAATGATTAGGGAGGTTGTCAAAAATAATTTTGGATGTGTTTTGATTTGGAGAAGACTCACCGTCTAGCCATAGACATTAAATAAAAGGCGGTTTTTGGGAGGCAACCAAATTTTTATGCTTTTCGTTCTTATTTTTAGTTTTTAGTTTTATTTTTCTTATTTTGATTTCTTGCTTTGTTTTTTATTTTGAGAAAAAGGAAATTAGGGTCAGACAAGGAATATGCGTGGTGAAACATGAGGTTTTTTGCCAGATTTGCTCCAACTCTCGAGCAGAACGCGATCCAACTACTGAGGATTGCTTATTGTGAGAAGTTTCACTACCAACTCTATTCTTAATTTTAACTCATTGAGGTCAATGCTTAGTTCAAGTTTGAGGGTGGTATTTGATATGTTTTATGGGGTTTATTGCTTTTTGAAAATCGTAGAAGATGTATAATGGTTAAGCTTGTTTTCTTTTGATGCTTTGTAATCTTTATTTCATGCTTAATCTCATCCTTTTTGTTCATTTTCTATCATGCTACATATGATGGTATATTTTGAGTTTTTCGTAAGTATTTATCAAATATAAATAACATTTATATGTTTTACCACTATCATCAGGCTTCATAAGTTTTTCTTCATGAAATTGAAAATCTTATTTTAAGACTCAGTAATGCACAAATTTAAATAGCATTTTTACCAGCATTACTGGTCTAAGTTTTCTGAGCAAAATTGATGACTGCTAACTTTATTTTTCATCAATTATCGCCAATATGTTATTAATGTATTTTAAACTATGCTGTATTTTTTTTTCCTTTGGCAGATGATGCATTATATAACCATAGCATTGAGAGGAGGGGATACCTCAAGTTCATGGGAAATGAGGTTCTTGTTCAATCTCTTGGTTCTTTGCGGGTAGAGTGGGCTCAATTTATCTAGAAGTTACATCTTCTATTGACCGTTTTTGTCAACTGAATTTATCTTAGAAGTTACTTCTCTTATTGACACTAAGACATGATTTATTTTTTTATGGGCAAAAGTTTTTTTATGTTACCTTACTTTTAGTAACGTACATAGACTATGACATCAAAAGATTTTTATTGGTAGAACTTTTGCTTATAGGTTAGATTATAGTTTTTTATGGTTTCAATAAATGAAATTGAATGTTTTGGTTAAATGAATGAAAATTTCTAATTATATATTCTAATTGTGTTAACAAGTGGATAGCTTCAAATATTGTTTTTTTTTTTTAAGAAAAGAAATATATTGCTTAATTCTTTAAACAGGTCGACCAATACTCTTACATTGGATCTAATTAAGTCAATTCTTGACTAAAAAAAAAGGGTCAACATATGATATAACTTGAACCTTAAAAAGGGTCAAAAATAATAAAACTTGAACCTTAAAAAGAGTCAAAAAATCATAAAACTTGACGTTTTTAACAAGTCAAGTGAAAGCATTATTCTTGACGGTCGCCTATTTGACACTTTAAAAGGGTCAAGTATGCGATTCTTGACTCTTTTTAAAGCTCAAGTATCAACTATTTTATTGTAGTGAATATTTCTCATTTCAGGCCCCTTCCACGAGGGGTGTTGCACTATGACAAGGACCCCAATTCTCGATATAAATGGTATCATTAAATTAATAGAAAATCTAAAAATGGGTAAATATGATATAAACATGAAATGGTGTGATATATGAATTTTAGAATTTAATGAATAAAAAAAATAGGATCATGTTTAAAGGCCATTGGAGGTGGGGAAATGTCCTCGAGGAGGGGGGCAGCTCTTAATTTTTCACTTGTTGAAATTGAAACGGTGAGTTAAATTTTAGAAATCTTATGTAGTATTTATATTTTTAAAATATGGTATATGGTACAAATTGATTGACTACTTTTGAGAAAACATTAACTAATTTGAATTACAACACACTTTGCTTGCTGTATATATTTGATTAGTACAAAAAAAAATCAATAATTGTCTCAGATAATATATTTCTACATACTAATTCTTGAAATGGTAGTTTTTTTTAAATAATACAAATAACAATTCAATAAATTATTGAAATTTTTATTTTCATTATTATTTTTTATGATTTTTTTTTTTTACATTTTTAACTTCAATGAATTATCATATATAATTTACTGAATTTTTATTTTCATATAAAAAGTATATAATTTTCTCACCAAAATCAAGTTTTTTATTGTATATATTCTTTCAATTTAGAGCTTCATCTCACCATCATCAATGGGCCGAGCCGAGCCGGCTCGGTCCAAACATTAGAAGGCTCAGGCTCGGCTCGGGCTCGAGCTCAACGAGCCTATACTTTTGGTCGAGCCGAGTCGGCTTGGCCCAATCTAAAATTTTAAGGATCGCGGCTCGGCTCATGGGCTAGGCTTATTGAGCCGAGCTTGGGCCTGGCTCATTGGAGCGAGCTAAGCTCGGCCTATCATATGAGTTCATTTGTTTATTACATTATCTCAAAAACTAATGATGCATAACTTTTTAATCATTTTTTAAGAAAAATAAAGTGTTAATAAATTAACATATTAAACTTATTATTTTAAATAGCAAAAAAGAGTGAAAAAATCAATATATTAAACTTATTATTTTGAACAGTAAGAAAATAAAAATTGTTTAATTTTATCCGTTAAATAATTTAAATATTTTATTTTATCCTATTTAATAACTACACAAAAGTATCAACTTTAATAAATAGATATTTTTATTAATTATTTCATACATGAATATTTGAGAATAAAGTGCATCACTACAATATAAGTACATCCCAACTAGGTTGACACCCATTCATTTGTCAATCATATGCATTTTTCTCAACTTATATTGTAGTGATGCGCTTTTCGGGCATGTAATATAAAAATAAAGAAGGTATATTATTGTTTTTTATCTTTAATTTTTAAATTGGTAATAATATAAAATTCTATTTAAATAATAAATAAATAATGTGATCTTTATTTGGGCCGAGCTCGAGCCCGGCTCGTTGGATTGGCTCTATGGAGGCTCAAACGAGCCAACCCACGAGCCTGCTCGTTCAAAAAAAGGGAGGCTCATATCCAATCCAGACATTTAACGAGCCGAGCCGAGCAGGCCAGTCAATCGTTGACTTTCGGGCCGAGCTCGAGTCGGGCCTGAGCCGAGCTAGGGCCGGCCTTTAGGCCGCGAGCCGGATGATGATGGTGAGCTTCATCAGATTTCAAGAACCTCACGAACATTTTTTTTTTATTATCTCTCTCCTGTTTTGATTTATTTTTCTGGTTTTTTTTCCTCCCCAAATCGTGCATGGAAGGGATAGTTTTGTAATTTTACATTACATCTCATTCTCTTCTCTTTCGATTGTCCATAGGCCAAAAATGTTAAATTTTGGTTAAATATATTTACATATTACATATATGTTATTTTTGAAAAGAGGGTTTAATGAATATTTAAATTTTTAAAATTAATCTTATCTTTATTCTTTCACCATCATCTTTTTAAATTTAGGGGCAATTACTGAAACAACATATTTTTGCATACTATTTACTGGAATGTCAGAAATTTTCAAAATTACTCAAATAGCATAATTTTAGTTCAATAAATTATTGAACTATAGTTCAATAATTTATTGAACTAAAAAAAATTAAAAAATTTACGAATTCATTGAAAATAATAATAGAAAATATCAAATAGTTCAATAAATTACTGACCTTGAACTTCAAAAAAAAATCCTTAAAAATACCTATGAAAAATAGTTCAATAATTAATTGAATTATAGTTCAATAATTTATTGAACTATAATTATACTATTTGAGTAATTTTTAAAAAGTTCAGACATTTTAGTAATTAGTATGCAGATTTATGCTATTTGAGACAAATTTTTTTTAATTTAATTTTCTTATCTCTCTCTAATTTCTGTGACACCGCCGCCGTAAAGTTTTCCATCAAAAATTAAACCAAATCAAAACACCATCACAATACCATTGTTTTTTTTTTCATTCTAGAATTCATCCCCAAGTTTAGATTAGATGTAACCCAAAGCTTCCAACCTTCCTCGACTTCGTATAGTGTATTTTAGTGATGTTATATCATCAAAAATTGGTGATAGTCAATCATTGTAAGTATATTAGTGTAACAACCTGGTTTTTCACTTAAGGGCATTTTAGTCCTTTCATAAATTTTGACTTAAATAAAATTATCTTGAGTTGATAATGATCTTCATGTCAATACGAGTTCAACGCAACTTATCGTTCGTCATTCTCATTCCCGAGTCAAAAGTTATGACCTTTTTAAGTCAAGTGACTTTTTTCGTAATTAAACCAAAAATCGGGGTTTTCTCCTTATTTATCCTAAATCCGAAAATTAACCTAATTTGAAGGTATTTTCTTCTTTCCCATACCGTAGCAGCCGCAAGAAGTCTCGTCCATTCAATCTTCTATTCACGCCACTTTGATTCATTGTCAAACAGCACTTGCCGCATTTTTTCTTCACTCTCTTTGATTAATTATTGTTCCAATGAGTTCATCTAATTTTCCATAGCCAATCACCGTCGGAAGTGGTTGTGTTCTCATCCAAAATCTCCATTTTTCTTTTTTGTTCTTTATTGGGTACGTTTATATCGATTTTCATCTCGAATACTTGTGTGTTTCTTTATTCCTTTCAATTCGTGACTAATTTCTGAAATTTTATTGATGCTCATTCATCTTCCATAATTTTTACAGAGAAATATAATGATTTAATGGAAAAAATTTCTTCATGAAACTTGTAGATATATTTATGTATTACTTATGGTTAAATTTTTAGATTCATTAAAATTAATTTAGATGTATATTTATAATTTCTGAAATGGACAATTTATTCTCGATTTTCTGGAAAAAAAAAAACTGCTATAACTGTTATTTTTGGTCAACTTGTAAAATTCGTTCTGGAGTATTGAACCGTTGGATCTTTCTAAATTTTTTAGAATAGTTTTATAATTATAATAACTAGTTGCTGGAAAATATTTAGCACGATCAAAGATGTTTTAGACACTGACCCGAGGAAGCTTACTTGCTCGTCGGTTCAGCCAGTTCATGGGCATTTTCTTTTGTTTTCAACCCGCTTTAATCCCATTAGCTTGGTTCTCGTCTTATTAAACTTTAAATTAATATTATTCCAGGTCTTTATTCCTTTCAATTCGTGACTAATTTCTGAAATTTTATTGATGCTCATCCATCTTCTATAATTTTTATAGAGAAATATAATGATTTAATAGAAACATTTTCTTCATGAAACTTGTAGATATATTTATGTATTAATTATGGTTAAATTTGCAGATTCATCAAAATTAATTTAGATGTATATTTATAATTTCCGAAATGGACAATTTGTCGATTTTCTGGAAAAAAAACTGTTATAAAGATTATTTTTGGTCAAATTGTAAAATTCGTTCTGGAGTATTAAACCGTTGGATCTCTCTAAATTTTGAAGAATAGTTTTATAATTATAGTAACTAGTTGCAGGCAAATATTTAGCACGATCGAAGGTATTTTAGACACTCAACCCGAGGAAACTTACTTTCTGGTCGGTTCAGCTAGTTCATGCACATTTTCTATTGTTTCAACCCGTTTTCATCCCGTTAGCTTGGTTCTCGTCTAATGAAACTTTAAATTAATATTATTTCAGCTCTTGGGCATCGTTAGGAGTCATTTTGAATTTATTTCGAGGCCGTTTACTTGCTCAATTTGCAATTAAGGTAGGTTAATTCCTACTTAGAAGTTTAAATTAAACTGTTTATGCTTGCTTGTTTATTGTTTGATTATCATGATATTTTTGGGGGATGATTAATTGATTTTAAATATATTTATGTGCTCGTTTTGATTTGCGAATATTGTATTTAATTTAATTTATGTTTGTTACTTGGTTAGATGCTATAATTAAGGCCTAATAACGGTTCAAGTTTAAACCAACATAATAAACACACCGATTAAATTTGTAGAGCTGAATGCTTAGCATGACACGTTATCATGAGTGGCCATATACCCCCCCTATGATACATATATGTAAATTTAATAGTGTAACAAAGAGATAAAATTTGATCAGTGATTATAACTCGAGTCGAATATAATAAACATCTATTAAATTTGTAGAGCTGAATGTTTAGCATGACATGTTATCATGAGTGGACCTATACCCCCACTATGGTACATATATGTAAATTTAATAGTAACAAAGAGATACAATTTGATTGGTGGGTTATAACTCGAGTCGAACATAATAAACACCTATTAAATTTGTAGAGTTGCATGCTTAGCATGACACATATCATGAGTGGCCTATATACCCTACTATGATACATACATGCAAATTTAATAGAAATTAAGAGATGCGTAGGCTAAGTACCTACTAATTATTGATAAATGGTGGAAATGGAAAAATATCTATACGTTATTATAGTTATAAGATGAATTGTGTTTAATTTACTTATTTGATTATGGATTTAATCTACTAAGCTAAAAACTCACGGTATTCGAATGCTCTACAAACTTTTATTTTACAGATAACACTGAGAATAATAGAAACCATGGTGATTGACGAGGATGACGCTAAACTGAGAGGCCCATAGGACTTGTCATTATTTATTTCTTTCTTTTTGAATATTTCATTTTATGAACTATTTTGTCCGTTGTTTTATGAATTTTCATTTTCATTTATTTTATTCGTTTTTTTTATTATTTATATTGGCTCCAAAATAAAAGTTTTGTTTTGAATATTTCTTTGGTTATTAAATAAACGCTTCCGTAATTATTTGGTTTTTACTCTGATTTATTTATACTTTAAGTGAGTTAGTATTTTATTTATTTATTTGTGGTTATTTTGGGCGGGTTTGTTACAATTAGTGATAGTATAACATGTTAAATCAATGATATAAATCTATAATAGTCTATCAATATTGATAGTATAGTATGGTAAATCAATAAATATAAAAAATTGTATTACTATTACTAATATACTCGTATGAAATTAAGAGTATTTATGACATTTCCTGATTAACAGTAACCAAGCCTCTAAAATTTTAATATTTTTGTAAATACTGTTTTAGGTTAACAAATTTGTAGTGATAATAGCCCATTTTTAACATATTTGTATATGCTATTATTTTTAGTGTATTTTTTTTAACAAACCACAACATTTAACTTTAATTATTTAATTTCTTGTGTATGAGAAATAGGCTCAAATATTGTAGTGCTTTATAAAAAAATAGCAATGAGAAAAGAAAAAACAACACACGGCCATCTTACTTTTTACTAAGAACATGGAAATAGCATGAAAATACCTCTAAAACTCCAACATTAATAACATAAAAGACCCAAATTATAACCAACTCACAACACAAAAATACATTTAATTAGATTTATTCCAAAGCTCTTGCAAGCAAAAGCAAAAGAGAGAAAGAGAAACACAATGATATAGTTTAGTTCCTTGTGATACCAAAGAAGTCATCAACTCGAAGCTTCAATGGTCCTCAATAGAAAATGGGACCATGTTTGAAGGTGATTGGATGTGGGGAACCGGCGTAGGGGACCAACTCTCAATTTTTCACATGTTGAAATTGAAAGAGTACAAGTTGAATTTTATAAATTCTTATGTGTATTCTATTTTAGTATTTATATTTTTAAATATTCTATAGGTTACAAATTGATTTAGGGTTAATAAGGTAAAATTATTATTTGACTTTTGGTAAAGTTAATTCTAACGAAGGGTTAGTAGATAATGAATAAAAAATATTAAAAAAAAAATATGGTGTTAATTTGGATGGAAAAGTACACATTTAATGGTTTGCAAAAGTGTAAGGGTGAAAATTTTCAAATTAGAAGTGTAGGGGTATAAATTGAAAAACCCTCAAAATGCAAGGGTCATTCATGCATTTAATCCCAAATAAAAATCAATAATTGTCTCGGATAGTATATTTCTACGTACTAATTACTGAAATGTGAGTTTTTTTTTAAAGATAATACAAATACCAATTCAATTTATTATTGAACAAGTTTTTTTTCATTATTATTTTTTATGATTTTTTTTTTTTTTTTTACATTTTTAACTTCAATAAATTATCATCGATAATTTACTGAATTTTTATTTTCATATAAAAAGTATATAATTTTCTCACCAAAATCAAGTTTTATTGTATATACTCTTTCAATTTAGAGCTTCTTCATCAGATTTCAAGAACCTCACGAACATTTTTTTTTTCTCTCTCTTGTTTTGATTTATTTTCTGGTTTTTTTTCTCCCCAGATCGTGCATGGAAGGGATAGTTTTATAATTTTACATGACCTCTCTTCTCTTTAGAATGTCCGATAGGTCAAAAATGTTAAAATTTGATTAAATATATACATATTTATCATTTAATTTTTTTTTCTTATACATATGTTATTTTTAAAAAGAGGGTTTAATGAATCTTTAAATTTTTAAAATTAATCCCATCTTTATTCCTTCACCATCATCTTTCTAAATTTAATTTTCTTATCTCTCTCTAATTTCCGTGACACCGTCACCGCAAAGTTTTCCATAAAAAAATAAGAACCAAACCAAAACACCATCACAATAGAATCTTCATACGAATCCATCAATGGCCCTACATAGAAAATGGCACCATGTTTGCAGGTGATCGAGTTAATTTTAAGATGACACTTTTACTTTCTTTTATCCATGATTCCATAATTCCCTTTTAGATAGGTTTGGGAATGGTTTTAACTATTTTAGAAGTATATTTAAATCGTAAAAAACTTCCATTATCCCCCATTTAATTTAAAAGACATTTTTAAAAGAGTAAAAAACACTTAATTAGAGGTTATTTATGTTGGGAAAAAACACTCTTCCCACATTCACCGCTAGAAATAAAAGAAAGAACCCGAGAAAAATAAGGAAACAAACACAATCAAACGACACAAGGATTTATACTGGTTCACCCAAATTGGCTACGTCCAGTTGCTACCGCTGTGGATTTCACTATGATGAACCAAGAGTTACAGTGAAAAATATCCAATACACTTAACCGTGTATTACGCTCAAAGAACCCTCAAGAAAGTAAGCCCTTTCTTTTACAATATTTCTCACACTTTCATCAAAGCCCTCCCCGAACCCAATAGAAATACACTCTCAGTATTTTTGGGATGCATTTGCCAACAAAGGTTGCCTCTATTTATAATACAAATAGCCTTGGTCACCAAGTATAATCTAACGATCATAATTCATTCTTGCCCACCAAGCAAATCCAATGGCCACAATTAAGACTTGGTCACCAAGAAAACTTGTTGAGCAAGTTTAGGGTTTTATCCATCATTTTCATATACTTGCCAAATCCCAACAAATTCCACCTTGGCAAGATAGATGAAGAATCCATAGCTTCTGCTACAATCATTGTCTTCACCGACATTCATAGTTCTCAAACTAGAGAGCTATCCTACTCCACCATATAAGTAGACCACTTGGAATATCACCTTCCAAGATTTTTCCTTTTTCGGCACATGTCGATAAACCTTGCTGAAATTATGGCGCAACTTCCACCTACTTGGCTTCCCCGGAAGTTCTTCAGCCATCGACACCATTCCACCACAAGTCTTGCATAACCGCCAAGTCAATGCTCGTGTGCATCCGCTAACAACACATCCTTTATCATAGTAAAGCGGTCATACCATGAGGATGAATTTCTTCTCTCTTCAAACGAAGTCTTCGTCTCCCTGAACAAGAGAGACAATGTTAACTTCCAACCCAGAGCCCTTTGCCAAACCTGCTCTGTTTGGACAATCTCTTCTCAGGTGACCACCACAGAAACCACTGTCATCTGATTTCACTGAATCACCATCACCGCTTGATTGATTGGGAGTATCACCGCTCGGTCTTCCTTTCAAAGCCTTGTGTAACCCCGATTGTATCAATACATCCTTGACTTGCACTTGCCACAAGCCAAAATTGATTATTCCATCAAATTTCTCCACATCAAACTTCACCGGACTCATAAAGTTTGACATACTTGCTTCTCACTCCTAGCTTGAATCAGCGGACAGTTATAACCCGTTCCAAGAAATCTTTTTCTGATGTGGAAGATCAGACAAAGCTGCAACCACAGAGCATACGAAGAATTTCAAGAAACTACACCTAAAGCTCTGATACCAGTTGTTAGGGGAAAACTGGGCTACCACAAATCCACATTGGTATGATATTGTCCACTTTGGGCCTATGCCCTCATGACTTTGCTTTTGGTTTCACCCAAAAGGCCTCATACCAATGGAGATGTGCCCTTCCCCTTATATACACATGATCATTCCCTTCCGTAACCGATGTGGGATTTTGTTCGTCCTCAACAATCCTCCCCTCGAACAAATATCCACCGAGCCTCCCCTCCATCCGTCCACTCTATCCAGGCCAACCTCCTTTCTCTGGAGCACACCGCCTGTCTAATATAGCCCACCACGGATCGGGTCTCCGAGGCTCCTTACTTTGTTCGGCACCTGAGGATTCCACCCACATTGTTAGGATCGGGGCATGACTCTGATACCACTTGTTAAGGGAAAACGGGCCACCACAACTCCACATTGGTATGATATTGTCCACTTTGGGCCTATGCCCGCATGGCTTTGCTTTTGGTTTCACCCAAAAGGCCTCATACCAATGGAGATGTGCCCTTCCCCTTATATACCCATGATCATTCCCTTCCGTAACCAATGTGAGATTTTGTTCGTCCTCAACAATTTAATATGCCAACATCGGAATTGAATGTCTGAGAAATAGATGTCTGGAAATAAGTAGTATGAGAATAAGATGGATGAGAATATGTTGTCTGGAATGAGATTCAAATGCTTGAAAATATGATGTTTGTGACGTTTGGTGTGTGCTAGAAGAATGAATCTAAATTCATGAGAATATGATTGTTGTGTTTGGTAGGAAGAAATTGGATATGTATAATATGATTTGCTTTTTTTATTTTATTTAATTACTATTTAAAATTAATTGAAAAAAACTGTAAAAAATTAATTAATGATATTAAATTTAATTAAATTAAGATTATCAGCTATAATTTATTTATAAGTTTCGATTTTTTTTTAATTTCCTTTTAAGTATTATTTCATAAAATAAAATAGATGAAACATCGATGAATTGATTTCTTACAATCATGTATTATTATATAAAATATTTGATAATATTAATTGACAATAAAAAAATAGATGATTGTTGCCATTATATATGTCGGGTATTTTAAAATATGATACACTTTTAATATTAAATTTCAAAAATAGCAAATTTTTTTTTAATATAACTTTTTAACAGTCATTAATTAATGAAAAATTCATTAAAGTTTTATTTATTAAAAAAAAAAAAAGGAATTGTTGTATTTAAAATTAAGTTTGAAAAAAAGCCTATAATTTTTTTTTCTCTAAACTACTCCTTATATTGTTTTTGAACATATTTTTTCATTTAATTAGGTAAAATATATTGAGTTTCATTTAAAAAAAATATTTTTTTATTTAAAAAAAAAATATTTTTTAATTTAAAATACATATATTTTTAATTAAAAAACATATATTTTGCAATTTATGTTTATATCTTACTTACTGCAACCTACTAAAATGCTCAAAATATTTATTTTTTTCCTATTAGAAATAGCAAAGCATCCCTCATTTACGAAGGAAAGAGCCACAAAATTAGAGAAGATTTAAAAAGTGATTTGGATGAGAATTGAATGTCTTTCTTAATGTTAGTCCTAGGTTGAACCAAACATTGGAATGAGTTTTAAAAACTCATTCCCAATCACCAATGTTTGCATACCAAACACCTCCTTAAAAGTATAACTTGTAATAAAAAAAATTGATAGTTGATTGAAATATTTCCTTGGGGTCCGTTTGGAATAGTGTTTCATTGCTTTTAAAAGTGTTTTTTTAATGGTTATAAAAAACATTTTCTTCATTAAAAAAACAATTTTAAACACTTCCAAAAGTTATCCCAAAAAGGTACTTAATCTCTCATCAGATACTCTCTCTTCCATTAATATATATATATATATATATATATATTTTAAATATTCTTATATTTGTATTCTATTTTTATTGAAATTATTTTAAAATGCATTTTGTAATTTCAAGAATTTTATCCACTGGGCTAAGCTTATGTCACGACAAGAATTATTGGCATTGCCGCCAAAAACTTTCGCCGGCATTGCCAATATTTCACTGGGCCTTTTCGCGGGAAAAGCTTCCTCGAAATAGCCTACACCGGCTAGAATTGAAATTTGCCGATATAAGCTATGCCGGTGAATTGAGTTATTTCGCCTAAATAACCTAAATGGGAGCAGTTCTAACCATAATATATGTTTTGAAGTTGCCCAGTTTTTATAAAAACAAATGAACTTTCAATTCTAACCATGATATAATAGTTTCAAACGCATTTATGTTTCTTTTCTTCTCCAAGAAACAAGAAATAAGAAATAAAAACTGGGAAGTTATCCAATATTTGTGTCACAACGTATTTGCGACGATGAGCGCCAACATCCAATTTATAGGCCTTTTTATGGATAGGAAAAAATAGAAATCGTCACCAACCAAAGTCGGGTGTGATTGGTCACCCAATTAATAAAAATAGTATACGAAAACCAGATTGGATTCGGGAGTCATTTATGTGTAGGGAAGGTATCAGCACCCTATTACATCCATTAAAAAATGGTTACCATATTATCTTATATTATCTAATTTTAAATTATTGGTCCTTAATTTGACTAGTTTATAAAAAGATTGATTTTAATTTATGAAAACAAATGTCTTATTTAATCTTCGCTTAACATCAAGAATGAAATAAGTTTAAAGACGGGCAACGTTACAGTGGTTAATTGAACAATATTGGAATTAGGCGTTCCTAACCTAAAGAAATTGAGAGTCGTTACTTCTCAAAATCCTATCATCGGGTTTGTAATAATATTTTAAAACCTTTTTTTTTTAATTTAAGATACTTCCTTTTATTTTAAATAATAAGTATTATGTTTATTATTTTTTTTAGGGTTTTGTTCACATATTGAGAGTTTTGATAAACAAATTACTCAGCCTTCACAATTGTGACGATTTCCACAGATTTATCAAAACTTTTAATAAGCATTACTCTTTCCCGAAAAAATAATTTTACTTGGACAATTTTAAGATAATAAATGAAAAGAATTTTAATGTACTAATATCACAAGTCACGAGCCAATTAAAAGTACCAATTGTTACAAATCAAAGTCTAAATTTAAAAAATTAATATCTCGTTAATCAAAATGTGTTTTGACTTGATTCTTTCTCCTAAATACACCTTATTAATCTATTATTGACCTATAATATTAAAATGAATTAATTTTATAAATAAAATTCATAATTCATGTAAAAGAAATCTCAATAACATTTTAATACAAAAACCCTGCACTATTTATATCGACTTTGAAAAATAAGAATTTGTCTCAAATAGCATAAATTTGTATAATAATTACTAAAATGTCTAAACTTTTTAAAAATTACTCAAATAGCATAATTATAGTTAATTAAATTATTGAACAATTCAATTAATTATTGAACTATTTTTCATAGGTATTTTTAACGATTTTTCTTTTTTGTTTTTTGGTTTTTTAAGTTCAAAGTCAATAATTTATTGAACTATTTGATCATTTTTTATTATTATTTTCAATGAATTCGTTAAAAAATTTGTTCTTTTTAGTTCAATAATTTATTGAACTAAAATTATGCTATTTGAGTAATTTTTGAAAAGTTCTAACATTTCAATAATTAGTAGCAAAAATATGTTATTTCAGTAAGTGCCCCTTGAAAAATCATATCTTTTTTTATACTTATCCAAGTGAGATTACTCTTGTTCTTAAATTTTTATTTATCAGTATAGTTTCAAGAAAAAATAAATTTTAAACATAGGTATTAGAGAAATATCACTGAAAACACTCATAATCGAAGATGCTGCATTTTTTCGCGAAACAGCAAATCCTGTTAAAATCTTAAACTTAAAAAAATCATAACTTCAAACCAGAAATTGAAATTGATTGATTCTTTTTCCTATATCTTCGTCTATATAAGTTATCATGCAAAATGGTTTGACTTCCAATCTTTTGAAATAGTTATGATAAAGTGCAAAACCGAGAAATCGAACCGAAATATATGAAACCAAACCGATCGAACCGAATTTAATCGGTTTCTTAAAATTATAGAACCAAACGGTTCATGATTTTCAAAAACCAAAGAGTATAGTTCGGTTGAAGGTTTAGCCCAAAACTGAACCAAACCGAACCGTGCTCACTCATACTCTCTTTAATCAATAACACGATTAGAACCAAGGAGCCTCTAATCTCCTTTTAATAGTTACTAACTAACTTATTAACATCTTTTTGAAAAGATTTTCTCTTACTGTCTCTATTGTTTTAATTTCAATTGTTAATGCCCTAAACAGCCGCTATTCAATATGGATTTTCCTTTTCAAATGTTTGTTTTTTTCCTTCTTCTTCTTTGCTCTCATTGCATGGAAGGGATACTTTTAGAATTTTACATCACCTCTCTTCTGCTTAAAATATAGCATTGGCCAAAAAGGGTTATTTTATTAGAAAATTTACATGGATGTTTGTTATGGGTGAAAATATCGTTAAGAGTGAAGTGACCACGTGTCGAGCATATGAAGAGACACGAGGAATTTCAAACTCTTTCGGCCTACGCGAGCGAGCCTGGTTATATGAGCATGCCACGCACGACGGACCTGACCTCCACCACTAGCGGAGAACATACCATCAAGAGAGGTCCGCAAATATCTCGACTGACCAGGACCACGAGGCACAACCATCTAATTATTGATGGAGTGACTAACTCGCAGCTGCGTATAAACGCGGACCCATCTCAAAGAAATATAGACTAAGTGTCCAAGAAAGAAGCTCCGCTGCTGCGCTGTGCACATCTACCCCCACCTCAAAGGAGCGTAGGTGCACACCTACATACCTACACACCTACACACCTACACCCAATCAAGACCCAACACATGGACCAATTTGTGTCTAACACGTGGCTTGATGACATCATCCATTTCTACTCCTATAAATAGGAGATGAGAAATGGCCAAGAGGGAATTCATTTTCATTCCTCATTTGTTCTAACCACTAGCTCTGATCTGCTCTAACTTAAGCATCGGAGGGTGTTAGGCCGGCACCACACCGGTGCTACTAGATTTATTTGCGCAGGTGACGTAGCGGACCACTTCCGTAGGTTACCACCTACGTAGCAGGACACCCACGCAAGTTACTTACAACGCGGATCATCTCCTCCGACTCAATACAAATTTATTGTTCGTTGCACACGTGGAACCAAGAGAGGCATTGGCGCAGAGCACGCCCGCGCGTTACACTTAGTACCATTTTCACGCAACAACAGTTGGCACCGTCTGTGGGAACGTATACTTTATTACGTGCTCTATCATCAAGAATGAGTCGGAGAAGTCATACTGAGCACCGTGGTGGTGATAAAGTAGTGGAAAACAACATCATTCGCACAAGAAGGTACCCAGCTGGTGGGGACAGAGACCGGGTTCAAGAAGCGAAGCCCGAGAGAGTTGAACCCCTGCCGGATAGGAGGGTAGATGCCTTGGAGGAACAAGTACGAGTTGTGAATCGAGACCTTTCAAAGGTAATTGAAATACTCAATCAGGAGTTTGTGGCCGACCGCCAAGAATCAAACCCCGGTAACGGTAAAGGCAAAGAGCATGTGGAGTATGTAGATGAGTCGCGAACCAACGGAGGAGGTGGCTCGAAGGGGAAGTAGATGACGAACAATCAACATGTTGCCCCGTCCCGTCTTGAACCTTCCTACCATGGACAATCTCGACTGAAGGGAGGATCCGACCTCCGAGATGTCTTGAATCAAAAAAGAAAAGAGCAAACTGAAATTATGAAGTCCACCGCGGAAAACACCCAACCTTGGGCGCCAGAGTTCAAAAAGCTTCAAGACGAGCTCGGTCACATAAAGAAGGAGTACCGAGGTAAGGCTCCCCTTGCTTTGGAAGACCTCCTCGAGCAGGCAGAGCCTCCATTCACCGACGACATTATGGAGGTAGACTTACCCGCCAAGTTCAAGATGCCAACCATGCCCACCTATGATGGCTCTAAGGACCCGGTTGAACATGTCGACACGTTTCGGAGCTGGATGGAGCTCCAGGGAGTCCGAGACGCAATCAAGTGTAGGGCATTCCCTCTCACTTTAGAAGGCCCTGCACGAGGATGATACAGACAACTCAAGACAAGGTCCATTTTCTCGTTTAAGGACCTTACGCGGTCCTTCGTGACTCAGTTCCTCGGAGGTAGAGATCACAAGAAGCCGGGTACGGATCTGTTAACTATTCGTCAAAAGTGGGGGGAGAGCGTACGTGATTACGTGCTGAGATTCAACAATGAAGCCTTAAAAGTAGAAGGTTATAGTGATGACATAGTTCTGACCGCCATGATGGTGGGACTGAAAGATGAGAAATTCTTGTGGTCGTTAGGCAAAAAGACCCCGATTACATACACTGAGCTTCTTTCTAGGGCGCAAAAATACATGAGTGCCGGAGAGTTGCTCAGGGCAAGAAGGGCTCCAAAAGAAGGGGATAGTAGCAAACACTCGGAACATAAAAGAAAAGATCGAACAGAAGATGCTACCCGGAGGGATGATCGTCATAGAGATGATAAGAGGAGGAAGACCGAAGACCGACTTGATAAACAAAGTCTTCCTCCTAGCAAGTTCAAAAAATACACCCCTACCACCATACCAGCAGAGCAGCTACTCATGGAGATCCAAGATAAGAACTTGGTCAGGTGGCCGTCGAGGATGAAAGCGGGATCAAACAAAAGAAATAAAGACAAGTATTGTCTTTACCACAAGGATCATGGTCATACTACCTCCGATTGTTTTGACCTTAAGGAAGAAATTGAGGCTTTAATTCAAAGAGGGTACCTAAAGGAGTTTGTAATGAGGAGGGAAGGAGGCCAGCGCGAGGCCAGACCTGAACAGAAAGACCAGGACCGAGGCGGTCAAAAGCCCTTGGGGGGTGACATAAGAACTATATTAGGTGGACCAACGGGTGGAGAATCAAGCAGAAAAAGAAAGGCAAGTGCCTGAGAGGCAAGTCACGCCCCACCTTGATTCGAAGTCTTCTCTACTCATACAATGCCTAGACGTGAGGTAAAAATAAATTTTGATGAAGAAGAAGTCGCTGACATCCATCAACCTCATAATGATGCACTGGTAGTGTTAATCATTGTAGCTAACTTAAGAGTGCACCGTGTTCTGGTCGATGGTGATAGCTCGGTAAACATACTCTCTCTGAGTGCATTTGAAAAATTGGGAATTGGAAGAGAAAAATTGAAAAGAAATTCAGCACCCTTGGTAGGATTTGGAGGAGAACAGGTCATCCCTGAAGAAAGTATTGAGTTGCCGGTTACTTTTGGAGAAGAACCCAACCCCGTCACCAAGATGGTAGAATTCCAAGTGGTTGAGTGCCCATCAGTTTATAATATCATATTGGGACGCCCTACTATCCACGCGCTCAGGGCCGTACCATCAACTTACCATCAAATGATGAAGTTCCCTACTGTAAATGGAGTAGGGGTGATCAAAGGGGAGCAAAAGGTCTCTCGGGAGTGTTACTATACAGCTATGAAGGGTACTACACCGGTAAACATGATCGTCGTAGAGCATTCTAAGGAAGAGGCGTAGTCCGCTACGACCTACTTGGCAGAAGAAGCGGAACAACCTCCCTTAGTAGCCATTCCGAAAAGACAAAAGCAGCAAAGCTTTAGGACCCACTCAGGAAGGTATAAACAAAGTCACTAAGGTTTTAAGGCTAGGAACCCATAGGTTAACTAACCTCAATAGCTAGACCCTATCTCATCCATAGGAGCAGAACATCTCAAAACTTATTATCACTAATGTCTTTGTATCTTTCTCCGCGTTAAAGTTTTCTCTATTGTATGAATTTTGTCAATCAAAGAAATGAGAACACGACTCTTTAACTTGGAAGGCGACTCTAGTATAAAAAAAACTCAAGCTACTGCCAAGGATACACTTCACTAAGCTTATGACAAGCTACTCTAAAATTCCAAAGACTCAAGTAAAGCTTCAAGGTTCGAAGCTCTGCTTGAGTGGGTGGTCAGCTATATGAACATATAATTTACTAGTCTACTACAATCCTACATATTTGGGTGTTCAATAAAATCAACAAATGAAGAGCTTAAGATAGTTAAAATTCTAAGTTCAACCAGGATGTAGGGCTGCATAGCCGCACCTGAGTAGAAAGGCTTAGAACAATAAAATCTTAAGCCCATGCTACTTCACTACACGCTTAGAGGTTTAATGAAATTGGCGAATGGAAAACTTAAGAAGAAAAATTCTAAGTCTACTAGGGAGTGCAGGGCTCGCACGAGACGCACCTAGTAGAAGAATTTAAAATGAGTAAAAAATTCCAAGTCTACGAGGGAGTGCAGGGCTCTCACAAGCCGCACCTGGTAGAGGAATTTAAAATGAGAAAAATTCTAAGTCTACTAGAGAGTGCAAGGCTCGCACGAGCCGCACCTAGTAGAAGAATTTAAAATGAGAAAAAATTCTAAGTCTACTAGGAAGTGCAGGGCTCGCACGATCCGCACCTAGTAGAAGAATTTAAAATGAGTAAAAAATTTCAAGTCTACGAGGGAGTGCAGGGCTCGCACGAGCCGCACCTGGTAGAGGAATTTAAAATGAGAAAAATTCTAAGTCTACTAGAGAGTGCAGGGCTCGCACGAGTCGCACCTGGTAGAGGAATTTAAAATGAGAGAAATTCTAAGTATACTAGAGAGTGTAGGGCTCGCACGAGCCGCACCTGGTAGAAAGGTTTAAAATGAGAAAAATTCTAAGTCTACTAGGGAACGTAGGGCTCGCACGAGCCGCACCTGGTAGAAGAATTCAAAACGACAAAAAATTCTAAGTCTACTTGGGAGTACAGGACTCGCACGAGCCGTACCTCGTAGAAGAATTGATAAAAAAATTCTAAGTCTACTAGGAAGTGCACGGCTCGCACAAGGCGCACCTGGTAGGAGAATTTGAAATGCGAAAAAAATTCTAAGTCTACTAGGAAGTGCAGGGCTCACACAAGCCACACATGGTAGGAGAATTTGAAATGCGAAAAAATTTAAGTCTACTAGGAAGTGCAGGGCTCGCATGAGCTGCTTCTCGTAGAAGAATTAAGAAAAAGTTTCTCAGTCTACCAAGAGTACAGGGCTCATAAAAAAAAATTGCAAGGCTTTAACAGCCCAGCCCAAATAAAAGGGCTAGGCCACGCCTAAGACAAGGCCCACAAGCAGCGCCCCAGCCTATAAGAAAGAAAGGGAGAGCTGGGCGGGTTGCTTCAACAAATGGAGCGGGTAGACAGGTCGCTTCAACTAATGGCACAAGTCAAGGCCGATACGGGTAGACGGGTCGCTTCAACTAATGGCACAAGTCAAGGCCGGTTCGGGTAGACGGGCGGAAAAAAAAGGGTCGTGGGTCTGTGGGTCTGTTGGTCTGCACGTTTAAAAAAAATTATGAAAGAAAAGAAACGAAGCAGGAGGCGTGTTCTTCATTCTCTCAACCTGTCTCTCACATGCGTTTACTTCGTGAACCAGCCATGGAAGATGAGATCTGATTCTCTCATGCCCTCAAATCGAAACCCACTATCATTGAAGCTAAATTCGAAGTTTGTTTTTCGCTCAAGTTCGATTTACTCAAGCTCTAAGAAGTTCAATCTCGTTGCCTCTTTACGCCATCAAAAACGGAGAACGGATCCCTCGATCTCACTCTCTCGCGTGCAGCCATGGAAGAACACATTCAAAGCTCTGAGCCAGCCATGAACCGATAACCCTACCCTTCGATTCAAAAAATCCATGGAGAAATCAAAGATTGAAGGTCAGAATCTGTAAAGTGAAGCTACGAATCGAGTCAATTGAAGATCACCTCTGCGTTCTTCTCCTCTACCGCGAATCGAGCTCAAAATTCGAAGCCATGGAACTATGGGAAATCACTGATCTTCTATTCGGTGGTCCCCCTGAAGCTGAATTCGACAGCCAAATCAAGCTTGGAAGGGAAAAGCTCCATCAAAAGCGTCATGGATCTCATCTCCCTACCATCGTGAACTGACCACCATGAAGCCATTAAAGCAACAACTCGAGATGATGAACCTCTGCTCTCTAATTCGAAGAGTTCACGTGGGAAATCAAAGATTCTAAGGAATCCTCCACTGTTTCTATGCCATTGAAGACGAGGGCCAAAGAATAAAAAAAATGCGTGAAAGCAAAACGGAAACAAGTTAATTGCTTCAAAAATTGATAGTTTTGTTGCTTTCGTTTTGCAAAGAGACCATATCCCAAATTAGTTTCAAAAACTCCACTGCTATGATTTTTTGAAGGTACCCTACTCTTCTGCTAATCAACAGGGTTCCATGTTTTCAGAGATTCAAAAGCAGGTCTGATGTCAGAAACCGTAAGGTTGAAAATTGACAATTTCTTATGTGCTCTGCTATGTAAGTCTGTGAATAACAGGGTTGTTCAAAAGAATTGGAAGCAGGTCTGCTATGTGCTAAAATACGGCTCTGCTATGTTGTCGGTCACGGCTTCATCAATTCGAGTTTGCTTCAAACTCGGTCTCCTATGGCTGGTTCATTCACGGTTCGCGATGGAGAGAGTACGGAATAATAACACCAAGAAAGCAATTGTTTTTAAGAATCTATTTGGTTCTTCAATTTAATTTGTTGCTTGATTTCGAGATGAATCCCTATGATTTGCTGTTTTCTCTTTGAATTTGCTTCAAGTTTTATTTCTACATTGCTGGTTCTCTAGGAAGAAGACATCAGGCTTCTCCTTTCTCGGTTGTTTGTTCAGAGTGATGGAGAGAAAATTGGTGTGAGCTGTGTGATGAGCTCTCGCTTCTCATTTAAGAGAGAAAGATAGATGGTGGAGTTCCTTTGACGATTTCAAGCAAGAATCAAAAGCAGATCTATTATGTTAGTCTGCTATGAGGCTATAATCAAAAGTAGGTCTGCTATGTCATTTTGGGCAAGTTTGAAAGATTGACAAATTTTTTGATGCTCTGCTAAGTAAAAGTGAAGCTCTGCTGTGTAATTCTAAAAATAAAATAAAAGTAGAGAACTGTTATGTGAGATTTTTGAAGCCACAAAAACCTGATACTTCAAAGAATACTGAGTTCGTCAACTGTGTAATTGAAGCATCGAAAAATTCAATAGCTCTTCTACGATGAAGGTCAGGTTTGTTATGAGTAGGAAACATGATTTTTACGAATCTGCTAATTAGTTCTCTGCTATGTAACTCTGTTTTTTAAA
This sequence comes from Gynostemma pentaphyllum, assembly GCA_028015215.1. Taxonomy (NCBI): domain Eukaryota; kingdom Viridiplantae; phylum Streptophyta; class Magnoliopsida; order Cucurbitales; family Cucurbitaceae; genus Gynostemma; species Gynostemma pentaphyllum. The sequence continues at coordinate 33,253,997 of CM051346.1, read as the reverse complement.
AAAAAAAAAAAGAAAAAAAAATGAGGCTGCTATGTGAGAATTGTGATTTCAAGTGACCATTTTCATCGAAACCAAAAGGGAAACGTCCATTGGTTTGTTGGTCTGTTGGTTCATTGTGAGTAGTTTACTACTGCTCTGCTATGAGTTTAAAAAAAACAACAACAGGGCTGCCTTGATAAAAGACTTATTCCTTCTCAAAATCAGCTTTGCTATGTTACGAAGCATGACAAAAAAAAATAGATCCACGGTTTTGTAAAAAATCATCAAGACTACAAGAAAAATACGAGGCAAGTCGCTCTACTAAGCACTGCGTAAATCACTTGAAAATTGGCCTAAGATTACAGTTCAGTTGAGTAATTTTAATGAGCAATAGGGATTATTAGCTCTAAAAATTAAGGGGTAAAGCATACCTGCTACTCAAATTCTACTGCTCTGCTAAGCAAAGAGAAATTCTAAATCAAAGGAAAATCCTATGCTCCGCTATGTTAGTCTGCTATGTGGCTCTAATTTTTCAAGGGTTTGCCATGTAGATTTTATTTACAAGCTACAAAAAAATGACAAAGCAAACCTGAGAAATCGAAATCACAAGTGACCGAGTTCGACAGCTTTGTTAGCTCTACTATGTTGGTCTGTCATATGAAAATCAGAGTCAAAGAAAATATGCTATGTTTTTAAGTTTATTCCACTAACGTGCTACAAAGCTCTGTAAAAACGAACTGATTATGCGAGTTACCAGTTGTGTAAGACAGAAACAAGAAGTAGAATTTGATTTTGGAAGTCAGGGGACATTGGTGATGGAAGACATTTGAGAAGATTTTTATTAAAATTACTGACTTTGAAGAGTACTCCCATGCAGTAGTGAGACGTCTCAACCCGACTCGGGAGTAGGGGGCCACTGTTATGGGTGACAATATCGTCAAGAGTGAAGTGACCACGTGTCGAGCATATGTAGAGACACGAGGAATTTCAAACTCTTTCGGCCTACGCGAGCGAGCCTGGTTATATGAGCATGCCACGCACGACGGACCCGACCTCCACCACTAGCGGAGAACATACCATCAAGAGAGGTCCGCAAACATCTCAACTGACCAGGACCACGACGCACAACCATCTAATTATTGATGGAGTGACTAACTCGCAGGTGCGTATAGATGCGGACCCATCTCAAAGAAATATAGACTAAGTGTCCAAGAAAGAAGCTTCGCTGCTGCGCTGCGCGCATCTACCCCCACCTCAGAGGAGCGTAGGTGCACACCTACACACCTACACCCAATCAAGACCCAACACATGGACCAATCCGTGTGTGACACGTGGCTTGATGACATCATCCATTTCTACTCCTATAAATAGGAGATGAGAAATGGCCAAGAGGGAATTCATTTTCATTCCTCATTTGTTCTAACCACTAGCTTTGCTCTGCTCTAACTTAAGTATCGGAGGGTGTTAGGCCGGCACCACACCGGTGCCACTAGCTTTATTTGCGCAGGTGACGTATCGGACCACTTCCGTAGGTTACCACCTACGTAGCAGGACACCCACGCAAGTTACTTCCAACGCGGATCATCGCCTCCGACTCAATACAAATTTATTGTTCGTTGCACACGTGGAAGCAAGAACGATATTGGCGCAGAGCACGCCCGCGCGTTACACTTAGTACCATTTTCTCGCAACAACAATGTTAAAATTTGAGTAAATATTTACATATTTATTATTTTGAAACTTTTTAAAAATAGTGTTTAATGAAAACTTTTTAATTCTTAAATTAACTTCATCATTCCTTCATTGTTATCTTTCTAAATTTCCTTTTCTTATTTCCCGCCACCGTCGTCGCCATTTCTTTGCCGTTGTCGATAAAAGCGTAACCGGTAGGAATCCAATACCAATTACTCACATGTCTAATAAATAGACTGAGCATGAATGTACCGACCAATATTTTTATTAATAATGTATATTGTAATATTATATGACATGGTTCATTAGTCTCCACATATTAATTCTATTCTTTTTCCATATATATTTCTTTTTCAAATGTTAAACACGCCAGAAATTGATAAGTGAGCCCGCCAATCACCACTCAACATGATTGCTCTAAGATGGAGCCACGATATAAAAAGAAAAATCAGAGATGCGATGTTCTTGGCATGTTAAAAATTTAGCTTTAAAAAATATCTAAGGGTTTACGCCGGTTTTGCCCTTATTTTAGGCTAACTTTAAAAAAAAAAATTACTACTTTGCAATAGTGGATTTTATTGATTCTTAGGTGGGTTTGATTCGCTAGATAGAATAGTTAAATAAATATTACTGTATAATGTGTTGAAACTTTGAAAATGAATAAATTTATTAAGTATGAGGTTAGGAAAACGCTCTTCTTTAATTTAAAAATTTGAGAGAAAAACGCTAGTTAAGTTTGTGTAACACTCACCTCCTTACACTAGCCGGGGAACCAAAAGCAACCGAATAATATTATATAACTATCTAATTTTGAAAGCTAGAAGCTCGTGTTTTTTTTTTCTCTAAAAAATCATCTTTTAATTAAAAAAATATTTAATTTGCTGAATCATAAAGTTAAAATATCTCAAAACAAATTGATTAAATTCGTCTTAGTGCAACATCTTAAATTTTTGAGTCTATTAGTGATTTAACAGTCTTGTCTGAAACCATCCATCTTGCCACCCCTTGACGTCCAAGCCTCATCTTCCATTTTCATGTTGACGGTCTATGATAAAAAAAGATAGCAAATGGACTGATGGTCTCTTGTGTAGTGATTTTTTTTTTTCTGTTAATTGATACGTTATTAGGTATAGTATATATAAATGATATATATTTTAAAAAATAGGTGTAAAATATTTATTTAGACGTAAAATAGCTTTGAGGAACATACAAACATTAAAAATACTATTTATTGAATTAACAAAATACTAGTTATATATAACAAAATAAAAATATAAACGCAGGTTATATTTTTAAAATTTTAAAACAAGATTTTATTATTTTTTAAAACAAGATTTATTAATTGGTAAATTATTGAAATATCATATTTCTGCATCTTAATTACTAAATTTCATAATGTATAAAAAAAATTACCCAAACACTATAAAGTCCAAAAATTAATAAATTCACATAAAAATAACAATGAGAAATACCGAAATATTTCAATAAATTATTAAACTATAGTATTATAATTATTAAAATTCTATTTAGATAATTTTTAAATTTTTATGATGTTTTAGTAGTTAGTATGTAGAAATATTATATTCGAGATAATTTATATATATGGAAAATTTTATTAGGCAGCAGAATTTTCTTTAGTATTTATAAATCTAGCAGTCTTAAAAATTATTTGCAAATATAGCAGTTTTTTTTTTTAAAAAAAAAAACCACAGCATTTTACTCCCATTAAATCAGATTATAATTTCTTAATATTATAATGTTTTTTTTTATAAATAATAAACTAATTAATTTTTTTTTTAAAAAAAGTTAAGAAAACTGTGTCCTATATATATTCCATCCCTGTAAAACTTATCCACTCATTTTTAAAAACAATACAAAAAATTAATATATTTTCATAATAAAATTCCTACCAAACAAAGCTGGAAATATCGTCCGATTAATTTTCCTGTAATATTCCTGAGGACATGGATTTATTCGGGAGGCCAAGACAAATTCTCATAAAAGTTTGAATGGCTTGATGTCACTCTCCCAATTCTTCTCCCCAATATTTTATTGCATAATTATTTTTAAGAATATTATTAATCAGTAAATGTGGTCATTTTACAATAAAACATAAAAAATAAAATAAAAAATAACAGAAGATTCATTTTTTAAAATAACATTCAAATATAATTATCAATCTAATGGTAGTCGCTTGAAATTAAAGGAAAATGAGTTAGAATCAATTAGTTTGTTTGGTGCAGAAAATGGAATAAGTAGTGAAATTCTCAAAAGGAATCAATTATTTAGTTGGGTTTAAATAATGAATGGATGACTTATTGTTCAACAAATTAATAATTTTTAAATATGTAATATTATTTTATCTAATTAAATAATATGAATATGAATATTATTACAAATATTATTTTAGAATATTTATTATAATCATAAATATTCACTAATTATAATTTTTATTATGGAAAATTATGCCTGGTAACCAACTTTTGAGTTTTGTTTTCACATATGCCACACTTTCATGTTTATATCAGATTTACCCATTTTATATATTCTATTAATTTAATGATATATCATTGATGTAATTTTACAACAATAATTTATCAGTAATGTAAATTCTAGTATTAAATTTATATCAATAATATAAATTTACAAAAATAATATATCAATTATAATCAAATTTTCATAAAAAAATTATGGGTTAATTATGTGTTGGGTAATTTTGATATTTTTCAATGTTTGTGGTTTTTTTGAAAACTGAGACTCGATATTGGGTATATGTGATAATAGCCCATTTATTATTGTAAACTATTACTCAATTCTAATATTGCAAACTTTATCAATAATTAATTATTTTACCATTTTTTTAATATCAATAGTAAAATAAATAAATTTTATTGAATCATTGATTAATATATTATTTATGTTATTAATATAATTATAATATTATTAATTTATTAATAAAAAATGGAGATTTAAGTATATAGCCACTAATAGTCAAAACTCCAAAATTTAAATCTTATTTTTCACACCTTGTTCTTTTTATCTTTGGGGTGACTAATAATGTCTCTAAAGCTATGATTGGTTACGAATCTTTTCTTTTATATATATATATATATATATATATATATATATATTGTTAGAATAATGACTTTGTTAGAATCTCTACATTGGTAAGGTATTATTTATTTTCAATCTAAACTCTTATATAACTCAATTTTTAGATTCAATCCAAATGGCCTTATACCAATAGGGATATTATACCTTTCTTAAAAATACATGATCATCCCAAATTATATTCTAATTAATTTGAGATTTTGTTGAGTTTCCAAGTACACAAAGATCAAGATTATATTTTATGCACAAACAACTCTTATAAATTTGAGTAGTAGAGTTTGAGTTTGGACCAATTCTTATAAAAAAAAAACTAGTGGTTTTGCAGCATTTATATATGAATAAAGAAAGATGGTCGGACCATCTTTGAAGGCGATTGATAGGGAATCACCCGCGGAGGGGACCTCCTCAAAAGTTTTCACGTATATATAATATTTTGTTCTCACACAAACAATCAAGACTGCAGTAATTAAATTTATTTGTATATTTTTTTACTGTCATAAATTACAAGAAGAAAAAAAGCTCAACCGGTAGGAATGTACTGAATAGACTGCGTAATATTCTGCTCTCCCTATTTTTTTACTCTCATCATATATTTTTTTCGTCTCTCTCTATTGGATAACTAATATTATGTTCTCTTATCCAAGTTCAAGCCTTAGCAGCAAACTACTTTGTCCCACTAATCTATTGAATTCTTTCATCATGATAGTGAGGTGTGTGGTTTTAAAAGAAGCTACGAGGATATGGTATCTAAGTTTTAGAAGAGAAAATGTAGTTAAATTTATAGAAATTATCTCAAATGATAGAATTGAGAAGTGAAAATTGCTCAAAGATGGAGCCATGACATTTAAAGAAAAATCAGAGACGGAATGGAAAATTTCTTGATGAGAATTAATAATTAATTAGCTTAAAAAAATATCTTTGGGATAAGGCTCGTTTTGGACTGATTTTAGTTAACCTTTTTTTAAACACTTTTGTAATAGTAGATTATATAGATATTTAAAGAATCTGATTATAAAACTGTCGGATTTTGATCGCTTACTTTTAAGATTCAGAAAACACATAAGCCTTAACTGATTACTGGTTTTCTAGAGATAGGGAAGGTAGGGAGATCAGGTAGCTGCCAGATATGATGAAGCTGACCATGCTGATTTTGTAGCCTGTACTTTGAAATGTGATTTGAAAATGAACCTGATTCAATTGTAGAAGCCATGAATTTAAAAGAAAGGAATTTGTGGCAAGATGCAAAGCTAGAAGTACTACAGTCTTTTGATAACTCGTAATTACTGCGTAATTATTAGTGTTAATATCTCCAAAATTATGGAAACATAAGTGTTAATTGATTCAAATGTCTTAAATATTATTAATCATTGAATTTTATGAACACACGCGAAAACGACGCTTAAATCAAACTTATAATGATGGGTGGAAAGGAACTTGCAATCATTATGACATCTTCTACAAGTAGATTGGAATCTCAAGGTAACTTGCAAATCTCAAACTATGGTTAACTCAATTAAAAATGTTTGTGCAATTACTTTGATGGGTGGAAAAGAACCAAATTCTCATAAGACAGAGTGTGGATGCACCTTAGAAGATGTTGAAAAAGAAGTTGTCTCTCCAACTTCAATTGATCTTCAGCCTAAAGTGCTTGAAGGTGAACAAATAATGGCGGTAGTAGAAATTACTCATTTTGCTTCTAAAACTTTCAAATCTTTTCAGGATGCAGAAGAAAAAGGAAATGATGACACACATAAAATGGAGTTTTATGGGGAAAATTAGCAAATTAAATATCAATGACTCCGTGACAAATTCTACTCACAAATTTTCTTATTTTGCAATGACTAACATTGTTGATCCTTTACCAGAGATACAGAAAATGATTAGGGACGTTGTCAAAAATAATTTTGGATGTGTTTTGATTTGGAGAAGACACACCATCTAGCCATAGACATTAAATAAAAGGCGGTTTTTGGGAGGCAACCAAATTTTTATGCTTTTCGTTCTTATTTTTAGTTTTTAGTTTTATTTTGCTTGTTTTGATTTCTTGCTTTGTTTTTTATTTTGAGAAAAAGGAAATTAGGGTCAGACAAGGAATATGCGTGGTGAAACATGAGGTTTTTCGCCAGATTTGCTCCAACTCTCGAGCAGAACGCGATCCAACTATTGAGGATTGCTTATTGTGGGAAGTTTCACTACCACTCTATTCTTAATTTTAACTCATTGAGGGCAATGCTTAGTTCAAGTTTGAGGGTGGTATTTTATATGTTTTATGTGATTTATTGCTTTTTGAAAATCGTAGAAGATGTATAATGGTTAGGCTTGTTTTCTTTTGATGCTTTGTAATCTTTATTTCATGCTTAATCTCATCCTTTTTGTTCATTTTTTATCATGCTACATATGATGGTATATTTTGAGTTTTTTCGTAAGTTTTTACCAAATATAAATAGCATTTGTATGTTTTACCACTATCATCAGGCTTCATATGTTTTTCTTCATGAAATTGAAAATCTTATTTTCAGACTCAGTATGCACAAATTCAAATAGCATTTTTACCAGCATTACTGGTCTATGTTTTCAGAGCAAAATTGATGACTGCTAACTTTATTGGAGCTTTTTATTTTTCAACAATTATCGCCAATATGTTAGTAATGTATTTTAAACTATGCTGTATTTTTTTCCTATGGCAGATGATGCTTTTTATAACCATGGCATTGAGAGGAGGGGATACCTCAACTTCATGGGAAATGAGGTTCTTGTTCAATCTCTTGGTTCTTTGCGGGTAGAGTGGGCTGAATCTTTTTGCTCAATTTATCTAGAAGTTACATCTTCTATTGACCGTTTTTGTCAATTGAATTTATCTTAGAAGTTACTTCTCTTATTGACACTAAGACATGATTTATTTTTTTATGGGCAAAAGTTTTTTTATGTTACCTTGCTTTTAGTAACGTACGTAGACTATGACATCAAAAGATTTTTATTGGTAGAACTTTTGCTTATAGGTTAGATTATAGTTTTTTATGGTTTCAATAAATGAAATTGAATGTTTTTGGTTAAATGAATGAAAATTTCTAATTATATATTCTAATTGTGTGAACAAGTGGATAGCTTCAAATATTGTTTTTTTTTTTAAGAAAATAAATTTATTGCTTAACTCTTTAAACAGGTCGACCAATACTCTTACATTGGATCTAATTAAGCCAATTCTTGACTAATAAAAAAGGGTCAACATATGATATAACTTGAACCTTAAAAAGGGTAAAAAATAATAAAACTTGAACCTTAAAAAGAGTAAAAAAAAATCATAAAACTTGACATTTTTAACAAGTTAAGTGAAAGCATTATTCTGGACTCTTAAACTATTCTTGATGGTCGCCTATTTGACACTTTAAAAGGGTCAAGTATGCGATTCTTGACTCTTTTTAATGCTCAAGTATCAACTATTTTGTTGTAGTGAATATTTCTCATTTCAGGCCGCTTCCACGAGGGGCGTTCCACTGTGACAGGGACCCCTAATTCTCGATATAAATGGTATCATTAAATTAATAGAAAATCTTAAAATGGGTAAATATGATATAAACATGAAATGGTGTGATATATGAATTTTAGAATTTAATGAATTAAAAAAAAAATAGGATCATGTTTGAAGGCCATTGGAGGTACGGGGAAATGTCCTCGAGGAGGGGGGCAGCTCTTAATTTTTCACTTGTTGAAATTGAAACGGTGAGTTAAATTTTAGAAATCTTATGTAGTATTTATATTTTTAAAATATGGTATATGGTACAAATTGATTGACTACTTTTGAGAAAACATTAACTAATTTGAATTACAACACACTTTGCTTGCTGTATATATTTGATTAGTACAAATAAAAATCAATAATTGTCTCAGATAATATATTTCTACATACTAATTACTGAAATGGTAGTTTTTTTTAAATAATACAAATAACAATTCAATAAATTATTGAAATTTTTATTTTCATTATTATTTTTTATGATTTTTTTTTTTTTACATTTTTAACTTCAATGAATTATCATATATAATTTACTGAATTTTTATTTTCATATAAAAAGTATATAATTTTCTCACCAAAATCAAGTTTTTTATTGTATATATTCTTTCAATTTAGAGCTTCATCTCACCATCATCAATGGGCCGAGCCGAGCCGGCTCGGTCCAAACATTAGAAGGCTCAGGCTCGGCTCGGGCTCGAGCTCAACGAGCCTATACTTTTGGTCGAGCCGAGTCGGCTTGGCCCAATCTAAAATTTTAAGGCTCGCGGCTCGGCTCATGGGCTAGGCTTATTGAGCCGAGCTTGGGCCTGGCTCATTGGAGTGAGCTAAGCTCGGCCTATCATATGAGTTCATTTGTTTATTACATTATCTCAAAAACTAATGATGCATAACTTTTTAATCATTTTTTAAGAAAAATAAAGTGTTAATAAATTAACATATTAAACTTATTATTTTAAATAGCAAAAAAGAGTGAAAAAATCAATATATTAAACTTATTATTTTGAACGGAAGAAAACAAAAATTGTTTAATTTTATCCGTTAAATAATTTAAATATTTTATTTTATCCTATTTAATAATCACACAAAAGTATCAACTTTAATAAATAGATATTTTTATTAATTATTTCATACATGAATATTTGAGAATAAAGTGCATCACTACAATATAAGTACATCCCAACTAGGTTGACACCCATTCATTTGTCAATCATATGCATTTTTCTCAACTTATATTGTAGTGATGCGCTTTTCGGGCATGTAATATAAAAATAAAGAAGGTATATTATTGTTTTTTATCTTTAATTTTTAAATTGGTAATAATATAAAATTCTATTTAAATAATAAATAAATAATGTGATCTTTATTTGGGCCGAGCTCGAGCCGGCTAGTTGGATTGGCTCTATGGAGGCTCAAACGAGCCAACCCACGAGCCTGCTCGTTCAAAAAAAGGGAGGCTCATATCCAATCCAGACATTTAACGAGCCGAGCCGAGCAGGCCAGTCAATCGTTGACTTTCGGGCCGAGCTCGAGTCGGGCCTGAGCCGAGCTAGGGCCGGCCTTTAGGCCGCGAGCCGGATGATGATGGTGAGCTTCATCAGATTTCAAGAACCTCACGAACATTTTTTTTTTATTATCTCTCTCCTGTTTTGATTTATTTTTTCGGTTTTTTTTTCCTCCCCAAATCGTGCATGGAAGGGATAGTTTTGTAATTTTACATTACATCTCATTCTCTTCTCTTTCGATTGTCCATAGGCCAAAAATGTTAAATTTTGGTTAAATATATTTACATATTACATATATGTTATTTTTGAAAAGAGGGTTTAATGAATATTTAAATTTTTAAAATTAATCTTATCTTTATTCTTTCACCATCATCTTTTTAAATTTAGGGGCAATTATCGAAACAACATATTTTTGCATACTATTTCCTGGAATGTCGAAATTTTCAAAATTACTCAAATAGCATAATTTTAGTTCAATAAATTATTGAACTATAGTTCAATAATTTATTGAACTAAAAAAAATTAAAAAATTTACGAATTCATTGAAAATAATAATAGAAAATATCAAATAGTTCAATAAATTACTGACCTTGAACTTCAAAAAAAAATCCTTAAAAATACCTATGAAAAATAGTTCAATAATTAATTGAATTATAGTTCAATAATTTATTGAACTATAATTATACTATTTGAGTAATTTTTAAAAAGTTCGGACATTTTAGTAATTAGTATGCGATTTATGCTATTTGAGACAAATTTTTTTTAATTTAATTTTCTTATCTCTCTCTAATTTCCGTGACACGCCGCCGTAAAGTTTTCCATCAAAAATTAAACCAAATCAAAACACCATCACAATACCATTGTTTTTTTTTTCATTCTAGAATTCATCCCCAAGTTTAGATTAGATGTAACCCAAAGCTTCCAACCTTCCTCGACTTCGTATAGTGTATTTTAGTGATGTTATATCATCAAAAATTGGTGATAGTCAATCATTGTAAGTATATTAGTGTAACAACCTGGTTTTTCACTTAAGGGCATTTTAGTCCTTTCATAAATTTTGACTTAAATAAAATTATCTTGAGTTGATAATGATCTTCATGTCAATACGAGTTCAACGCAACTTATCGTTCGTCATTCTCATTCCCGAGTCAAAAGTTATGACCTTTTTAAGTCGAGTGACTTTTTTCGTAATTAAACCAAAAATCGGGGTTTTCTCCTTATTTATCCTAAATCCGAAAATTAACCTAATTTGAAGGTATTTTCTTCTTTCTCATACCGTAGCAGCCGCAAGAAGTCTCGTCCATTCAATCTTCTATTCACGCCACTTTGATTCATTGTCAAATGGTAAGAGATTTGCCGCTTTTTTTCTTCACTCTCTTCGATTCATTATTGTTCCAATGAGTTCATCTAATTTTCCATAGCCAATCGGCGTCAGGAGTGGTCGTGTTCTCATCCAAAATCTCCATTTTCCTTTTTTGTTCTTTATTGGGTAAGTTTATATCAATTTTCATCTCGAACACTTATGTGTTTCTTTATTCCTTTCAATTCGTGACTAATTTCTGAAATTTTATTGATGCTCTTCATCTTCCATAATTTTTACAGAGAAATATAATGATTTAATGGAAAAAATTTCTTCATGAAACTTGTAGATATATTTATGTATTACTTATGGTTAAATTTTTAGATTCATTAAAATTAATTTAGATGTATATTTATAATTTCCGAAATGGACAATTTATTCTCGATTTTCTAGAAAAAAAACTGATATAACTGTTATTTTTGGTCAACTTGTAAAATTCGTTCTAGAGTATTGAACCGTTGGATCTTTCAAAATTTCGTAGAATAGCTTTATAATTATAGTAACTATTGCTGGCAAATATTTAGCACGGTCAAAGCCGTTTTAGACACTGAACCCAAGGAAGCTTACTTCCCCAGCCAGTTCATGGGCATTTTCTATTGTTTTCAACCCGTTTTAATCCCATTAGCTTTGTTCTCGTCTTATTAAACTTTAAATTAATATTATTCCAGATCTTTATTCCTTTCAATTCGTGACAAATTTTTGAAATTTTATTGATGCTCATTCATCTTCTTTAATTTTTAGAGAGAAATATAATGATTTAATGGAAAAAATTTCTTCATGAAACTTGTAGATATATTTATGTATTACTTATGGTTAAATTTTCAGATTAATCAAAATTAAATTAGATGTATATTTATAATCTCCGAAATGGACAATTTGTTCTCGATTTTCTGGGAAAAAAAACTGTTATTACGGTTATTTTTTGTCAACTTGTAAAATTCGTTCTGGAGTATTGAACCGTTGGATCTTTCTAAATTTTGTAAAATAGTTTTATAATTATAGTAACTAGTTGCAGGCAAATATTTAGCATGATCGAAGGAGTTTTAGATACTGAACCCGAGGAAACTTACTTTCTGGTCGGTTCAGCCAGTTCATGGGCATTTTCCATTGTTTTCAACCCGTTTTAATCCCGTTAGCTTGGTTCTTGTTGTTGTTATTGAGTGCTATGGATGGAAGATGCAATTAAACTAAACGATAACGTGCAAGTATACACGGTCAACAAGTAATATCTTGTGGTGAGCAAGAGTCGATCCCACGAGGATAGAAAATCAATTAATTTTAAGTTGGTAGTTAAGCTAAAGAGTGCAAAAACACAACCTTAAGACAAATTAGGAAAGAGGGGAGGATTATGATGGATTCAACAGTGTGTTGGGAATGTAAAGTAAAGGATGGTTATTTTCATAACACTAAAATGTTTTCATTGATACATTCGAACTTAAACACCAGTTATTCTAAACCATCTCTATGAAAAGAATTCGTGGTAGTTTTCTTGCTCCTTTCCTTAAACACTCTAGTTTCTCAACCTAAGCATTTCATATGTGTTAAGCAAAATTTCTCAACTCGTTCAACACTAAAAGCTACAGCCATTAAATCAACTGAAACATCTATTCATCCTTGGCAAAGATTCACACTGTCTTCTCCATCATAACCTTCTCCTTATGTTTAGCTACTCATAACAACACATAAACATAACCCACAAGAATGTTCAAGCATAAACCAACTCATTTTCTAACTTATAAACAGCAACAGTGAAAATAATCAAATGATCGAAAATGGAGTTAATGAACTATAAGTGCAGAAATGTGATTAAAATCACAGCTGAAATGATGGATTGCTTGGCCTCTTCCTCTCGGATTCAGCCTTGCAAGAACGATGGGGAGCAGCTTTCTTCCTTTTTCTTCTCAGCAGCGCCGCATACCTCAGTAGGAAAGATGACTCTCCCTTTTATATCGAGAATTTTGCCTCAATTTCAGGGCTGATGCGATTTAATAGACCCAGCTGGCGTCCACGGTGGCAGGTTCTTCAGCGTCTTTGTCTGATTCACAAATTGGTGCTAGCTGAATCTCCAACGGCTGGATCGATAATTATAAAGCCCAAGTCTCCATCAACGACTGCTGCTCAAGGACGTGACCGTGGGCCTGAAAATTAACAACCAAAGAGGCCCAAGTTAGAAGTAAAACTGCCCAAAAATCACACTAATTCTTCAATGTGGTCAAAATGAATGTATATGTATGTTTTCCTTTTAATTACAAACTAAGTTAGGATTTAAATCATTTTCATTATGTAAAGCTCCCTTTTATGGACAATTAGGTATTGAAATTCTGTATGAAAGAGGTAATTAACAGTTCTCGTCTAATTAAACTTTAAATTAATATTATTCCAGGTCTTGGGCATCGTTAGGAGTCATTTTGAATTTATTTCAACGCCGTTTACTTGTTCAATTTGCAATTAAGGTAAATTAATTCCTACTTAGAAGTTTAAATTAAACTGTTTATGCTTGCTTGTTTATTGTGTGATTATCATGATATTTTTGGGGGATGATTAATTGATTTTAAATATATTTATGTGCTCGTTTTGATTTGCGAATAATGTATTTAATTTAATTTATGTTTGTTACTTGGTTAGATGCTATAATTAGGGCCTAATAACGGTTTAAGTTTAAACCAACATAATAAACACACCGATTAAAGTTGTAGAGCTGAACGCTTAGCATGACACGTTATTATGAGTGGCCATATACCCCACTATGATACATATATGTAAATTTAATAGTAACAAAGAGATAAAATTTGATCGGTGATTATAACTCGAGTCGGATATAATAAACATCTATTAAATTTGTAGAGCTGAATGTTTAGCATGACATGTTATCATGAGTGGCCCTATACCCGACTATGGTACATATATGCAAATTTAATAGTAACAAAGAGATAAAATTTGATTGGTGGTTATAACTCGAGTCGAACATAATAAACACCTATTAAATTTGTAGAGTTGCATGCTTAGCATGACACATATCATGAGTGGCCTATATACTCTACTATGATAAATATATGCAAATTTAATAGAAATTAAGAGATGTCGTAGGCTAAGTACCTACTAATTATTGATAAATGGTGGAAATGGACAAGTATCTATACGTTATTATAGTTATAAGATGAATTGTGTTTAATTTACTTATTTGAGTGTGGATTTAATCTACTGAGCTAAAAACTCACGGTATTCGAATGCCCTGCAAACTTTTATTTTGCAGGTAACACTGAGAATAATAGAAACCATGGTGATTGACGAGGATGACGCTACACTGAGAGGCCCTTAGGACTTGTCATTATTTATTTATTTCTTTTTGAATATTTCATTTTATGAACTATTTTGTCAGTTGTTTTATGAATTTTCATTTTCATCTATTTTATTCGTTTTTTTTATTATTTATATTGGCACCAAAATACATGTTTTGTTTTGAATATTTCTTTGGTTATTAAATAAACGCTTCCATAATTATTTGGTTTTTACTCTGATTTATTTATACTTTAAATGAGTCAGTATTTATTTATTTATTTGTGGTTATTTTGGGCGGGTTGTTACAATTAGTGATAGTATAACATGTTAAATCAATGATATCAATCTATAATAGTCTATCAATATTGATAGTATAGTATGGTAAATCAATAATTATCAAAAATTGTATTACTATTACTAATATACTCGTACGAAATTAAGAGTATTTATGACACTTCCTGATTAACAGTAACCAGGCCTCTAAAATTTTAATATTTTTGTAAATACGCTTTTATGTTAACAAATTTGTAGTGATCATAGCCCATTTTTAACATATTTGTATATTCTATTATTTTTAGTGTATTTTTTTTAACAAACCACAACATTTAACTTTAATTATTTAATTTCTTGTGTATGAGAAATAGGCTCAAATATTGTAGTGCTTTATAAAATAATAGCAATGAGAAAAGAAAAAACAACACACGGTCATCTTGCTTTTTACTAAGAACATGGAAATAGACATGAAAATACCTCTAAAACTCCAACATTAATAACATAAAAGACCCAAATTATAACCAACTCACAACACAAAAATACATTTAATTAGATTTATTCCAAAGCTCTTGCAAGCAAAAGCAAAAGAGAGAAAGAGAAACACAATGATAGAGTTTAGTTCCTTGTGATACCAAAGAAGTCATCAACTCGAAGCTTCAATGGTCCTCAATAGAAAATGGGACCATGTTTGAAGGTGATTGGATGTGGGGAACCGGCGTAGGGGACCAACTCTCAATTTTTCACATGTTGAAATTGAAAGAGTACAAGTTGAATTTTATAAAATCTTCATTAAAAAAACAATTTTAAACACTTCCAAAAGTTATCACAAAAAGATATTCCAAAAGTTATCACAAAAAGATACTTAATCTCTCATCAGATACTCTCTCTTCCATTAATATATATATATATATATTAAATATTCTTATATGTGTATTCTATTTTTATTGAAATTATTTTAAAATGCATTTTGTAATTTCAAGAATCTTCCATATATATATTTGTATTCTATTTTTATTGAAATTATTTTAAAATGCATTTTGTAATTTCAAGAATCTTCTATATATATATATATATATATATATATATATATATATATATATATATATATATAAATTAAATATTCTTATATTTGTATTCTATTTTTATTGAAATTATTTTAAAATGCATTTTGTAATTTCAAGAATTTTATCCATCGGGCTAAGCTTATGTCGCGACAAGATTTATTGGCATTGCCGGCAAAAACTTTCACTGGCAATGCCAATATTTCACTGGGACTTTTCGCGGGAAGAGCTTCATCGAAATAGCCTACACCGGCTAAAATTGAAATTCACTGGTATAAGCTATGCCGACGAATCGGGTTATTTCACTGAAATAGCCTAAATGGCACTACTACAAATTTGACGTTAGTTGACATCTAATAGGCGTCAACAATTAAAATACGCAACACTTTTGTGGCATCATCTAATAGCGTGTCATCTTTCTCAAACGCGTCAACTTTGTGTCTTTTGTTAACTGATAAAAAGTATCAATATTTATTTATAATGTTGACGTTTATAAACCATCAATTATATGCTATATACGACAACTAGTAGATATTAATTAAACACATCATTGACGTTTTGGTTGTCAACTATATAATTATATATTGACAACTATTGCACGTCAATTTCAAATCTTAAATCACAAAAAAAATGTGGTAAATCTTAAACAATCCATTATAAACCCGCATACACAATTTTGTAAAATTCTCAATTTCATCAACAAATTATAATCTCTATATTAACTTTAACATAAGTACAACAACACATAATTACAAATTAACTAACAACTAATTATAACTTATCTAAACTAAAAAAATGAGTTCAACGACTACCAAAATAGCTAATCTATAAAGACTTAGCTATTTGTATAAAATCTGGATCTAGCTTCAGCTCCAACAACAACAACAACCTACAGTAAGACATGAAAAAAATTAGAAAAGTTTAGATAATTTATGTTATGACAAGTAAATGAGCATAAAAAATAAATATTATTATGCAGTCAAGTTGTGAACTTTAAATATAATGCAAGGTGTTAGCCCATTAAATTCAAATTTTTTAAAATATGATGTTGGCTTCCCAAGGTAAAAATTTATTTGTAGTTAACACAGAAAAGCTAAAGAATGAAATGTTGAGCAACTTTAATAACCAAATCACTTACATTTTGAGTTAAATCCAAAGAAGTGTTGAAAATCTTGTTTTTTCTTTAAATCTTAGCCAATGCAAGAGTTTCCACCTACCACAAAGACAACATTTATGCTCAAAATAGATCCATTATTATTAAAAATATAATCACAAGATAGCATATACCACTATAGATTTATAATCACAAGATAACATAGATATAAATAGAAGAATTAATAATTAATAATTAATAATGAACATTTGCAATTATTTTTTATTATAGATCTCAGGAAGATCAACAGGATAGTTAACAATAGTGGTAAGTTTAGAACTTATAATTAATTTGTAACCCATTTATGGTCCATTTCTTCATCAAATAATGGTCCAAGATAAAAATAAGCATCTAGTCTCTAGCTAAGAACTCTAAGTTCCGAAAAGTTAGACAATTATTTAGACTATTTATGTAACAACAATGGACTATTTACCTGTATTGAACATTCAAACAAGGTTGCATTGGTTTGAGTTTGGCAGAGATTTGAGCAATAGATCTATCTACTTGTCACCATAGGGGTATTACCTATTAACTGCAAGCCTCGAAGGAAGTAAAATTAAAAAAAAGTAAAAAGGAAGAACGGCAATCGAAAGAATGTAAATCAAGTTAAATGAAGAGTATAAAATGGAGTCTAGTATTTTTATTCTTTAAAAATAAAATCTCAAAATTAGAAGGGCAAACTCAATAGAAGTAAAATTGTAATTACCTGCTACTACCATAATTAAAAGGAAAGACTTGTTCATCAAGACAATCACCCACAATGAAGAAGAAATTCACTAAAGGAACAAAATCTAAAAATAAGTTTTCCAACTTAATATATTCTATACACCCAAGAATCTCTTAGTAAAGATAATCCTCCACAATATATAACCAAAGCTCTTTGATCTCATTTTCAAAGAGGCCAAAGTATTCTTTGTTAAGTTTGTGTTTACAGAGAAAATTCTATAACCCTACAATAGATATCACATAGAAGTTAGAGATAAAATAGGTATATGAAAAACAGTCTAAAAACAGTCTCAATACAGCCCTAAGAATAGTCCAACAACAAGAGAAAGAAGCTAGGGAAAAAAATATGAAATATTGCTTACCAAAAGGTTAACCAGAACAAGCCACAATTTATCCAAGGTTTACAATTAATTAATGATCAACTTTAGACAAAACAAATGGATAAATAATAAATCAGGAAATTTTCATTCATGACACCACAAAAAATAAAAAAACTGAATGGGAAATCAAACTCACCTGATGAGTTTGTTTACTACGACATCGACATAAACAGTTGGCAATGAAGATCAGAGGTTCTTGGCGAATAAATTAATCTACGGAAAAAGATAAAATCAAGGATGAAAAGTTTTTGAAAAACGCAAGAAAGAGTAAATGGAAGATAAAAGAATCGAAGGAAAACGGAAATCTCACCATAAAACGAAGCTTGGTACTAGAAATCTTGAAAATGAAACAATGGAGAAGATGAAAACTGGAATTTGCGGCTGGAAGGAAAAGGAAAGAAAAGAAAAATAAGTTTTAGGGTTCAATCCCGTAATTCTACTATTTACGAAAACGCCACTGGTATAATAATAGTTGACACGCAAAACATATCAATATTCACAATTTTTCGCTATGTAAAAACGATGTCGTTTTGATGCATGAAAGTTGACACGCAAAAGCCATCAATAATCACCTTTTTTCGGAATTGTTCAAAGTTGACGCTTTTGTTTTTTTCTCTTATTTTTTATTTTTCTTTGTTGACTCTTAGTTCTTATAAGTTAACGCTTTATAGCAAAAATATCAACTTACATGAAAATGATGGTGTCAACTAAGGCCAAATTTGTAGTAGTGTGGGGGCAGTTCTAAACATAATATATGTTTCGAAGTTGCCCAATTTTTTTAAAAACAAATGAACTTTCAGTTCTAACCATGATATAATAGTTTCAAACGCATTTATGTTTCTTTTCTTCTCCAAGAAACAAGAAATAAGAAATAAAAACTGGGAAGTTATCCAATATTTGTGTCACAACATGTTTGCGACGATGAGCGCCAACATCCAATTTATAGGCCTTTTCATGGAAAGGAAAAAATAGAAATCGTCACCAACCAAAGTCAGGTGTGATTGGTCACCCAATTAATAAAAATAGTATACGAAAACCCGATCGGATTCAGGAGTCATTTATGTATAGGGGAGGAATCAACACCCTACTACATATCCATTAAAAAATGGTTACCATATTATCTTATATTATCTAATTTTAAATTTTTGATCCTTAATTTGACTAGTTTATAAAAAGATTGATTTTAATTTATGAAAACAAATGTCTTATTTAATCTTCGCTTAACATCAAGAATGAAATAAGTTTAATGATTAAATGGGCAGGGTTACGGTGGTTAATTGAACAATATTGGAATTGGGCGTTCCTAACCTAAAGAAATTGAGAGTCCTTATTTCTCAAAATCCTATCATCTGGTTTGTATTTATATTTTAAAACATTTTTTTAATTTAAGATACTTCCTTTTATTTTAAATAATAAGTATTATGTTTATTATTTATTTTTTTAGGGTTTTTGTTCACTTATTGAGAGTTTTGATAAACAAATTACTCAGTCTTCATAATTGTGATGATTTCCACATATTTATCAAAACTTTTAATAAGCATATTACTCTTTCCCGAAAAAATAATTTTATTAGGATAATTTTATGATAATAAATGAAAAGAATTTTAATGTACTAATATCACAAGTCACAAGCCAATTAAAAGTACCAATTGTTACAAATCAAAGTCTAAATTTAAAAAATTAATATCTCGTTAATCAAAATGTCTTTTGACTTGATTCTTTCTCCTAAATACACCTTATTAATCTATCATTGACCTATAATGTTAAAATGAATTAATTTTATAAATATAATTCATAATTCATGTAAAAGAAATCTCAATAACATTTTAATACAAATATCCTGCAGCATTTATATCGACTTTGAAAAATAAGAATTTGTCACAAATGGCATAAATCTGCATACTAATTATTAAAATGTCTGAACTTTTTAAAAATTACTCAAATAGCATAATTATAGTTCAATAAATTATTGAACTATAATTCAATTAATTATTGAACTATTTTTCATAGGTATTTTTAAGTTCAAGGTCAATAATTTATTGAACTATTTGATCATTTTTTATTATTATTTTCAATTAATTCTTTTAAATTTTTGTTTTTTTAGTTCAATAATTTATTGAACTAAAATTATGCTATTTGAGTAATTTTTGAAAAGTTCTGACATTTCAATAATTAGTATGCAAAAATATGTTATTTCAGTAGTTGCCCCTTGAAAAATCATATCTTTTTTTATACTTATCCAAGTGAGATTACTCTTGTTCTTAAATTTTTATTTATCAGTATAGTTTCAAGAAAAAATAAATTTTAAACATGGGTATTAGAGAAATATCACTGAAAACACTCATAATCAAAGATGCTGCATTTTTCCCGAAACTGTAAATCCTGTTAAAATCTTAAACTTAAAAAAATCATAACTTTCAAACCAGAAATCGAAATTGATTGATTATTTTCCTATATCTTCGTCTATATAAGTTATCATGCAAAATTATTTGACTTCCAATCGTTTGAAATAGTTATGATAAAGTTCAAAACCGAGAAACCGAACGGAAATATATGAAACCAAACCGATCGAACGAATTTAATCGGTTTCTTAAAATTATAGAACCATACGCTTCATGATTTTCAAAAACCAAAGAGTATGGTTCGGTTGAAGGTTTAGCCTAAAATTTAACGAAACCGAACCGTGCTCACCCCTACGAATTACCATCTTTAAAATGAATACAAAGCTGTAATAAAAAAAATGAATACAAAGCTACTTTATGCTCTCTTTAATCAATAACCAACTTAGAATCAAGGAGCCTCTAACCTCCTTTAAATAGTTACTAACTAACTTATTAACATCTTTTTTTGAAAAGATTTTCTCTTACTCTCTCTATTGTTTTAATTTCAATTTTTACTGCCCTAAACAGCCGCTATTCAATATGGATTTTCCTTTTCGAATGTTTTTTTTTCCTTCTTTTTCTTTGCTCTCGTTGCATGGAAGGGATATATTAATAGTGTGGGCATCCATCTCAAAACCAATTGGTAATGAGAGGAGTGACCCTTAGCGTTTATAAATGTTATGAGTTCCCTACATCTTTCTGATGTGGGATTCTCAAGATGGTGCCTCTTTTGGGCTCACCATTCTTGGGTCGAATATCATTTTTGGATCGAATGCCCGTTTGAGCTTGTTGGGCTCTGATACCATATTAAATATGTTAAATCACCAATTGAACCAAAAGCTTAAGCCAAATTTAATCATATATCTCAACACTCCCTCTCACATGTGGGCTTGAATATTTACACAACACCCAAACATGTGGAATATTTAAATGAGGAGAAAATTAGAGCAAATGACATAATGAAGGTTTGATCTCATAACCTTCTGCTGTGATACCATATTGAATATGTTAAATCACCAATTGAACCAAAAGCTTAAGCCAATGGATAAAGGCAAATTTAATCATATCATATATATCTCAACAGAATAGTTTTAGAATTTTACATCACCTCTCTTCTCCTTAAAATATAGCATTGGCCAAAATGGGTTATTTTATTGAAAAATTTACATGGATGTTAAAATTTGAGTAAATATTTACATATTTATTATTTTGAAACGTTTTTAAAATAATGTTTATTGAAAACTTTTTAATTCTTAAATTATTATTATCTTTCCTTCATCCTTATCTTTCTAAATTTCCTTTTCTTATTTCCCGCCACCGTCTTCGCCATTTCTTTGCCGTTGTCGATAAAAGCTTAACCGGTAGGAATCCAATACCAATTACTCACATGTCTAATAAATAGAATGAGCATGAATGTACCAACCAATATTTTTATTAATAATGTATATTGTAATATTATATGACTTGGTTCATTAGTCTCCACATATTAATTCTATTCTTTTTCCATATATATTTCTTTTTCAAATGTTAAACACGCCAGAAATTGATAGTGAGCCCGCCAATCATCCCTCAACAAGATTGCTCTAAGATGGAGCCACGATATTAAAAGAAAAATAAGAGATGCGCTGTTCTTGGCATGTTAAGCAGGGAGATATTATTGACGAGGCAATTAAAAATTTAGCTTTAAAAAATATCTAAGGGTTTACGCCGGTTTGGCCCTTATTTTAGGCTAACTTTATAAAAAATTACTACTTTGCAATAGTGGATTTGATTCACTAGCTAGAATTGTTAAGTAAATATTACTGTATAATGTGATGAAACTGTGAAAATGAATAAATTTATTAATTATGTGGTTAGGAAAACGCTCTTCTTTAGTTTAAAAATTTGAGAGAAAAACGCTGGTTAAGTTTTGTGTAACAATCACCTCCTTACACTAGCCGGGGAACCAAACGCAACCGAATAATATTATATAACTATCTGATTTTGAAACCTAGAAGCTCATGTGTTTTTTCCCCTATAAAACTCATCTTTTAATTAATAAAAGTTATAATTTGCTGAATCATAAATTTAAAGTATCTCAAAACAAATTGATTAAATTCGTCTTAGCGCAACATCTTAAGTTTTTGAGTCTATTAGTAATTTAACAATCTTGCTGAAACAGTCCATCTTGCCACCCCTTGACGTCTAAGCCTCATCTTCCATTTTCATGTTGACGGTCTATGAGAAAAAAAGGAAGCAAAAGGACTGATGGTCTCTTTGTAGTGATTTTTTTCTGTTAATTGATACATTATTAGGTATAGTATATGTAAATGATATACATTTTAAAGAATAGGTGTAAAATATTTATTTAGACGTAAAATAGCTTTGAGGAACATACAAACATTAAAAATACTATTTATTGAATTAACAAAATACTAGTTATATATAACAAAATAAAAATATAAATGCAGGTTTTATATTTTTTAAATTTTAAAACAAGATTTTATTATTTTTTTAAAACAAGATTTATTAATTGGTAAATTGTTGAAATATCATATTTCTACATCTTAATTACGAAATTTCATAAAATGTATAAAAAAATTACCCAAATACTAAAAAGTCCAAAAATTAATAAATTCACATAAAAATAATAATGAGAAATACCGAAATATTTCAATAAATTATTAAACTATAGTATTATAATTATTAAAATACTATTTGGATAATTTTTAAATTCTTATGATATTTTAGTAGTTAGTATGGAGAAATATGATATTTGAGATAATTTATATATGGGAAATTTTATTAGGCAGCAAAATTTTCTTTAATATTTATAAATCTAGCAATCTTAAAAAAATATTTGCAAATATAGCAGTTTTTAAAATAAAAAAAAACCCTCTTCACGTATCCATCAATGGCCGTAAGTCGGAGATCATAGTTAGTCCCTGTCACAATTTGATATCTCCCACCGATAACTTTCTCGAATTTCAGATGAATCTTCTTCTCCTTATTGTGTTCATTCACTGCAAATATTCCCAAACCTTTAATAAATGGGTCACTTATATTTTTTAAAGAATTTGTCTCAAATAGTATAAATCTGCATACTAATTACTAAAATGTCAGAAATTTTTTAAAAATTACTCAAATAGCATAATTATAGTTCAATAAATTATTGAACTATAATTCAATTAATTATTAAACTATTTTTCATATGTATTTTTAACGAATTTGTTTGTTTTAGGGTTTTTTAAGTTCAAGGTCAAATAATTTATTGAACTATTTGATATTTTTTATTATTATTTTCAATGAATTTGTTAAAAAATTTAATTTTTTTAGTTCAATAATATATTGAACTAAAATTATGCTATTTGAGTAATTTTGAAAAATTCCGACATTTCCGTAATTAGTATGCAAAAATATGTTATTTCAGTAACTGCCCTATTTTTTATCTCCTGATAACCTCCTTTTGGTGGATATTTTATGGTATCACCCAAATTTTTTCTCGGCTCAGCCGTTGGTTAAAAGCGGGAGGAGGAGGATGACAGAAAGAGAATATAATTTCATCATATTTGATGTGTCTTTAGAAGCAAAGATCATGGGATTGGTTTGGTGGTTTTTTTTCATAAACAAGTCCATAAGAGTTTTTATAGAGAATCATGCATGGGTGTCATTACAATTAAATTACAAGTTTACCCTTTGAGATGTTTAGAATTACAATATGAAAAAATATATATATATCAAGTTTAGAATTTATGAATGAATAAAGAAAAATGGGCCCATGTATAAAGGCGATTGGATGTGAGGAAAGGTTCTTGCGGAGGGGACCCAACTCCCCATTTTTCACATGTTGAAATTGAAAGGAAGATTTTTATAAATTCTTATCTCTATTATATTTGAATTAATAACCACTTTAATTCACCTAATTACAATAATACTAGTTGTTATGATTTTTTTTATCATTTTACCCATAAAACACCATTTTTTGTGGTGATCTCTGGTGGTTACCTTTTTTTATGTTGTCTTTTTTACCCTTTTATCTCTCATAATAAATATATCTTAATAAATACATTTCTTTTAATTTATAATTATTTATTTTATTTTATTTTGAATTCAAATCAAATCAAATCTTTTTTAATTATGAAAATTTTATTGTATTTTGAATTCAAATCAAATCTTAACCTAATTCTTCCCCTACGAACTCCACACCAACACCCCCACCGTTTTTCTCCCTCACACAAAAATCAACGCTTCCTTGAAGAAGAAGGCCTTCTTGATGATGAAGATCGTGGTAAATCTCTTCCATTTATTCCGGTGGCCGGTGGTCCTCCTCAGAATTTTCATCCTCCTCGTTTTCTTATCCGGATTTGTCGGCGCATATTGGAATAAACAAGGGTTGCTGGCTTTTTAGCTCTTTTTGTATGGCTCTTGATCTTATTGTTCTTTATATGGCAACGTCGATGAAGACGAATAATAGGCACTGTTCGAGAAGCATGCTCTGAGGTCGCCATCAATTTTCTTTTCCATCTGCTATGGACTTCAAGGTTTTTTTTTCCAAATTTGATGATTTCTTTGATTTTTTTATCCAGATCTGAAGGAATTTTTAAAAATGTTTATTTTTATGCAATATTTATTTTAATTTTCTACTTTCATATCTTTAAATCGAGTCAGATCTAGGGTTCTGGTGATAGATCTATCGTTTATTTGCTTATATATTTGATGATTTCTTTGATTTTTTTTATCCAGATTTGAAGGATTTTATTAAAATGTTTATTTTTGTTCAGTATTTATTTTAATTTTCTATTTACATATCTTTAGAATCTGTACCTCTTTTTCATCTTCAATTTTGTGCCTTCTAGAAATTTTGAGTACACATCAATAAATGTTTACTAAAAGTAAACAGTTTATAAAAATTTGTACCTTCCAATTCTCCTTTCTCTGTATTTTGTAGAATAAGTTACTTTTAATTAAATGTTTATTTTTTATCTCTGTATTTTATAGGATGACAAATAAGAAAGACATCTGAATTTTTCTGGAAGAAGAAGTCAGAAGTTTGAAGATTTTTCTTTTATTTTTTGTTATTGTTTTT
This sequence comes from Gynostemma pentaphyllum, assembly GCA_028015215.1. NCBI lineage: Eukaryota > Viridiplantae > Streptophyta > Magnoliopsida > Cucurbitales > Cucurbitaceae > Gynostemma > Gynostemma pentaphyllum. Next base: position 33,228,521 of record CM051346.1, on the reverse strand, counting down.
ATTTTTATTTAGATTTGATTTTTCCATTAATTTTGTAAAATTTAAGGGATTTTTATAAATTTCCTTAAATTTTGCACAAATTAAGGAGAAATTAAATCGGGGGTATGTTTGTCCTTTCACAATATAATTTAATTTGGCCGGTGGCGGTTTTGGGTACTATTGATATTTAATAAAATATCCAGTATATTTGATATATCCATAATTTTTTTTATTATTAGTGAAATTAACTCATTATATTTTAGTATTTATAATCACCCCGTTTCGATTAGTATAAAAAAAATATGATTTTTCAAATTTGATACAAATGCTGCAGGAATTTACATGGTAAAACCGTGGCTGAGATATTATTTTTCATATAATCTGATTTTTCTTGCAAAATATGAATACATTTGAATGTCATAAGTCATTGGGAAGATAATGAAAGAGTATTTAGGAGTAAAAATTAGAAAGAAAAATGTTTTGGTTTAATATTTGTGAATTTTTATAAGTTGAGATATTGATTAGGAATAATTGTTCTTATTAACTTGTTCTTGATGAACTTGGTTTTCCATATTTGTGTTTTATGTTCATCTTTATTGTTTATATATTATGTTGAATAAACTTTGAGAAAGGTTTGGGAATTATTAGAATTCTAATTAAATGGCTTTTGATAAATTAAAATTTTGAAATCGTTAGAATGCTAACTTTTCCAATTGAATGACTTTTTTTTAAAAAAAAAAAAGTATTGAAATTCCCAATTTGATTAATAGAAAAATAGACCTAATTCTAAAATTTACTACTCAAGTTATTTCCATAATAATAATATTTTCAAAGATTTTTAAAATAAATATATGTTTTCCAAAACCTTCCGATGATGGAATTAGGAGAATCAGGATACTAACCTCCTAAATATTCTTGAGGTAAGAGATTTTATCTCGGGATACTGAGATAAAATTCCCGATAATGTTTTCTTTTTAATGGCTTCATGCCACTCATACTTATTTAATCATGCCTTATTACTAAGGTATTGATTAATAAAACATGGGACATTTAAAAATAACTAAAAAATAATTTTTGTTTTATAGATAAATGCTTCCTCAATAATACATCAAATAAAAAACAACAATCGTTTTAAACGAACATATTAGGGTGCTAATACCTTCCCTATGTGTGAATGAACTCCCGAACCCATTTTTTAAAAGTTAGTAGACCATCCTTAATTTAATGACTAGGTGACTAATCACACCAAAATTTTAAAAACCAATGATTAGTGACGACTCTTTATTTTCTGCGTGACACCACTATTGATAATACAGTCCTAATAGGAGTCAGTTTAACAACAGGAGAAAATATTTCATTGAAGTCAATACCTTCCTTTTGCTGAAAGCCTTTGACTACAAGCCTTGATTTATGTCGTTTGTTGCCATCGGGTTCCTTCTTTATTAAGCTTTCTTACCCCTGGGTAACTCAGCAAGCTGCCACGTCTGATTCGTCATCAATGAATCCATCTCATCCTTCATGGCAAGCTCCCACTTGACAGAGTCTTCCATGTGAATCGCCTCATCATAACACTTAGGCTCACCTCTGTCAATCAATAAAATATAGTGAAGTGAAGGGGAATACCTCTGTGGTGGTCTTAATAGTCCTGCTAGATCTCCTAGAAAATGTAGGGGGAGTTATTGGAATTGATTCTGTCTCAATAACTTCTGTTTCTGGAGCAATACTATTTTGAACTTCAACCTGTGCAGTTTCTGTCTCAATCTCAGGAAGATCCTCTAACTGAATAACCTCAGTAGACTTTCCATCTATCTCTGATCCCCCTGCCTCAATTTCTGCCTTGTTCTTATAAAGAACCTGTTCGTTGAATATCACATCTTTACTTCTGATCATTTTCCGGTTCTGGTCATTCCAGAATCTATAACCAATCTCAGCACCGCCATATCCGATAAAATAGCATATAGTGGATTTAGCATCTAACTTGCTCCTGTCAGCAGCATTAACATGTACATAAGAAACACAGCCAAAAACCTTTAGATGTGAAAGGTTTACCTGCTTATCGCTCCAGACTTCCTCAGGCAATTTGAAGTCTAGTGGTGTGGAAGGACTCCTATTGATCAAATAGGCCGTTGTACTGACTGCCTCTGCCCAAAACATCTCAGGCAACCCAGAGTGTAATCTCATACTTCTGGCACTTTCACACAACGTTCTGTTCATCCTTTTTGCCACACCATTCTGCTGTTGTGTCCCTGGAATAGTCTTGACCATCACAATACCGTTTTCTGCACAATGCTGCTTAAACTCCCTACTATTGTATTCTCCACCATTATCTGACCTCAAGCTCTTCACTTTTAAACCTGTCTCATTCTCAACCATAGCTCTCCAAATTTTGAAAGCATTAAACACATCAGATTTATGTTTGAGAAAATAGACCCATACCTTTCTGCTTGAGTTGTCAATGAAAGTCACGTAGTAATTAGAACCTCCAAGAGAAATGACTGGAGTGGGCCCCCATACATCAGTATGAACCAATTCTAAGTTGATTTTCTTTGGCTCTACTCCCACTTGTGAAAAGTTGACCTTTTTCCGTTTCCCGAAAATACAGCTCGCATAAAGCTTGTGCTCAATTGATTTGAGCCCTTCTAACTTCCCTGAAGAGTGAAGAATTTTCATATTCTTCTCACTCATATGTCCCAACCTGTTGTGCCACAATTCAGATATGTTGGTAGAGTCTGTCACTGCAATCATATCTCTACTACTGGAGCTATAATATAAACTCCCCTCCATGCTTCCTCGAGCAAATATCATGGTACCCTTAGTAACTTTCCCAGATTTATTACCGAAAGATATTGTATATCCTTCATTATCTAACTGGCCAACTGAAATCAAATTCTTTGTTAGGCTAGGTACGTCTTACCTTGGAAATCCTCCAAACTAACCTGTTCGCAATCTTTAAACTGACATCATTTATTGAGATGCACCTTACCATGATTTCCTACGACATGGTTTTCTAGAATATCCCGATGTGAAGTAGTGTGGAAAGATGCACCTGAATCAATAACCCAAGAATGATGAGAATCAACAACTGAGAGTTGCAAAGCATAATGTACCTCCTCAGCCACTGCATTAGCTGCACCATCTTCTTTGTTCTCATTCTTCTTAGGAGCCCTGCAGTTCTTTTTCAGATGCCCCACTTTACCACAATTCCAACACTCAATTTTACTGTTTCTGGACTTGCTTCTGTGATTCTTTGAATTTTCCCGATTCTCGTTACCTCTATCATTCCTGTTATTGCTTCTACCTCTTTCTACATTCAGTGTTAAACCAGAACTGGAAGTAGTACCTTTCTGTTTCATGCGAACTTCTTCTGCTAGTGTCGCATTCTTAATTTCAGAAAGAGTTAACTCACGATCACCAAGTGAGTTAGAAATAGCCGTCTTCATTGTATCCCAACTATCAGGCAAAGATTTAAGCAAAAGCACTGCATAAATCTCATCAGCAAATTTGATATTGATGGAGGCTAACTGGTCTATCAAAATACTCAACTCATTAATTTGTGAGCCAACAGTTTGATCTTCTGCCCTTTGCAAATTGAATAATTTGGTAAGAAGATATGCCTTATTATTCGCAGAAGGCTTTTCATACGTGCCAGATAGGGCTTTCATTATGCCCATAGTAGTCGTCTCCTTTGATACCGAATGAGCCACACTCTTCTCCAAAGTCAAACGGATGACGCCAACTACCCGCCTATCCAACCTGTTCCATTCATCATCTTTCATCTCAGCCGGTGTCTGTCCCAATGGCAGTTCCAGGGATTTGCTATACAAATAATCCTCTATTTGCATCTTCCAGACGACAAAATCATTGCCGTCAAATTTTACAATTCCCAAATTTGAATTCTCTTCCCGATTAGACATCATTCTTCAATAATAATTAGAGCTCTGATACCAGTTGTTGGGGAATTGATAGGTTCGCGATGCCTAAAATTCACACAAGAACGATAATGCGGAATAATAATAAAGTAAAGGGGAAGAAATACGACACCGAAATTTATATTGGTTCACCCCAATTGTTGGGCTACGTCCAGTTGCTACCGCTGCAAATTTCACTATGATGAATCGGAGTTACAAGAGAAATATCCAATACACTAAACCGTGTATTATACGTTCAAAAGCACTCAAGAAAGAAAACACTTTCTTTATATAATATTTCTCACAAACTCTCACAAACCCTCACTGTTTTCTAACTCACTTTGATGAAGCAAGAAAACGCCGCCACAGTTAAACCCTCGGCCAAGAAGAAGTCGCCAATTACCAATTGATTTCGTAATTAATTACTATCGGCTTGTACGCTCACACTAGGTTACAAAAGCCATCGCCTCACAATAAGGTCTCAGTCAATTGGATTTTTCACACAAGCGAACTTTTAATTTTCTTTCACGCTTTTCGGTGCAAGTCCATCAAATTTCTCATTTAATTGTTTTGTTATCAATCTGCTGTAGACTTACCCAAAAAAAATAAATTTCACCATTTGATGGGCTTGTACATAACAAGTCTTTGGGCCATGACCATGGGCCATAAAAAATGGAATTAGACTTTAGTTTTATTGTTTTAGTCTTCACACTAAAACACAACACAACCCATTTGGGCTAACTCACATTAAACGACATAGTTCATTTACGTTTAACATATAGAATAGATTGAAAACCAGCCAAGTTGATGGAGCTTCTTTATCCAGAAAAGAATGATAGGATTCGAATGAAACGAAAAAGGAAGGACCCAGAAAATTGAGAAAAAAATCAAATATTTGAATTGGAATAACAAACTAACAAGAAAGGAAATCAACAATTTGAAAAGATAACAATAAACAAAAATAAAACGGGTGAACGGTAAACTAGCTACATGACATCTACCATAATCAAGCAAATTTAAAAAAAAAAAATTAAATAAATCATAAAACACGATAGCAAAAAAGGAAAGAGAACAGGCGAACGGTAAACTAGCTACATGACATCTACCAGAATCACCATCATAAATGGTGTTTTATGAGTAAAATTGACAAAAGATCAAAACAACCGATAATACTGTAATTAGGTGGATTAAATAGGTTATTGGTGTAATTATTTCTTCTTTTAAAGAAATTATCTAGAATAACATATTGTTGGGCCATATTTACTTTAATGCACTTACTTTTTGGGTTAATTTCAGTAATAACCATTTAATATATGAAAATTTCAAGAAAACCATATTTTTTATATATATATCAAAAGTACCCAAAAACCACCGCCGGTCAAATTAAATTACATGTGAAAAGACAAAACATACCCCCAATTTAATTTCTCCTTAATTTGTGCAAAATTTAAGGAACTTTATAAAATCCCTTAAATTTTACAAAATTAATGGAAAAGTCAAGTCTAAACAGAAATAAAACTACAACAAAAAGTAAAAGAAAAAATAAATCTAAAAATACTAAAAATACAAAAAAAAAAAAACAAAAATCTTCAAGCTTCAAGCTTCAGATCAACAAGTTATAGAAGCCTTCATACACAACAAGAACATAATCAAAATAAATCTAAAAAAACAAAAATCTTCAAGCTTCAGATCGACAAGTTGTAGAAGCCTTCATACACAACAAGAACATAATCAAACGCTTTAACAAGAGACAAAAGCGAAGATTTCCCATCTTGATTTACAATTTCTACAATAAAACCATTTCACAACAAGGGTCAATTTCACATAATTCACAAACAAAACAGGAAAATTCAATTCAAAAATGAAAAGAAAAAAAATTAGTAAAACCGCCATGGAAACTGTATATATTTAATAAACAGTTTATCATTGATAAACAAACATATAGTAGCAACCATAAACATTTGTAGCAGATAGCAGCAGTCATATATAAAAAACGTTTAAATTTGATAAATAGTTTACTATATATCAACAAACCTGTAGCAATCATGAAGGGAAAATGAAGGAGGAAGAAGAAGAGAAAGAATTTGGATGCAATTCCATAAGGGTTGCTACCAGGGTCAATAAGTACTGGATTAGAAACTGTTTTTTCTTATCAACCACGAGAGCAACACAAGCGGAATAGTTGTCAAAGAGGAAAGTTTCCAGGAATGCAACATCATTGTCAGATTTGACATCTAAATAAACCCTGACTTTAGATTTAGTAATAACTTCCATCAACAAGCAATGAGATTCTGGGTTGAAAGATACTTTACGCCGAACCTTCTTGACGAGGTCAATAAATGTAGTGTTTTGAAAATACATCATCGATTTGAGTTCATAACTTTCGTAAATATGAGCTCCGTTCCAACAACTATCATAAATAATGTCAATTGATGTAGATCTCATGTTTCAAGAAGCGTATAAGATGATGAAACGATGAAGAAAAGAAAGAAACGAAAAACGGATAAGATGGGAGAATCACCGTGGCGACTAATTCAACGTGTACGCCGGAAATTAATGGATGATAAAAATCAGAAAGGATGAAGAAAAGAAAGAAATGAAAAACAGAGAAGATGAGAAGATGAGAAAGAAAACGTGTGAAAACAAATCACCATGTAATTAATGGTTGTTACAATATCCCTTAATTGAAGGAGTAATTAATCACATAATCAAAAAGGATAAAAATCAATTATGTTTTGATATAATTACGTGTAGCTGAGATAATCTAAAAGGGCAAATTAGTAAAAATTTATTTTGACAGCAACTGTGTAATGTACTAAATACGGTGGTTTATGGGTAATTCTAAAATATAAAACAAACAACCATAAAAAGTGGAATTAGGTGAATTAATTAGGTCATGTGTGCAATTCTTTCTTACTTTTTTAATACAGAGATTTACATGAATATTCAAATCGGAATCACTATTTACAATAATATCAGCATGTCAAAATTTATTTCACACTACAAAAAAACTGCCAATTTGCGACCAGGAAATTGCGACCAAATGGTCGTTTTTCACCTAAAATGCGACCAAAATGCGACCAACTGAGTGGTTGCTAAAAAGCTGGTCGGTTTTGAATTTGTGCGACTGCATGGTCACAAAAATTCGACCATATGGTCGCAAAAAATTTTGGTCGAAAAAAAGTCAAACTTTTTAAAATGCGACCATATGGTCGCATTAAAAGGGACCATATGGTCGCATTTTATCTTCAATGAAGTGACCATTTGGTCACATAAAAAGTGACCAAATGGTCGTAATTTTTGTGACCAAATGGTCACTTATTGGCTCGATTAAAATACAACCGGATGGTCGCTAAAAAGCGACCATCCTGGTCGTAATTTATGTGAAAGATAAGTGACCAATTGGTCACATAAAAAGTGACCAAATGGTCGCATTTTATGCGACCAAATGGTCACTTTTAGTCTCAGTTAAAATGCGACCAGATGGTCGCTTAAAAAGTGACCATCTGGTCGCATTTAAGAATTTTTTTTTAAAATTTAAATTTCAATAATTAGTTAATTAATTATTAATTATTAATTATTAATTATTAATTATTTATTTAATTAATATTAAAATTTCATAAAAAAAAAATTGGAATTCAAATAAAAAATATATATATCAAATATTAAAAAAACGTTTTATACAATCGAAAGAATCCTAGAACTATCTGCGGAGGGCGGGGGGGGGGGAGGAGGCGTCGATGACGGGCGGCCGCCGCTAGAGATCTCAAGTACGCGGCCAAAGCGGATGCGACCCTGGGCGTCGACTCGTGCCTGTATGTCGGCCTCAATAATAGCGACTCGAGTAACGAAGTCCTCACGCATAGCCTCCATGTCCTGGCTGCCATTCTTTGCCACCCTGGAGAAGGGCGGAGCTAGTGCTCGCTCTCCTGCCGAGGCCGGGCACATCTCGCATAAAGGCGTCGCCCGCACGAGCGAGCCCAGGAACCGACCCATCAGGCCGAACCCCTCCGACCCCTCCAAGAACGCCTCTATACGGTCCTCCTGAGTCTGGCCATAGCCCTGGTGTGGGCAACCGCCGAGTCAAGGACTCGTGAAACGTTCCTAAACATTTAAAATTCAGAAAATAAAATGGTTAATATATAATGTATGAAAAATTTTAAAGAAAAAATAATAATTGAAAAAAATATTAAATACTTGAACTTCTTTCGCCTTATCGTCGATTAACGCCCCGTCCTTCTTCGTGTGAAGAACTCGGTGCACTCATCTCCAAGTGACGGGGCGCCGTGCTTCGCTTCCTAAAAAATCAAAGAGTGAAGAATAAAACATAATAAATTAATAAGTAATTGAAAAAGAAAACGAGAAAAAAGAAAACGAGAAAGAAAAAACATACCAATCGACGATGGTGCTCGTCGTGGGTCCGCGCCCCCGCTGTGTGTTTTACTGGATTCTTCGCGCGGTTGGCCTTATTCCTGCTTGACACTGCCTTGCCCTGAGGAGTGCTCAAGCTCGAGAGAAGCCGCGCGTGGTCCTCCGGACTCATCCACACGGGGCGGTTTGCTGCTTGCTTTCTGCGCGCCCGGAACATGAGGTCCTTGAATCGATCCCGGACATGACTGTCCCATAGGGGGAACAATCTACCGTCGGTGATATATCGGGATCGATAACAGGAAACTTGCCCTGAAAAAATTGAAATAAAAAATTGTTAAAGTAATAAATTTATTTCTATAAATTTCAAAATTAATTAATTATGAAAATAAATTATGTTTTTACCTTCCAATCAGCCGTGACATCCGACGTTTCTCCGTCGTCGGAATCTTCGTCCCAAAGGGGTGTTCGCGGTAGAGGCATGCTCTGGAGGACCTCACGAAACCGTTTTGAAACGGTCGGGATGCACGATACTTCGCAAAATCACAAAAAATTATTGTGCTATATATTAGAAACTATTAGTTAAAAAGAATAAAAAACTTTTTGAAAAATAATAAACAAAATTACTTACGTATCCCCTTCAATCCGAAAGGTAGAGTCTGCGGCCCGAGACGGCTGCGTGCATGAAGTCGAGGGGCCAGCTGGATTCGACCCTGATGCAGACCCGGACGCATACCCTGATGCTAAGCCCTGAGGCGTGGCAAGGGAGTCCTGCGGCGGCCGTGGTGTCGCAGACTCGGCCTCGGGGACTCCATCATCGAGCGTGGCAAGCAAGTCCCGTCTCAGAATCAAGAGGATGTCCAACTCCTCCATAGTCAGGTCCGCATCAGGAGCAACGCCCGAGGGCGTCTGCGGAGACCCCTCGTCACCGCGTCGTCAGGCTCGTCGACCTGGGGAGGACGCGTCGTCGCCTCTGGGAGGACGCGTCGTGCCTGGTCATAATCCTACAACCAAAATAAACTAATTTAATACTAATTACGTAAGTAAAATATTGATTAGTTTATTTAATTAATTAATTAATGAAATAATGTAAATTAAACTAACATAAATTAAGTAAATAATTTAAAATAAACTAATCAAATTAATTTGAATAAAAGTAAATTAAAATTAGATTAATTGAACTAAAAGTAATTCAATTAAACTTAAGATTAATTAAGTAAAACTAAAATAAACTAATCATTTAATTTGAAATAAAGTAAAGTAAAATTAGATTAATTGAACTAAAATTAATTGAATTAAACTAAAATTCAATTAATTTTAGTTTCAATTAATCTAATTTTAATTTACTTTAATTCAAATTAATTGATTAGTTAATTTTAGTTTTAATTAATTAATCTTAAGTTTAATTGAATTAATTTTAGTTCAATTAACCTAATTGTACTTTACTTTAATCAAATGTAACTAAAATTAAGTAATTAAACAATTTTTATTTAATAATTAAACTAAAATTAATTAATTAAATTAGTGTAACTCATTAATTTAAACTACTTAAGTATAATTGAAGTTAAACTATTTGAATTAATTACCCTACTTTAAATTAATTGATTTAATTAAAGTAATCTAAATTACATTAATTAAACTAAAATTAAGTAAAACTAAAATAAACTAATCATTTAGTTTGAAATAAAGTAAAGTAAAATTAGATTAATTGAACTAAAATTAATTGAATTAAACTAAAATTCAATTAATTTTAGTTTCAATTAATCTAATTTTAATTTACTTTAATTCAAAGTAATTGATTAGTTAATTTTAGTTTTAATTAATTAATCTTAAGTTTAATTGAATTAATTTTAGTTCAATGAAGCTAATTTATATTTACTTTAATTCCAAGTAATTGATTAGTTAATTTTAGTTTTAATTAATTAATCTTAAGTTTAATTGAATTAATTTTAGTTCAATTAAGCTAATTTATATTTACTTTAATTCCAAGTAATTGATTAGTTAATTTTAGTTTTAATTAATTAATCTTAAGTTTAATTGAATTAATTTTAGTTCAATTAAGCTAATTTATATTTACTTTAATTCCAAGTTAGTTAATTTTAGTTTTAATTAATTAATCTTAAGTTTAATTGAATTAATTTTAGTTCAATTAACCTAATTTTAATTTACTTTAATTCAAATTAATTGATTAGTTAATTTTAGTTTTAATTAATTAATCTTAAGTTTAATTGAATTAATTTTAGTTCAATTAACCTAATTGTACTTTACTTTAATCAAATGTAACTAAAATTAAGTAATTAAACAATTTTTATTTAATAATTAAACTAAAATTAATTAATTAAATTAGTGTAACTCATTAATTTAAACTACTTAAGTATAATTGAAGTTAAACTATTTGAAATAATTACCGTACTTTAAATTAATTGATTTAATTAAAGTAATCTAAATTACATTAATTAAACTAAAATTAAAAGTTAAACTAGTGTAATTATAAATTAATTTAGTTTAATTTTATTAAATTAAAGTAAACTATCTTAAATAAACTAAATAAGTAATTAAACTAAATTAGATTAAGTAATTAAATTAATTACTACTTAAATTGAATTAAAGTAAACTAAGTTAGATTAATTAAACTATTAGATTAATTAAACTAAAATTACTTAAAGTAATAAAATTAAAGTAAACTAATTAATTAGTTAATGTAAACTAAACTAATTAAATTAAACTACTTAAACTAAAACTAAAACTAATTAAATTAACAAAACTAAACTAAACTAAAACTAATTAAATTAACAAAACTAAAGTAAACTAAAACTAATTAAATTAACAAAACTAAAGTAAACTAAAACTAATTAAATTAACAAAACCAAATTAAACTAAAACTAATTAAATTAACAAAACTAAACTAAACTACATAATTAAAAACTAAAAACTAAAACTAAGTAAACTAAATTCTTAAACTAAACTTCAATTTGTTACGAAAACTAACCTCGTGTAATCGAAACCGGGATTGGTGGTTGAGGGTTTTCGGTTTAGAGTAAGAATGGGAACGGGAACGGGAAGAAATAACGGGGAACGGGATAGGGGAAAGAGAGAAACGAACAAAAAGAGAGGAAGAAAAAGAGAAAGGCAACAAAGAAAACAAAAGAAGAAAAGAAGAGAAAGCAGAAACGGGAAAAAGAAAAAGAAACGGGGGAAAGGAAAGGGATGGGAATTTAAATCATAATTTGCGACCAACTGGTCGCAAATATGTAATTATGACAGGAAATGAACAGTCACGCGTGCTAGGGAAATTGTGACCATCTGGTCGCATTTCCAAATACAAATGCTACCATTTGGTCGCATTTATAGAAAAAGCGACCAAATGGTCGCCCAGTTGCCATTACCAAGAACAGCTGTCATTTCACGAGTCCCATCAACTATTGCGACCAGATGGTCGCAATTATGAGATTCACCGCCAAATATTGCGACCATATGGTCGCATTACTTAAATTCACCGCCATAAATTTCATGAAAATTTAAAGTTACCGCCCATAATTGCGACCATATGGTCGCAATTCCAATTGTATTTTTTAAAAAATATTATTATACTTTTGTAAAAATGCGACCATTTGGTCGCTTTTCCCCCAAAACCCTAAACCCTAAACCCTAAACCCTAAATCCTAAACCCTAAATCTTAAAATGCGACCATTTGGTCGCTTTTCCCTTCTAAATTACTACCATGTGGTCACCTTTTTTGTAAAATTGCGACCACTTGGTCGCAAATATTAATATTTATATACTTTTTTTTATATTGGGTTACTTTCTGATATTTACATATGACGGGAACTCTTGTTTCCATGTTGTTATATTCATTGATATGTTTCTTCATGATTTTCGAGATAAATTTTTGTAATTCTTGATTTGGAACTATTTGATTCTAATTAAGAGTTTTTTTTAATACGATATAGATTATTCTCTGTACAATATTATTGTTCTCTCTTTGTATGGAAATTCAGATATTTTCAAGACGAGGTTAAATATTATTATTTACTCTACACAAATTTTAGAACAATCTAAAGGCGTTTAGATAGCTTATTGATCTTGAAGAGTTTTTATATTAATTGAAAGTGAATAATTTTTATTTAATTGACATTATTATTATTGTTAAGAAATGTAATCAATAAAATTAACCACATCTTGAAATTTTGGAATTATTGGTAATTTTTTCAATCATCTATTCTTATTTTTATTTTTCTTTTCTAAAGCTTATAATGTAATTTTATTTTATGAACAAATAAAATATTTAATATTTGTTGATTTTTTCCCCCTTGTATTTATGGGGTAAAATAGATAAAGTAAAAGGAAATTACCCCATAAATACAGTGGGAAAAAATCAACAAATATTAAATATTTTATTTGTTCATAAAATAAATATAATTTAAAAATTGATTAACAAACATTTTAACTAATACACATAAAACTCTTAAGTATACAATTATTGAATTGTAAAATAAGACAAAAAATTCCACGTGCATCGCACGTGTTAAAAAATAGTTATTTATAAATTATTGGTCATATAAAATCACATAATTTGCGACCATCCGGTCACTTTCTAATGTGACCATATGGTAGCTTAATTCCCGGCAAAATTTTAAGCTACCACTCCCCAAAAAAGGTCACAAAATTGCGACCAGATGGTCACTTTCAATTGTGACCACTTGGTAGCTTTTTTCCCTCCAAAATTACGCGCCATTTTTTGCTACCAAGACATATTTTAGTCACAAAAATTGCGACCAGGTGATCACTTTTAATGGTGACCACTTGGTAGCTTTTTTCCCTCCAAAATTACGCGCCATTTTTTGCTACCAAGGCATATTTTAGTCACCAAAATGCGACCAAATGGTCGTTTTTATAGGTGACCAAGTGGTCGCTTTTTTTGCGCCATAATTTCGCGCCATTTTTTATGACTACATCTACTTTTGGTCGCAATGTCGCGCAAAAAAGTGACCAGGATGGTCACTTAAAGTCAACCTTCAAAGAAAGTGACCAAGTGGTCACTTTAAAACTACCCCTTTTTTTTGTCGCAAATTTTTGGTCGCATTTTGGCAGTTTTTTTGTAGTGTCAAAATTAGACTTTCGTGGTCGTAGCTGGTGGTTTTGATTTTTTTTTGTTTCCATTTTGCCCTTAAGTCAATTAATTACGTAATTTTCCTTTTTGGATAATAAATTTTTTAAATGTTCTGATTCATATCTTAATTAATTTGGTTTTAAATGCCACAAAATCAGCCTATATCCCACAATTTGGCAGTGACCTTTTCTATTTGTTTTTTTTTTTAATTTCAAATTTTCAGAATCTTCATGATTCATTCCACACCTATTTTTCCCTTATCATTTGTGTTTTCAAATTTTCTGTGTATCTCTTCCTTTTTCTCATTTCGTCTACATCTCCATATATGTTCTTTTAAAAAAAATTGTGTAGACCCCTAATTTTGTCCGGTATCATTTAAAAATTAGAATTTTCCTTTTATTAAAAAAAATAATAAAAAATGGAAATAAAAATGACCAATTTTTTTTTTTTTTTTAACACATTTTTTTTAATTATGCTAATCCAAAGTTGTTTCTAATAAAAGTGTGTGTTTTAAAAAGATTAGATCATAGTGGAAAAGTGGAGAGGATAGGAAAGTGAGGTGGAAATTTAAGGGAAATAATTTTGTTAAAAAAAGAGGATAGTCTTAAAAAATTAGATGAAAAGTGAGCAATGAAAGAATTGGAAAAGAGTGTAAAATTAGTCTTGCTAAAATAGGAAAAATTATGGATAAAATTTTGGTTAAGCTAAAAGAAATGGAAGAGTGTAAAATTAGTTTTGCTAAAATAGGGAAATTTATGGATAAAATTTTGGTTAAGCTAAAAGAAATGGAAGAGTGTAAAATTAGTTTTGCTAAAATAGGGAAATTTATGGATAAAAGTTTGGTTAAGCTAAAAGAAGATTTAAAAATTAAAATGAAAATGGATATTAAATTTTAATTTTATTTTGGGCAAAAAAAAGGGGGAGATGATATTTTGAATTCATAGACAAAAGAGGTAGGAAAAAAAGAGGGGGAAGAGGATAGGAAAATATTTTCAAAAAAAGGGCTAAAAATGGAAAAATACAAAAAAATACAAAAATAATAAAAATTAAAATTAAAAGAAAACCTAAACCCTAACTTACCTCTATAAATTCATCTCATTCTCATATTTTCAAGAAGAGAGGAGGAGGCCCCCAATTTTATTTTTGAAACAAAAAACCATTCACCCAATCTCCCACTTTGAATTCCTCCATCTTTTTCCAACCACCATTCACTTCATCTCTCTTGTCTCCCTTTTTCCATACCTTTGGAAAAATAAAACCATCTCCCAACTCTCCTTCACTTACCATTCATAACTCAACCACATTTCACAAAAGAACCTTAAGTTTTCACAAGCTTCCATCTCCTTCACCATTCTCATATCACCCAATTTTATTCATAAATCCATAAAATCATTTCCCACACCACCATCTCCCACTTTCACACACAAAGGGGACTCAAGAGGTAGTGGAAGTATTCGCGGTAATCCTCTTTTTTTTTATATAAGCATGCTAATTTCTTTAGTTACATAATTAGTGTTGAAGTTTTCTTTCTTCAAACAAAATAAGTTTGATTTTTCAAAAACTGTTTTTTTTAGGTGGAGTCTTTTATGTTCTAAGATAAATCGTGAGTTATATTTAATGTTTTTATTTATTTTATATTTTTTTCTTGAAACTAGACTTGAATATGAATCTATAGGAAAAAGAATCAACTAATTCCGATTTATGGTTTGAAAGTTATGATTTTTTAAAGTTTGTTGTTCAAATGAATTTATAGGCTACGGGATTTTCTGAGCATGTTCTATTTTGTGAATATTCTGTGCTTTTTTTTTAGTTTAATATTTTATGACTATTTTTCCTTGAAAGTAGACTCATAAATAAAACTTTAGAAACAAGAATCACTCCGTTTCGTTAAGTATAAAAAAAGATATGATTTTTCAAAGTTAGTATAAAATTCTGCACAATTGTTTTTGTTGTAAAACGAGAATGAGGTACTTTTTTCATGAAAATTTGTTTTGTTTTTTTTAATTAAAGATATGAACATTTTGGGGTTGATAGTTTTATTCGATTGTCATATTTTGTATGCCATATTTATATTCATGATTTATTTCCTTATCTTACACTAATTAACATTTATTATTTGTTAAGTTTATTGTTTTGTTTTTACTTAATGTTAAAAACTATTTTTTTAAAATAATTTTTTCTTTTTTTTTCTTCAAAAACTCATACCAAAAAATTTCTATTATTAAAATTTGGGAGTACAAGAATACTTTGATCCCAAAGTTTATGAATTAAGAAATTTTATGGTATGATTTTAAAACCAATTTGAAATAATTTTTTTTCAAAACCTTTTTCATCCTAAAAAGTTTCCTATGATTTGAAATTTGGGAGTACAAGAATACTTTGATCCTAAATTTCATGAATTAAGAAATTTTATGGTATGATTTAAAAATTAATTTGAAATAACTTTTTTCAAAACGTTTTTCATCTTACAAAAGTTTCCTATGAATTGAAATTTGGGAGTACAAGAATACTTTGATCCCAAATTTCATGAATTAAGAAATTTAATGGTATGATTTTAAAACTAAGTTCAAATAACCTTTCTAAAACTTGTCATTCCAAAAAAGCTTCTTAGGAATTGAAATTAGGGAGTACAAGGATACTTTGATCCTAAATTTCATGAATTTAGAAGTTTTATGGCATGATTTTAAAACCAATTTAAATGATTTCTTCAAAGTTTTTCATCCCAAAAAAACTTCCCACAATTTAAAATTTGGGAGTACAAGGATACTTTGATCCCAAATTTCATGAATCAAGAAGTTTTATGGCATGACATATAAATCAAATTAAAGGACTTTTCTTCAAAACTTTCATTCCAAAGAACTCTCTATAATTTGAAATTTGGGAGTATAAGAATACTTTGATCTCAAATTTCATAAAATGGAAAGTTTTATGGTTTGATAATTTTATCATTGATTTTCAAAAAAAGCTTTCTAATGGCGTAATGCCACTCATAGTAATTTAATGATATCATTATAATGATTAATGATATGATCAAATTAACATGGGACATTTCAAAATAATCTAAAAAAAAGAATTTGTTTTTCTAATGGCTTAATGCCACTCACAATTATTAACAATATCATTAAAATAATTAGTGATATTGACTAATAAATGTGGGACATTCCAAAATAATAATAAAAAAACATTTTGTTTTAGTAAAGGGCATTTAATGACATATTTGAGATAAACCAAAACAGTAATCGTTTTTAAAACGAATGTTTTAGGGTGCTAATACCTTCCCTAAACATGAATAAACTCCCGAACCCATTTTTTTTAAAATCGCAGACCATTTTTATTTTCGTCTTTCTCGGGTGACCAATCACACCCTTTTAAAACCAATGATTGGTGGCGACTCCTGTTTCTTTCTTGTTCTTTTCTTTTACCCTTTTGTCAGGTTAGAAAAGGACATGTGCGTTTTTTAGAGAGGGTCGGCCGCTCCGCGTCGTTCGAGGGGGTAGCGACAAATTGAATGGGTGATCGAATTCAAGTTATTGCAAGATGGACGTTTTGACGAAAATTCTTACTGTTGAATATTAGTCCTCATCGTTTCGTTATGCCAAAAATATCAACCGCGCATATTTGCAGAAACAATTGTCGAGGGAATATGGGTTCTACTTGAATACGCATAAGATTTTTATGGAGACTTGTCACCATTCACCCATTTCACAGTTACCATTTCCATCAGACATTTTTTTTCACCATTTTCGTCCTTCAACTTTCATTTCTTTCTAGTCTTCTTCATCTTTTTTTCTTACGTTTTTTAATACGTATTGTAATGGGTCGTTCTATTGAATGCAAGCTTTTACATGGTGGTAGATTTTATGAAAATTCTATCTATGTTGAGTATGAGTCTTCAACTTTTCAATGTGCCAAAAAAATATAAACCTTGAAAAATTTAAAAAAAAAAAGCCAGCGAGGGATTTTGGTTTCTACATCAATACTCATACAACATAATATTTTAAGATTTTCGAATGATTATGAATGGACGTTTACTTTTTGACTTTGAGTTAATAATTGTATGTTTATTAATCTTCTATATAATTAAATATTTCATTTTTTATAGAGATAAATATAAAAATAGCCACATTTCTTTCAACCTTTTTCCCTATAGCCACTATTTTTAAAACATCTTAAATTAGCCACCCTTCATTATAAAAATACATAAATACCCCTAATGTCAAATCAACATTTCTCTCTCCTTTCTCTCCTCCTTCCACCGTCCACATGCCTTCCTTTTTATTTTATTTTTAAATTTTAAATCATCTATCTCTCTCCTCTCTCTCCACTTTTCATAATTACTTTTAAAAAAAAATTCCCTCCAATTTTCCCTCCATTTTCTTTTATATATTTGATTCTCTCTCTCTCTCTTCCTCATTTTTCCTCTCATTTTTTTTTTGTTCATTTCTCCTTCCCTCTCTACCTCATTTCTTTATTAATTTTCTTTCATTTTCTTTGAAACCTCCATTGATTCTCTCATTTTTTTTTATTTTTTTACAAATCCACCATTTCTACAAATGTTCATCTCACAACTTTCTTACATTTTTTAAATTTCCTATCTCTCCTTATTTTATTTTCATTTTCTTTTTTTATTTTCTATATTTCTTCTCTACTTAATTCCCTATCTCTTCATAATTTCTTCTCATTTTCGTTTTTTTTTAATAAATATTTTTCACTGATTTTGTTATGAATCTCGAAGATCTAAACTAAAAGTACCATGGATTTGACGAAAGGTATTTTTTTTCTTAATATTTTTGTTTTCTGCTATACATGTAATGCATGCAATATAGTTTTTTTTTTTGCAATATACGTAATATACATATTTTGTCTCTCGACTCGTTTCTGTTTTGCGTAATGTAATGTCTGTACTATACGTACTATACATAATATACATTTTTCTGTGGTTTGTTGACATATATATTTTGTGGTCTCTCGTTCTGTTGTTGTTTTGCTATACAATATGTAATATACGCAATATACTTCTTTCTGGTCTGTTTAAACATATATCTGTTGTAATATACGCGCTATACATAACTATGTGTTTTTCTTGGTATACAGTTTGTAATACACGCAATATACGAAATATACATACTATACACAACTATGCGTCTTTCTTGATGTACAGTCTATATCACACGTAATATATGATATATACGTACTATACACACCTATGAGTTTTTCTTGATGTACACCCACTTTCTTTTATGTTCGTTTTGTAATATACGTAATATGTTTGCTATACAGTACGTAATATACGTAATATACTTTTTTTCTGGTCTGTTTAAGTATATATATTTTTTTAATATACGTGCTAGACATAATTATGTGTTTTTCTTGATATACGGTCTGTACTACACGCAATATACGAAATGTTCGTACTATACACACCTATGAGTTTTTCTTAATGCACACCCACTTTCTTTTATGTTTGTTCTATAATATACG
This sequence comes from Gynostemma pentaphyllum, assembly GCA_028015215.1. NCBI lineage: Eukaryota > Viridiplantae > Streptophyta > Magnoliopsida > Cucurbitales > Cucurbitaceae > Gynostemma > Gynostemma pentaphyllum. The sequence continues at coordinate 33,209,675 of CM051346.1, read as the reverse complement.
TAATATAATATATATTTATTTTTGTTTTGTTTGCATATTAAATATCTTTTTTGTACATTTAGTATTATTGAATTAACACTCTTTTTGTTTTTTATTTGCAGGTTATATGACATGTATATTACATATAGCACGTACAAATGAAACACTACGGACGCTATACGAACACTATGGACGCTATACGAACTATACCAAAATAATATACTAAAATGAATCTATAAAATTGAATTAAAAATCGAAAATGTAATATGAAATCAAAATGCAAAAATAATAAAAATATAAAACAAATACTAAATACATGAAACAATATGGACGCTATAGGAACTATACCAAAATCTGGGAAAGAAAAATGTCAGAACTGTCAGGCCGTACCTGCCATACCTGCCATACGAAAAGGGAAAAATAGGTATTTTGAAAAATCAAATAGTAAAAGTGGCTAGTATGAATATTTTTAAAATAAATTGGCTATTTTAATATTTTTTATGCCAAAAGTGGCTATTATGATTTTTCCCCCTTTTTTATAATCTTACATTTTTTTTTTCAATTGTTTGTTGTATGTTGTAAATGTTTATAAATTTAAACGTCATTAAATGTTACTTTCATTTTTGGATTTCTAAGTTAACATATTAATCAGAATTTCTATAATTTTGTCTCAATTAAAATGATGTCAGTTTTTGTACAAATTAAAAGAATGTTTTGTTGGAAATACTGTTTTGTATTTGAACTATAATTATATTTAAATTCAATATTTAACAAAAATAAACTTCTTAATTTAATTATCTCAAATATTGAATTAACATAAAACAACTGACAAAATTTAATATTTATAAGAATTAGACTTTCACATACACATCGAAGTTAATACTGACTAATAATAAATTGTGGCTTCTACCACTTCAAAATACATAATAAGTTTAAAAGTCAACACCATCCTGAACCCAAAGTAAATATAAGTTCTTTTGTAAATGTTTCATGAAACTTGTATTCTTCTTGGCTTCAATACACCTAGTTGGCTAAACAAGTTAAAATGTGGTTGTGAGGTTCCTGCTTTAGTTGTTTAGTCTCTAGTCCCGAAGGCTTCGATGTATGGTTCCAATGTTGATCTTCTCATTTTATGGTTTCTTAAGGATCTCGCTCGGCTTCACATGTATTGTGTCTAATTTTCATTATTACACCATTATATCATAATTTTCAATAAATATTACGGTTTTTTTTAACCTTTTCATGTCTCTCTCATCTTCTGTCACTTGCCTTCATGTTTGCGCCCATCTTTTTTTACTTCATGTGATTCATCCTTCTATTTTCTTTTTGAATTTTTCCTCACCAGTGGTATTTCAACCTGTCAATGGTAAGTTGATTTTACACGGTTTAGAAAAAAAAAAAAAAAAAAAAAAAAAAAAAAAAGCATCGCACTATTGTTATTTTCAAATTACATTTATTTTAAGTAGATGTTGATTTTCATGTATTTAAAATAAATGTTTATAAAAATAAAAATCTTACTTCTTCTTCATTCCATTATCATATCTGTCTTCTGATATTTCATCATCGTCACTGCATTCCTCTTTTCCTTCATCAGAACTTTCTTTTTTTTTATTCTTCAATACTCTCATCTTCTTTTTCTATCTTCTTTCTTTTTCTGTCTAATAGATTTATGTTCCTGTTTTTTCAGAAAAATGAAAAGAAGGACATTTTCATGAAAAAATTGTTTATGAAAACTAAACAGATCTTCAAAATAAGAGAAAGATTGTTGAAATCACGTTTTTCTACTTTGTCGCCTTCAAATATTTCTGGAAATTTTGTAATATTTTCTTGTGAATTATCATTGTCTTCATCACTTGCCTGCAATACCAACTTAACTTATAGATGATTTCTCTTATATTATAATTTTGGGTTTGAGACTATTATGCTATATGGATAATATATGAAAAATATTGCTTTTTAAGTAATATTGGATTTTTAATATGTTATTTGAGTAATTGGCCCCCTTTTCACGGTCAAAGACTCGAAAGTGGTGGAAGAGTAGTTTTTTTTTTTTGTTAATTACCTAGTGGTAGTCAGACTAAAAACAAATAACTATTTTGGGTAAAATAAACTTATTATTATTTAAAAAAAAACATTGTGCACAGGAATTGAGAGCGGGGAAAATATATATATTTTTATGGTAAATTACACAAACCACCCCTATGGGGTTTGTTACGCTTGCACCCATGAAGTTTCAATTTGATCAAGTACACCCCTTAAAGTACATTAAGTGTAAAAATTGGACCCGTCCGTTAGTACCGTTAACTTTTCTGTTTATCAAACCGTATGAGTTAACACTCTTCTTCTTCCCCATTTTATCAGATCGTATCAGAGAAGGAAACTTATTTTGTTTTGGTTTGGTTTATCTCATTGATCATTGTTCTTATCCAATATATTTATTTGAACAAAATTCTTTTAAAATGTCTATTAGAGCAATAAGCTAGAGAGAGAAAGTAAATAATGAATGACTTGAATTAATGAATGAATGTTTACAGTGTAGTTATACAAGATGGTAGAATGATAAATAATTAGAAAGAATGGAAAACTATCTAACTAACCATTTGCTCTAACTAAACTTGTTTTACTCTAATACTCCCACTCAAGGTGGGTTGTAAATGTCATGACCACCCATCTTGACTAATAAGAGAAAAAGAGATTGAAGAGGTAGAGCTTTGGTAAAGATCAGCAAGTTGAAGAGAAGAACGAATTGGTAGTAGCTTCATTAATCCATCAAAAATCTTATCACGCACAAAGTGACAATCGATTTCAATATGCTTCGTTCTTTCATGAAATGTCGGGTTAGTTGCGATTTGGATTGCTGCCAAATTGTCACAAAAAGCTATAGCCGGAACTTGGAAAGGAATATGTAAATCCTTTAGCACGCTAGATAACCACACCAACTCACTAGTAACAAGCGCAAGAGCACGATACTCTGCCTCAACTGAGGAACGGGAAAGGGTTGATTGTTTCTTTGCTTTCCATGAAAGCAGAGAGTCTCCAAGAAAAATACAAAAACCAATAATAGATTTATGTATATCTAAACAGGACCCCAATCGGCATCAACAAAAGCATGAAGCTGAAGAGGAGTAGAAGAAATGGGAAATGTAATAACTTGGCCACGAGATCGCTTGAGATAGCGCAATAAGTAATAAACAGCAGCAAGATGAGATTATTTGGAGCGGATATGAATCGGTTGAGTTTATGTACGCTAAACATAATATCAGGTCGTGAGATTGTTAAATATAGTAGATGACCAATTAATCGTCTATATGAACTTGCTGCAGCAGAGGACAAAGGAATGCCATCCTTGGAAGCTAACTTCAACTTTGGATCCATTGGAATTTGATTAGGCTTAACAAGCCAAGAAACTGGTGTCATCAAGAAGTTGAAGGCAGTATTTACGCTGATACAAAAAAAATCTAAAATGTGATCTTGAGATTTCAAGACCCAAAAAGTATTTGAGATCACCAAGATCCTTAAGAAAAAAGTTGTTGTGAAGATAAGACTTGACTTGCTGTATAGTTGTAGTTGATGGGTCAGTAAGAACTATATCATCAACATAAACCTAGAGAGCAACAAATGAAGTACCACACCCCTTAGTGAAGAAAGAACAATCAGACTGTGATTGTTTAAAACCAAAAGAAAGTAGGACATGAGAAAATTTGGTGAACCATTGATGTGAAGTCTGTTTAAGACCGTATTAGGACTTATTCAATTTGCAAACAAGTTGCACCCCTTAAATTGGAATATGATTAAGAGAGGCTTGTAACCTAATGGCCGTCCTCAAATAGATCACCATTGAGAAATGCATTGTTTACATCCCATTTGAGTAATTGACCAATTGTATTGAGCACCAAGAGATAACTGTACTTTGACAGCAACTGGTGAAAAAATCAATCTCTTCTAATTGATTGTACCCTTTCACAACCAAACGTGCCTTATAATGATCAATGCTCCCATCTTGCTTACCCATTTGTTACCTATGGCATGATGTGATGAAGGAAGAGGATTAATACTCCAAGTATTAGTTCTTTCTAAAGCTTGTAACTCATCTGTCATTGCTCGTCTCCACTACTCATGCTCGACTGCCTCATGATAAAACTGTGGTTTATAATGCAAGGAGACATTGAGAGTGAGCCTTATGGTGAACAGATAATTAGTCATAAGACAAGACAAAATGTAAAGGATAAAGAGGTTATGGGTTAGTATTGAGAGGTGACTGTGTGATTATATTCCAATGAAAGTCTTTCAAATAGTTAGATAGATATAAAGATCTAGCAGATCTGGATGAACCACTGGTTGGGATGTGGTTGGGATGGTAGGAACTGTTGAGACAACAATATCAGTAGCAGTAGATAGAGAAGCAGTAGCATCAGTGGCAGGAACTGTGGTGAAACAGGAGAAATATAGGCAGTAGTTGATAAAGTAGGTAAAACTATATCTCCAAAAATATCAATATTATCGGAAGGAGAAGAAATATCCTTGAATGGAAATAAATCTTCATGAAAAATGATATCTCTGGAAAAGAAAAATTGATTGGCCTGAATATCATAAACTTTGTATCCGTTAATGCCTGGTTGATAACCCATTATAAAGACACATTGGCTTGCCCTTGGATCAAATTTCTTCCTATTTTGAAATAAAGTAGATATGAAGCATAGACAGCCAAAAACTCTCAAAAAATTATAATCCACTGATATACCATAAAGGAGATAAAATGGAGATTTGTTGGCTAATAAAGAAGATGGGGATCTATTTATCAAATATGTAGCTATAAGAATACATTCACCCCAAAATCTTACAGGAACTCTTGATTGAAAATAAAGTGCTCAAGCTCCATCGAGCAAGTGTTGATGCTTTCTTTCCACCACTGAATTCTGTTGTGGAGTTTCCACACAAGTGAACTGATGTAGAACACCATTTTGATTGAAGAACTGATGAAACTTAAGCTCAAGAACATTATCCGAGCGAAATTTCTGTATGGATTTTCCAAATTGATTCTTAACGAGCTGAAAGAATCTAGGAAATATGAATAAGGCATCTGACTTCTGTTTCATCAAGTAAACCCAAGTAAATTTGGAGTAGTCGTCAACAAGAGTAAAAAAAAACAAATATCTCTGAGTAGTAGGAAATTGATATGTGCCCTAAGTATCACAATGAATCAATTCAAAAGCAGTAGCTGACATGTTATTATTTGAAATGTTATTATTTGAAGAAAAAGACAACCTTCGTTGTTTTGCTAATGGACAGATACAAGGGGTAGAGTGTTGATCCTTGGACATAGGAAATACAAGATCAAGTTTATTATGCAGTAAATGTAAAGACTTTAAAGAAAGATGCCCCAATCAAGTATGCCAGGTATGAATAGAAGGTTTTTGGAATGCCGCAGAACATAGCATAATAGGTGGATCAGCCTTGAAAAAATATAACTCTTGATGCACATTACCCTTCCCAATCGTCTTCAAAGTTGACATGTCTTGAATAATGCAATCAATGTCAGTAAAATAGAGAAACGGATAAGAAGATTTTGTTAATGCACTCACAAATAGAAGGTTATAATGAAATTCAGGAATGTAGAAAACACCAGTCAGCTTGATAGAATTATTAAGAAAAAAATCTCCAATAGGTGAAACTAAAATAGTGTGATTGTTTGGTAAAGTCAGTCACGTATGTGTTGCTCACATGTTGTAAAGTCTGGAAGTGAGATTTCTCATAACAAATATGATGTGTAGCTCGTGAGTCAATAATCCATATTGATGAATGAATAGAAAAAGCATCAGATAAGGATAAACATTTACCTACAACATGAGATGTTGAAGCAAGATTGGAGGAAGATACTCCAGCTGCATTATATCCATTTGAAGACTGAGAGGTATTATGAGAAGCCAACAAATGAATAAGTTGTTGATATTGAGTTTTGCTCAAATCGTTCGTATTAAAATTGGAGCTAGATGAATGGCAAGGAACCATATTTGCACTTGCTGGACCAGAATTGCCAAAATTTGAAGGGGCGGAAGCATAGTTACTATTATTAGAAGGGGAAAAACTAGGAGAACCATTTGTCTTCGATCTAAACTTGAAACCAGGAAGAAATCCATATAATTTTTAACATCTATATATTGTATGACCAGAAATACCAGAATGAGTACATAGAGGATGATCTTTCTTCTTGTAATTGGTCTGATTAAAACTTTTAGGAGGAACAATAGCAAAAGCCAAAGATTCAGATGGAATGGTATTTTCAAGAGGCTTAATACTACGTTTTCGCTCTTCTTGAAGAACAAGAGAAATGGCCTTGTTGATAGGAGGTAAAGGATCCATTAAAATGATCTGAGAAACAATCTGTTCATATGAACTGTTCAATCCCATTAGAAAACTAAGGAAGTAATCTCGTTCGAGATAAGCATCAACTTCTTAATTTCTCTACAGGAACAAGAAATTTTTGGACTGTATTCCATCATTTCTTGCCAAATAATCTTGAGTTTCGTGAAATAGCTATTAACAGGAAGATCTCCTGAGTTAAATTCATCAAATCACAACAAAGCTGAAGAATTTGAGGTCCATTTTCTAGTTGAAACCGATCTTTAAGATCATTCCAGATTTCACATGCAAAATCAGCATAAAGAAGACTAGCAGATATATCCTTGGCAACGGAATTCACAACCACGAAACAATAACATCGTTGATTCGAATTAATCCATACCTAAGCCAAACTTTCTTCAGAAGGACAGGTTAAAGTTCCATCAATGAATCCAATCTTATTCTTCACAGACAAAGCCAAACTCATCGATTGACTCCAGGAATGAAAATTATCTCCATTTAATGGAGGAGAAACCAAAACAGAGGTTGAACTGTCAGAATGGATTTCGTCCATTTGAATTCAGAGTTGGTGAAGGAGTTGAGGAAGATTCAGCAACCATTAATGGAGAAATACGAAGAAATGACGGAGAAATCAAGGGAAAAAAAACTAAGAGAAAACGTGGGAAATTCTCAACTGATACCATATTAGAGAGATAAGCTAGAGAGTAAAAGTAAATCAAGAGTGACTTAAATTAATGAATAATTATTTACACTGTATTTATACAAGATGGCAAATTAGTAAATAATTAGAAACAATGACGAACTAACTACGAACTAACCACTTGCTCTAACTAAAGTTGTTATACTCTAATAATGTCTTCAAAATCTTATAATCAATTTGCGTACCACTGTCAAATTCCTCCATCTTCATTTTCTCAGTCCAGACTATCAAATCAGAACCTTTTATACATTTAAAAACCCATTAAAAAGATGATTATGAGATAGAGCAAAGGACAAAAACATAATTCTTTTCTATATAAATTGCCCATATTCTTGAAATTTAATCTAACTAAAACAAAACCAACTAAATAAGAAGAGACAATGGGCATTTTCAAAGTTTTCTCTTCTTCAATTTTTTACTACATGAGACAAAATCTTTCGTCTTCTGCCATATACGTCAAAGAAAAGGGATCAAATTCAATCCCTTTTTCCCATCATCAAGATTTTTAAAAACTGTTGAATGCTCAAAAAATGTTGGAAATTTGAAGGGTTTACAAATCCCTAAATTCCCTAATTCAAGAACGAGAAATAAAAATACACAAAATAAAATAGTAAACAAGAGAAAATACGACACCAGAGAATTTATACAAGTTCTCAATTGGTACGTCCTGTCTTATGTAAATTTGTAGGTTCCACGAGACGAAAAAATAGAAGTTTACAATTGATATCAACTCTGTAATTTTTCTCTCAACAAGAACCCCAAAAACTAAACTCACTGCCGCTTTGAGGGATTTCTCATGTCTGCACACACTAGGTCAAAAGCTTGTAACATATATATATATATATGCGCCAAAATAAGTCCACCGCCTGAGTTTGATTTTGCTAAAATCCTTCCAATATGTAAAGTGATGACTTGGAAACTTTTATATATACTAAATATATAAAATATAAGAGAACTTTATTTTGCAACCCCCGAAGCATGACTAGTTATTTTCATTGGCTTAATTAATTTTTTATTTCGGTCCATAATAAAACTCAACAAAAATCTCTCAGATCTTGAAGCTAACAATGGAAAATTTCAAATCCAAATCATATGCTGATGGAAGAATGTAAATAGAGAGCTATTATGGAACTGAAGCTGGAAATGGAGGACCCACGTCTTCAGACATAATGGGTATGCAAGATTTTCGTTGTTATAGTGCTTCTTATGCTTCATCTGCTAATCCAAATTAAACTCATATTTAGAAATAATGATTTGAAGCTCAAGAAAGGGAAATCTACGAATTGAAGTTTTTAGTGATTCAGAGATGCAGAGAAAGAAGAGCTTTAGATGGATTAAAGAACGATCAATTCAAAAAACCGCACAAATCAATTCGAAAAAATTCCCTATCCAAGAGACAATTTGTAGCAGAAAAACGAAAATTTAGAAAATCCTTTCTTCCAAAAAGAAGAAAGAAACAGAGAAAACCAGAAAAACTAAGAAATTTGAAGAAGAAGAAAGAAGAATTGTTCACTGCTCTCACTCTCTCATGAATGCATAAATAGAACGGGGAAAAAAGAAAACCTAAAACATATGTTCATACCTAGTAAAATCAAAAGAGTTTTTTTTTTTTAAAGTAATAGTTAACAAAAAAAAGTTTACACCATTAACGAAGGAGTCCAACTTTTACACTTAATATACTTCATGAGTGTAATTGCTTAAATTAAAAGTTTGTGAACCCCATAATTCAGGGGTGTTTTATGCAATTTGTCCTATATTTTAAATTGGAAAAAAAAAAGGCAAAGGTGAGTCGGTATGCTAATGCCTCATCCTCAAATCAGTCCTTCTCATTGGGGATAGTCCCAAAATTTCTAGACTTTAATCTTATCTTAAAAATAATTTAATATGATAATTTTAACGGATAACTCCAAGAGTTTCTTTACAATTCTGTCTATCCTCTTTCAATTAGGGAAATTTACGTTAACTTATAATTGAGTGAAATATTTTAAAAAAAAAATTAGAAGAAAAATATTTATAAAAATGTTAGAATTTTAAAAAGCACGTATATCAGGCAATCATTATTATATATCAGTCAATAATCAATGATATATAATATAGTATCAATAATAGACTATGAATGATCGACTGATAAACTATCATTGATATACTAATAGTTCACTCATATACTAATCGTGATTCGCTGATATACAGAACTGGACCTAAAAAACGAACTGCCTTGCGGTATTTAGTTTTGGGCTCCCTATCGTATTAAAAAATAAGGTTAAAAATACTAGTATTTGGCGTAATTTTTCATAATAGTTACTAAAAATTATTTGAATTATTGATCAATAATATTTTATTGTGTTAAACATTAAATCAAGAAAAAATAAATACTTTTTATCTATTTAATTTTATATCATTCAATTCATATTAATTATAAAATATACAAATTTAAATCAATAAAAAATTGTAAAAAAATCATAATTTATTCTCTAAATTTAACTCATAAAATTTGTATATGATAAGTTTTAAATAGATAAAATGAGAGATACATTCTTTAATAATCATATTTAAAATTATCTATTTTTAAAATTTAAAAATAACAATATGAAATAAAATTAAAAAATGGAGAAGATATCAATGACTAACACACCAGCCATCACGCCACAACAGCTTTAATGTTATTACATTCATTTGAAAATCTTTAATACGGTAAAGGATCATCCTAGATTTGGGGGACGCCATCGCACCGGATGAACAATTTCAACTCGCCCTACTGATACACTAAGAATCTTTGAAATTCTAATATTTTTGTAAATATTTTTTTTCTGACAAATTTGTAAATATTATAAATTTTTTTTAACATATTTGAAATTGCCCCATTCAATAACCCTTAAGGGGCGTTTGGTTTACTGGAATGGGTTTTTAATACTCATTTCATTGTTTGGTTCAACCTCTAATTAGCATTGACATTGACATTCAATTCTCATCCAAATCTCTCATATATTTAACATTGGCATTAGGTTTGGCATTGACATTGACATTGGCATTTAATTAAATTCTCTCCAATTTTGTGCTCTTTGGTATTTCTAATAGAAAAAAATAAATATTATGAGAATTTTAGTAGGTTATTGTTGCGCGATTTCGCAAGTGTAAGAATCGTTACAAGTAATAAAATGACAAGTAAAGTATCGTCTCCACAAGGATTGTAAATTAATCAATAATTACCAACTAATTTAACCTTAATCTATTTGACAAATTATTAAGGATTGATGATAGTTAACTAAAAAACGATAAAAATAATAAAAATAAAATATGAATAAAACCTAGGACTCCGACTTCACCTAACTAATCTCTCTCAAGTTTTTCTGTTCGTAATTAAATCTCATTTAACCCTATGTCAATAGCAAAATTCCACTAAGTTAATTACTAATCTTTCTCAAGTATTAGCAACCAATCTAATAAGTCAATTTACAACATCTCTATGTAAATTTAAACTATCAGAAAGTATTATGACTAGGAAAATCAAATTACATGATTTCTACAAATATATCTATTTATAAAAATCACATAATGCCACACAAGTTTCATAATCATCCTCATGTTATGAATTTAACCTATGGCTAAACATATTCAAGACGAATCTGTTTAATTTCTCAATTAAGAACAGATCTTAAATCATGCAATTGGTGACCAAGCAATAGCAGGTGTTCTGAATAACTTAACATAATGAAAAATAAATGGGTAAAATACCATTTCCGTCCCTGAACTTTCACTCGAGTTTCATTTTCGTCCCTGAACTTTCAGAAATGACATTTTTGGTCCCTCAACTTTAAAAAACGTGTCATTTTAGTCCTTCCGTTAAATTTTCTGTTAGTTCACCATTAATGACATGGTGATTTGGCATTTTTTTAGTGGCGTAGCAATATTTAAATTAGGTGGCAAGTTTTGTACACTAAATATCAATATTTTATTTATCATTTCCCCCTTTCTCTCTCCTCTCTATCTCTCTCTCTTCCCCTACCCTTCTTTTCCAGCAAACCCATACCTCATCTTCGTCGAAATACCATCACAACATTTCAAGGGTTGAACCACTAAATGAATTGGAGGTTTTAGTTTATCTAAAAGAACCACCGCCAAAATTTGATGAATTTTGCAAATTCAGAACGTTGGGAGCTTCAAACACATCAATAATGGAGGTCTTGGCGGTGTTGGCATTTTAATCTCTCATCCATTCTCTTCTCTGAAGGGATGATTTACTAAACTAGCAGAATTTTATTTAGTAAACTAATTAACATTTAATTACGGATCTATTAATATCATGCAATTTGTGATAAAAACATGTAGATTCATCCTTTAAATTTTCGAAAATTAAAACTATAAAACTTACATTGAGTAATATATGGAGAATCGGTTGGAGGTTTCTTTACAACATCAAATCCTCAGCAACACCGGATCTTCTACGCTATATCCCGATCGATCAAACGAATCCCGATTGTGGGATCGAACTTAAGAAGAAATTGGGAAGAAGAAAAAAATATTTTCTTCCCAATGACTATAGGAAAATCGGCCAAAGGGGGGAGGGAGAAGGAAGAGAGAATTCCGAATTTCTAAGGAATTTAATTGTGTGATTTATGAATGACTCAAGCCTCCTATTTATAGAAAAATAGGAATCCTAATGTGACGACCCGACACTTTTAAATATATTTATTTCAGAAAACACAACGGAAGTCTTTTAATTTACGAAAAATTGGCGTGGTTATGTTTGAAAATTGGCATGCCAAAAACCTGTTTACATCCTAATTTTCAAATCTAGTAAATTCACAAGGAACATCAAGTCCCATTTCAGGAGTTCAAAGATATATATCATAAAAACATCAACATTAAGCTCTTATGAGCTAAATATCATACAAAACCATCAAAGTTCTCAAAACTTCACAAAAGTAAAGACATAAACTTTACTATAACCGAGTCCATCTCAATAGTCAGCATCCCTGATCACGCAACACCATCTCCTCTCCCTCAACCTCTAGTCAGGGCATTACCTGAAATTTTGTAATATCATGAGCTAACAAACTAAGCCCAGTGAGAATAATAAGCATAAAAAGTAAAGATAGACCTCAAACTCGCATTTCGATTTGTGTCCAATTAATCCGACACAATCTTTCCTAGAATTCTCCAAAGTCTAGGTCATTCTATTTCATATTTTCCAATTGATGATACTAATTAGCACACTTAGTCTAATTGTTCATCCATCAACTTGTTATAACATAAGTGAGAAAAATAAATAAACTTTGTATAATTATAACATCTCGATTCTCTTTCTCATCTATCATATGCATAAAAGTAATGAGTACATCCCGTAGGATACGCATTCGCCATTTATGCATGAAATGAAGATAATGTGGATTTTTACATACTATCCACCCTTATCCTTATGTATGAAGTAGTGTGGGGGTCTCATGTCATCCACCAAAACTTATGCATGAAGTAGTGTGGGGGTCTCATGTCATCCACCAAAACTTATGCATGGAAATAGTGTGGGGGTCTCATGTCATCCACCTTTCTTTCTCATTTTTCTCTTTTCAATAATATGAGATGTTATGCATATGCTTGCATATGCTTGCAAAAGTAATAAAGTAAATGTAAATGATAAAGCAACCGAAATATGCATAAAGTAAATGAGCAAAAGTAAAGACATAAAGTAAATGACATAGGTAAAAAAAAATAGATAGGATTCCGGACGAACGATATATCGATCGAACTCCGCTAATAAAGTAAAGAATCTTAACTTCACGATTATTCTAAACCTTCAAGGATTTTAACTTCCAATAATCCGAGATTCTATCAATCGTTCTTATCCAAGTCTTAGATCCTTTAACTTCCAATAATTCATTCTAAAATCCGAAACTTAATCTAACTTAGAATCTTCTAAGATTCGAGGCTTTCATCGAGAAATCCTAAGTTTCTCGCCTAAAGGATTAACTCAAAATCCTAAGGCACTAACTCACTCCCTCTAATCTTAGGTTGGATTCTAATCTTAGTTTCCGATTCTACAAACCATCGCACTTATTTGCTTTCTATAGTTACTTTAAATTCTAACTATTCTCACCTTAAACAAAGTGAAGACTTCGCTCCTACGTCCGAAAAGAGCGATCAAACAAGCAGTTCAAAAACACCTACAAAAGGATTAATATCCCGAAAATTAATAAATTTACCAACTAACGATTAAACAACGACTAAACAAGCGAAAAGACGAAAATCCATCAAACCTACCCCTTGGAGGCTCTCGGCCCTCCCTAAATAAAGGGTCTCGGGTTTGGTTTTTTTGGCTTTTTGGCAATTTAAATACGTTTTGAGTTGGTTTTAAGCAAATTCGATAATCCCGATTTCAATGGGTATCGATAATTAGGGTTTTTGAACATTAATCCCTTTCCCGAATTGAATTCAAATATGCAATAAATCATGAATCTATAACCCAAATTCAAACCCCAAAGAGGAATTTTCAAACAGGAAGGGTTTTGACTGAAACTCGGTTTTAGGGTTTAGGGGAAAGTTTCAAATACACGTAAAACGACTCCCGTAATTACATACACCGAGTTCTACAACACGAAAATGAAAGAAATCAAAGAAAACTCCATTAAAACACTATTTGGAGTTTAGGGTTTCAAGCTTTACTTACTGAGAACTCCGTGAAACACGAGCGGCAAGTACGAAGGGTAGAAGGGAAATGATCGTAGGATCGATACCTTTCCACTGGACCCGGAATCAAGTCGATCGGGCAAGAAACGAACAAAAACCAAAATTTCCCTTTTCTCTCTTGATGCTCACGGGTTGGGGAGGAGAAAGATGAGATAATTTTAGTCAACTTTGGTCAATGATAGTTTAAGAAAATGAAGAGAAGAATATCTAGATATTTAGGTGAAAAGGGAAATTATGAAAATGCCCTTTTGATGACTTTTAGCTTAAAAACGAAACCCGATGATCTTGAACTATCCCGATGGTGATTAATAATTATTAATTGGCCCATTAATAATTATTAATACCATTAAAACGAAAATAAACTAAAAAGATCAATTTAAAGATTAAAACCGAAATAAACTACAAATTCTAAATTAACAATTAATAAATAAACTTTAATTACTTAAATTAAATAAAATAAAATAAATAAAAGTTTTTTTTTATCACAAAATAACGGGACGTTACACCTAATCACATTAGGATTAATCCATGGAGATAAATACAAAAAGAAAAAAGAATTATCTCTTTCCTTTATCTTGGTATTTCTAAAATGCCATAGATAAATTAGAGAATATTTTCTTTTCTTTGTTTTATTTATCTTGGGTAAATAAATCAATATAATTATTATAGGATATAATTCAAATAATTATCTCCTACAAATTATCTATGATGGCCAAAATTAATAATAAATAATTAATAAATCAAATTTATTCAATTAATTATTTTGGCCAATTGCAATTGGGTTCATTAATCCAATTGGGCTTGAAACTCTCTCTTAAATTAATAAGTCCAACTTAATTAATTAATTTATTCATTGTCATTTAAATAAAATATTTTATTTAAACAATTAATAATATTAATATTTTCTCCCGACTAAATATTATCAAATTATATTTAATTATTAATTTCCATTTAAATAATTTTCACCATTTAAATAATTAATAATAAATATTTTAATTATTAATTTCCATTAAATAAACTCATTATTTAATTAATAACTTTATTGATAATATTTTATTATTATTTTAATTAATTTTAATTATTAATTTCCGTTCAAATAAAATTAATTATTTAAACAATTAATAATTTTCAATTAATTTCAAATTATTAATTACCATTTAAATATACTCAATATTTAAATAATTAATAATATTTAATTATTAATTTTCTGTTTAAATAAACTCATTACTTAAACAATTAATAATGTTTATATTAATTACCGTTTAAATATACTCAATATTTAAACAATTAATATTGCCTATTTAAGTATTTCACTTTACTTAAACTTTCCATTTCTTCTACTTGATTTCGCGACTACGATATTTGGGCTAGCATAGGGACCTGATGGACCTATAGATCATGGGCTTAGTAATTAGTCAATTAAGTGATTAACTCATAATCAGTTAATTACTTATTATCTAACTATGAATAATTCCACTATAGATTCATAGCTGGACTCCTCTCACTATAGATGAGTTATGTCCATTTAGTTTATCTTTATTTATATCTGTGATATATCTTTCACGTGGAACCCTCATAATTACAGGGCGGATAAATTTACCGTTTTGCGCCTGTAATTACCGCTTTATCCTTGTGTTCCCGCTGATTCTCCAATGGACATTATCTTTAGTCGAACTAGAGATAATATACTTCTGTGATCAATAGAAGTCGTGGCGCCACTTATTCATGTCTCGAATCAGTACATCAAGGGAGTTTCCTAAAGTTCCTAAAATGTTTAGGTATCGCACTGATACCGTTAATTTATAGGAAAGTTATGAATTCCATCTCGTGAAGATGCGTTCCCAGCTACTTATCTAGCTATGTTCCTAAAACAGGAGTGTATTGAGCGTTCTTACAGATCGCTCTCAACCATGTGAATCAAAGAACATAACTCCATAAATAGGAGTCCACATTTCACTCAGGATTAAGATCTATCACGGTTGATAAACGTAGTTTGATATTCGATCATTTCTTGTAAACAGTACTAATGAGAAATCTGATCGAACATCGTGGTCCTGTCTTATACAATCAACATTGCATATGATACTTCCATTTCATATCTCCCACATGAATGATCATGATTAGATCATTTTTCTATAAACAAATGCGAAGCTATCAACAGTGTTACCAGGATAAGGTTCCCAAACGTTATCCATTTACTGTAGACACTTTTAAGTTACTCATCTCGACTTTAATCCTCTCGTATGACTCACAAACTAAGTCGTGATTTCATAAGAGTAACTTAGGGTTTACTATTTGAATGTTTGATATTAATATATTTCCATATATTCCTAATATCGTCAATTGAATCAATCTAGATAATATAAAGAACTTATGTTTATTTATTTAATTTATTCGAAATAAATTATTATAATTAAATAATTACAAGTTCTAGGACATCATTCCTAACATTCTCTACCCTCTTTCTCTATCCTACCTCATCGTCTTATTTGTAACCTTGCCACTCTCTCACTCTCCATATTTGTAAAATTCAGATTCTTCAGGCAAATAAAGAAAATTTTGTTTTTCCAGTCCAAATTTCACCAAACATTGAGTTTTTCTTTATTTGAAAATAATACCCAGATCCCCAATTTTTTTTTCCTTATAAAAAAGTTTATCTTTCATAGGTGTTTTTGTTTATGAGGAAAAAACCTAGGTGAAATGAAATTATGATTAGTGAAACAAATACTAAATTAATAATATTAAGATATTTTTAGTGAATCTGATCAAAAAAAATTTCTTGATATTTCATTTATCTTTTCCATTTTGTTGGAGATCTTGTATGATGAAGACAGAGAGTCACATGAATATACGAGATGGTGAAGAGAGAGAAAGGTGGAGAGATCTCAGGTTTCGATTTTATTTCTCAAAGTCTTTTTTGAAGAAGATTTTAGTCAAGAATAACCATAAAATATGGAGGAATAGATGAAAGTTTATCTGTTAGTTGGAAAACCAAATCTAATCTTTTCAAATGGCAAATAAGATGAATGATTTTGGTGAAAATGGAGTTTTTTTTAGAGATAGGTGGGGAGAAGGAAGAGATTAGAGTCATTGATTTTGGTGTTAGATGGAATGTAAAATAAAATTAGAGATGAAGGAGAGGTTCAACAGAGAAGAAGATAGAGAGGAACAGAGAGAAATAAAGAGGAGAGAGATTGAAAAAATGGCAAGCATTAAAACCAAGATAAGTTTAAATAATATTAAAATATTAATAAATAAAAAAGCCACGTCAGCCAGCCACATCATTAAAAATATCATGTCAGCATGCCACATAAGCCCTCTTTAATGTCCCAGACGGAAAAATGGACAGAAGGAAGAAAACGAACAATTTAGAAAGTTGAGGGACAAAAACGTCATTTCTGAAAGTTCAGGGATGAAAATGAAACTCGAGTGAAAGTTCAGGGACCAAAATGGTATTTTACCCAAAATAATTCATCAATCACAGATAGAAAATAACATGAAGTTCATAGTTGGGCTATATCGTAGCCCTAGAAAAGAAATCTAAAACTATACTAAACTAAAATTCAAAACTGATAATCAAAGAAAAAAAATAAAAAGAATGGAAGAAAAACGGGTGATTCTGGCTCTTCTTTAGCCCACTCTCGTGACTGCCACAGCTCCAGAATAATGTATCTCTTTTCATTTTCGACCTAATATATGAAAAATTAGCAATCTTGAAAATTTTCGACGTAGCGCCTAGGCGCTCATTATACAGCGCCTAGATGCTACGAACTTAAAGCATCATTCTTCTCTGTGCATGTTTCAGCGCCTGGGCGCTAGGCTCCAGAATTTGCAAGTTGTTCTTTTGCTCCATACTTTGTTGAAAAGTTCATTGTTCTTCAATAACTGCAAAATTACATTAAAATCAATTAAAATGACATGAAACTAACATGCATCAATAATGTTTGGGAATAAAAATGATGTCATAAAATTAAGTTAACAAATACCCCCAAACTTGAATGATTGCTAGTCTTCGAGCAATTGAAGAAAATCAAAGATAGAAGTGAAAGAATTTAATAGACTCCGACCTCAGAAAAAGGTTTATCAAAAGCTCAAAAGAAGTACAAACACAAAGTGTTGTTCCCCTACTAGACTCAAGAACATATTTTGTTTCAAAAATAGTTCCAAACGTGTTGTGTGTGGACTAATCCCTCCTACCATGCCATCCTTCCACTATCAAAATCAAACTTTTCTAGAAAAAGTTTACACAAGTCATGCACAAAAGTGGTCATCTTAATAATCTAACCAAAATAGAAATGCATTAGAACTAGATACCCTCATAGTGGATGCACTCAATATGCTCAAAGTGTTTAGGGTATCAAAATACTCTCAATTCAATACATGGAGAATTTTTACCATAGGCTTGCAAATGTATCACATCATAATCTACAATGAAGAAATAGAATGCACAGATCTAAGGGTCTTTAAACAGGTTGTATCGGGGCTTAGGTAAGGTAAGTTGAAAGGGACTTTAGAGCTATAGAATTGAAGAAATTACAAGAACATTTCCAGAAAAGTTTCAACCTAAAGTAGCCTCACAAAAATGACTTCTCTCTTCTTCTTCTTTCATTTTTTTTCTCCCTTTTTTCACTTTTTTTTAGACACTCAAAAACCAAGATCATTAACTCAATTATGAAATTAAGAACAAACAATCTCACAAATCAATCCAATTTTTTTTTTCAAAACACAGTATTTCAATCATATCCCTCAATTTTGAGTTCAAAGGAAAACAACAACAAAGGATAATGAAAGTTAAACATGTGTTTAATTTCTGATAAACAAATAAAATTTGGCTTTCTAAAGATATTGAATCTGGTTAGCTTTTTTTTTAGAAAGCTAAAAGTGGCTCCACCTAAATGCCCTTATTAAATCCATGCATCCCATTCAACAAAGAGGTAGCGACATGCATAACAAAGCAAGTTCTAGAAAAATAAACCATGCATGATAATCACTCAAGAAAAGAAATTAGAGCATAATATAGTGAACGTTGCTCTTAGGCCCAAATACTCACAAAGGCTTGTGTATCAAATCCTAAACATCTCTATTTCAATCAGAAACGAAGAATAACCACTAAATACATGACAAGTAAGAAAAACATATTTAGTTTTTTTTTTTTTAGTATCTAGATAACAAGAAATTTAGGACTAGAGTGCCTCAAAGGAATGTAAGGGACTACAAACGAAACAAAATATAAAACAGAGTCTGAAGGGAAACAAACTAAGAATCATAAGTCTCCTAAATTCATAAAATACTCTTAACATACATCATAGGCTATCATTGTCTTTTTTTTTCTTTTTTTTGAAAGAAGAAAAAAAATTACAAACTACTTAGGCATACAAAAAATAAGCTATTATCTCACCCCCCCCCAAACTTAAATTTGAAATTGTCCTCAATAAAAAATAAAAACAAAGAGAGGATAAAGAATACTCCCATGAATTGCCGACTCTGACTAAAAAATACTTGGGTTGCCTCCCAAGAAGCAGTTTATTTAACTTCTTAGTCTAATCTTTTCTTTCTTCTTCAAGATAATCCAAATAGATCATTATTGCACTTCCTAAAAAAACACCTAAAGAGAAAAAAAAAATCAACTAGAAAAATAAAATAAAACAAATAAAAAAAATCAAACTAGATCAGATCAAATTTCTATTGATATTACTAATAAATCAAAACAATCCCCAGCAACGGCGCCAAAAACTTGTGGCGCGATTTCGCAAGTGTACGAATCGTTACAAGCAATAAAATGATAAGTAAAGTATCGTCTCCACAGGGATTGTAAATTAATCAATAATTACCAACTAATTTAACCTTAATCTATTTGACAAATTATTAAGGATTGCTGATAGTTAACTAAAAAAACGATAAAAATATAATAAAAATAAAATATGAATAAAACCTAGGACTCCGACTTCACCTAACTAATCTCTCTCAAGTTTTTCTATTCGTAATTAAATCTCATTTAAACCTATGTCAATAGAAAAATTCCACTAAGTTAATTACTAAACTTTCTCAAGTATTAGCAACCAATCTAATAAGTCAATTTACAACATCTCTGTGTAATTTTAAACTATCAGAAAACATTAAGACTAGGAAAATCAAATTACATAATTTCCACAAATATATCTATTTATAAAAATCACATAATACCACACAAGTTTCATAATCATCCTCATATTATGAATTTAACCTATGACTAAATGTATTCAATACGAATCTGTTTAATTTCTCAATTAAGAACGGATCTTAAATCATGCAATTGGTGATCAAGCAATAACAGGCATTAAGAATAGAATGAATAACTCAACATAATTAAAAATAGTTCATCAAACAGATAGAAAATAACATGAAAGTTCATAGTTTGGCTACATCGTAGCCTTAGAAAAAAAATCTAAAACTATACTAAACTAAAATTCAAAACTGATAATCAAAGAAATAAAATAAAAGGAATGGAAGAAAAACAGGTGATTCTGGCTCATCTTTAGCCCACTCTCGCAGCTGCCACAGCTCCAGAATGATGTAGCTCTTTTCATTTTCGACCTAGTATATGAAAAATTAGCAATATTCAAAAAATTTGACGTAGCGGCTAGGCGCTCATTATACAGCGCCTAGGTGCTACGAACTTAAAGCGTCATTCTTCTCCTTGCACGTTTCAGCGCCTAGGCACTAGGCTCCAGAATTTGCCAAATTATTCTTCTACTTCATACTTTGTTGAAAAGTTAATTGTCCTTCAATAACTGCAAAATTACATTAAAATCAATTAAAATGACATGAAACTAACATACATCAATAATGTTTGGGAATAAAAATGATGTTATAAAATTAAGTTAACAGTATAGTGAATAAGATAAAATTAAAAAATATTTTTTTTTTTAATTAAAAAAATATTTTAAATCAAAAAATATCTTTTAAAGAAACTCAATATATTATAAATAATTAAATTAAAAAATATGTTCAAAATAATACACTCAGTAATTTAGATAAATTTTACTTTATAATACTTTTTTCAAGCTTAATTTCAAATACAACATTTTTTTTAGGGACTTGGACTCATATAACACTAAAAATTAAACTAATTCCCTAAATAGCAGCCCATTTTAGAAATTCCTAAAATGACATTTTTTCTAATATAACAAAATTAATTGTTTTCATTAAATTTACAAAAATGTCACCCATTTATTAATTCACTATATTTGTTCTCTTATTCACTATTTAGTGAATTAAAATAAGAACTTTATTAATTCACTAAATTTTCTCTCTTAGCCAATAATTTAGTGAATTAAAATTTGAGTTTTATTAATTCAATAAAATTTCTCCCTTCATCAATAATTTGTTAAACTAAATTACTACATATAATTGAGATACTTTTTATTGATTTTAATTCAATAAGTAATTGAAGTTAATAAATTATTGAATAACAGTTTTGATTTTGCCTATAAAAAACACATAAAATCTCAAAGCTTTCCACAAATAAAAATCACATTCATTT
Organism: Gynostemma pentaphyllum; assembly: GCA_028015215.1. Taxonomy (NCBI): domain Eukaryota; kingdom Viridiplantae; phylum Streptophyta; class Magnoliopsida; order Cucurbitales; family Cucurbitaceae; genus Gynostemma; species Gynostemma pentaphyllum. Next base: position 33,188,433 of record CM051346.1, on the reverse strand, counting down.
ACACTAGTATGCAACATCAATAACCAATATTAGTGATTATAAACTTGAAATACAAAATAATATTTTCAATTCAATAATTTATTGAACTAAACGCATTAAATAACTGAATTGTAAATCTCAACAGCAAGATCCATTTAAACCTATATACATCAACAATTCATTAAAATTTATAACAAACACAAAAAAGAATTAAAAAACGGCATCTTCTTGTGTCCTCATTTGGCCTATCTTCACATTTTTTTTCTTCCTTGTTTTCTTCTCCAATTCACATATACCCTAGCACATGTAAAGCAACAGTGCAAAATAAAATGTTCAATAAACTATGTTGCAGAATAAAACAAATAAGTTTAGTTCAATAATTTAGTGAACAATATGGTATAAGTTATTGAATTGTATAACGAAAAAATAAATTGACACAAAAAAGGGATTTAGGATGAAAAACTATTTTAAAAACTAAAATGACAGAGTTTACAAACTTTACCGAAACCGACCGGTAAGAAAATTCATTAAAAAAAATGAACCAAAATCGGAACGGGAAAGGTTACGAACCGAACCGGTATGTAATCGGCTCCCTTTAATTCACTAAATTATACATTATAATTTAATTCACTAAATTATTCCCTTTAATTCACTAAATCATTCTATTTAATACACTAAATTATTGAATTAAAATCAATATTAGGTATCCAAATATACATTATAATTTAATTCACTAAATTATTCTCTTTAATTCATTAAATTATTATACCAACTGTGACGACCCGACTTATTTAAATAAGCCTAGGACTCGAGAACGTAGCGGAAGCGTAAAATTCAATCTTTAAACAACACAAGTCTTAATAAATCATTGAAAATTCGGCATGATGTATACGTAAATTCTTAAACCCAAAGTGAATACATCAACCTGTTTATATATTAATAACAATAACCACGGCTCGTCGGCCGGTTCAGAAAAATCCAAGTACGAGTAAAACAAAGTACGGGTGCACCACTTTCAAGGTTAAAAACAAAATAGACATAAGCACATAAGTTTCAAAACAAAACCCCTAGACATTGGTTTATTTATCCACGAACATTCCCAAATCGAACCCTGGCTCGCATGTCTCAAGCCATCCAAAAGCCGCATCTCGAGCTATCAACGAGCACCACCTGCCGCTCCTCGCCCTCGACCTCGAGCATTACCTGAAAGGTGATTTAGAGCACCTTTGAGCATGACACTCAGTGAAAACAAAAGAGTATGAACGGTGATGCGATATGAATATAATGAATGCATGGAAGAAATTAATGTCACAATTCAAGTACAAGTTTAGGTACATCAATGGTAGTATGTAAAAGTAACATCAGAACATCTCAATTCTTAGATCACGAACTCTCGGTGATCACTACACAACTTACCTTTCATTCTTTCCATTCTCAATATTCTCAAAGAACACATCATCATTAAACCCGGCGTCTCACTACGCCCCAATCACATAATCAAATCACAATCCCGAGCCGTAGCTCTTTTCAAACTCAACTTACCACAACAATTTCAAGCAACCAAGTCTTTCTCATTTCACATTCAAGATTTCTTTCACATTCTCCCTCTTTTTTCTCTTCTCCCGCCACGGTAACCTCGTGTATCGTCCAACACCCATACACCGATACACGGGTTACGACCCCATGGCCATAAAACGATCAAACGGAATGCGTGAATGGTATGTAATGATATGAAATGAATTTAACATACTTTATTTATACAAAATGGATTAACAAGATAGGTGGAACAATACTCAAGTTGGCATATAACACAACCCTTAGTCAAACAATGCACATTACTTCAAGCAAAGTCATGAATCTTAAGAACACTTTCTTCTTTTTAATACAATAATCTCTAACCACCTAACATAAAAGGGATTTGCATCAAATAGGCATAACCATGTTTCCAAATCAGAATAAAACTCATTATAACTTTAACACAAGTATAAAACATATAGGCATGCTTATAAGATCAGCCACTCAAAACACAACCGGTTTTGAGTTCATTAACGTTCGACCCCTTTATAGCCTTTGCCAAGATCAATATCAACATCCACCAGCCTCTTTGATCACAATTCTCACAATACAAATCATCAACAACATCCAAAATATCCACAACCACACTTGAACGCAACTTGGTTAACGCTTGTAACAACACACCGATCACCTTTCCGATTCTTTATGTTCTCACCTTTTTGTTTAAACTCGGAACTTGATCTTGACCCTTGTCCTACATGAAACACCCCACACAATAATTAGAGGTAATATATCACATACAACTCAGCCCATGGTAACAACAACTCATCGCAAACCCGGTTAGTAGCAAAGTGCTCAAAACTAGTCAAATTGCTAAATTATTCAATTAAAATCAATATTAGGTATCCCAATGTACATTTAAATTTAATTCACTAAATTATTACATTTAATTCACTAAAATATTCTCTTTAATTCACTAAATTATTCAATTAAAATCAATATTAGATATCCCAAATTTACATTATAATTTAATTCACTAACTTATTCCCTTTAATTCACTAAATTATTCCATTTAATTCAATAACTTGATTTTAATTAATATCAAATATCTCAATTGTATATAGTAATTTAATTCAATAAATTATTCCATTTAATTCTATAACTTGTTGAATTAAAATCAATATCAGGTATATCAAATGTACATTATAATTTAATTCACTAAAGTATCCCCTTTAATTTACTAAATTATTTCATTTAATTAAATAACTTATTGAATTAAAATCAATATTAGGTATCCCAATATACATTATAATTTAATTCACTAAATTATTCCCTTTAATTTACTAAATTATTCCATTTAATTCAATAACTTATTGAATTAAAATCAATATTGAGATCCCAAATGTATATTATAATTTAATTCACTAAATTATTCCCTTTAATTTTCTAAATTATTCCATTTAATATTTTTCAATCACATTAGACTATATAAAAAACAAATCAATACAATCATCATTATGCAATAGGAGGATACCCCACACCCAAAGGTGCAAACATTCAGGGTAGGATAAAATACAAACTAAGTAAATAAAAAAAACTTGATCCCAAGCAAATAATAACATTATCCAATAAAATCAGAGCAATTCACCATGTTTGAAGCCTTTACATGAAAAATCAATAGGATATAGTAGAGCACAACATAAGCCAATAAAATATATAAGTTTTTTTTTTATAAACCTCTTCAAGAGTCAAGACCAAACAAGAAAAAATTTCATATTATATGAATAATCTTGACACAAAGAGTGGAGTTAAGAATAATTTATTGAACTCAACCCAAAAAATTATTGAATTGTCAATCTCAACACCAAGATCTATTTACACTTCTATACATTATCAACAATCTATTAAACAAACACAAAAAGAATTAAAAAAATGGCATCTTCACGTGTCGACTCTCGTTAGGCCTCTCTTCACCATTTTTTTTCTTCCCTATCTTCTTCTCCGATTCACATATAGCTTTGCAATTGTAAAGAAGCAGTGCAGAATAAAAAGCTTAATAAACCATGCTGTAAAATAAAACGAAGAAGTTTAATTCAATAACTTAGTGAACAACACGGTATAAATTATTGAATTGTACAACGAAAAACTAAATTGACACAAAAAGAGGGATGTGGGATAAAAACTAAAATGACGGAGTTGACAAACTTTATGAAAAAATTTATTCAATAACTTAGTGAACAACACGGTATAAATTATTGAATTGTACAACATAAAATAATTCAATAAATTAACCTATTTAATTCAATAACTTATTGAATTAAAATCTTAACTAAAAAGATAAGGTATTGAATAAAAGCATTAACATTTATTACAAGCTAAAAGAGGAAACGAAAAGAAGCGATCTTTGATATCGATGAAACTGATACAAGTCAATTTTTATTTCACTAAATTATTCCTTTTAATTCAATAACTTATTTAATCAAAATTAGAATATCTTTTGTTTAAGTTGGTATTGATCTTATTGATTTTTTTTTAAAGCAAACACTTGCCAACGAAAAAAAAACTAAAAGCTTATGGTGGTGTCCCCGATGATGCAGAAATACGAATATAAAAATTGTCATTCAAGCCATTTTCAAGTACGAGAAAAGAATTTTAATAAAGATTGATGAAAAATCTAACTCACTAAATTATTCCGTTTAATTCACTAAATTATTCTCTTTAATTCACTAAATTATTCCCTTTAATTCAATATATTATTCCATTTAATTCAATAACTTATTGGATTAAAATCAAAGGTTGAAGGACGGGATTTAGGCAATTAGAGTCATAAAACCATGTCTGTTTTTTTTAAGAAAGGAATCCCAAATAGCAGGCAAAGCTTAGCACACAAAATAAAATCCCAAGAAACAACATCAAGAAGCCAAGAGGGGAAGGGGAAATCCAACATTGGTGAACTTAAGATTAAAGAAAAAGAAATGTCTTTCGTTTTCAAACTATGGCACAAAATGTCAAGTAAATCAAATCCTTTGTAAATAACTAAAATATGAGCTTAATCAAATTACCGTTAATTTATTGAATTATCTTTCATTTACTTCAATAAATTATTCCATTTAATTCAATAAATTATTGAATTAAAACGTGTAAATAATCTTGTTCTGTATAATCCTAAAATGGTGCCATGAAATTGATGGTAGGTTGATTGAAAAGACAAAACAATCACATTTATTCTAAACACCATATAGGAATAAATGGTCTTGTTTTTCATTCTGAACACCATATACAAGTGTTAGTAAAAATGACAAAAATGGGATTCATTAATTACAAATGGGATTTATAGGAATAAATCTTATATTTCAATTAAAACCCAAAACATGGAAAATGAAAGAGAATGCCAAAAATAATGAGTATAGATCTTAGATAAGTCATTGATTTGAATTTCACCAACATTCAAAGGTTCTAATCAAAAAATTAAAGTACTAGAAAATTTAGAAAATCGAAATCATCATATAGGCATGTAAATTATCATTCTCAATTTTAAAAAAACATAAAATTTCTCAAATCGAAAACGAAAACCACTCATCCATATTACCCGGCCTTTAGACCCATCCAACATAGTAATTCAACTAATACAATCCCTCTCAAACATTTCATCAAACACCTTGTGAGCTTCACGGTACTAGCAAGCTTTCGCTAACTCCCTAATCATTCAAATCCACAAAAACGAGTTATAAGAGAAAGCCTCCATAACTAAAAGATTATTATGCAACTAAGCAAAAAAGAAACTGATTAAGAAACAAATCAACAATAAGAACCAAAAATTTAAAATCTCTCGATTGAAATTGAAAATTTATTACTAACCTAAACTCAATAGAAAATTTCACTCCTTTAAAATAGATAATCAGAAGAGAAAAGGAACAGACAAAAAATTTCACTTCAAAATATCTAAAAACCATACTTTTCTTTCCTTCCAAAAAAGATTAATTTGGAACTGAAACAATCAAATTTCAAAAGGATGAACAAACCAGTAATGACTTCGCTAAAAATTGATTCCCAACGGCTGATGTGAGCGACTTTACATTTTGATACGGTGTCATAACTCATGAGAAAAAAGACTAAAGTCCAAAAGGATCTTGGGAAAAAAATCATGTGAGTGCGTTCTCTCTCCACTTTTCATCCTATTTTTTTATACATTACTAGGAGTCAGTTAGCCCTTTCTTTCTCCGTACAAGTGGGTTTGATTCTCAGTCGGTGAAGACCATCTCTCATCTTCACAAATGGCCTCGACGGAGAGAATTCTCCTTACCACCGCCATTGTTGCTCAAAACTCTGCTCAAACAAATTGTTGACTTTATAAGCCAATTAATCTTATTCTTATTTTGATGATAACAAACGTGTTTTTGTTACTAATCAATTTTCTGTGTTTTGATAGTCCATTGTGTAGAGAAAATTATAACGAGTCCAACGCAATTGGAATCGACTCAATCGGACTTCAAACGAGCGAGATATTGATTTTAGAAGATTGGAATTAAATTAATTATTTCTTCCGGATCAGATATGGCGAGTTCATTATATTTATTATGCGCTCAAATTATCAGCCGTCAGATCAGATTTTATATTGAGATGGAAGGGTCAGATTTATTCAAATCTTGAATTAAATGAAAAAGATTTGTCAGATTTATTACAGCCGTCAGATCTCCTTACCTTTTGAATCAGTGGCTCAGATCTTCTCAGATTTACAAATTATATATATTCAAATTAAAAAAAAAAAAAGGAAAAACCGGAGCCGCACGATCGCGCCACCACCTCGCATCCAACGGCTGCTACTCGTCCACGTCGCCCAAGTGCTGATGCGCCCTGCGCACGCTGACGTCGTCTGCTGCCGTGGGCCCCAGCTGTCCCCCACTGAAGCTGTTCCAACCTCTCTCTGCTCGACACGTGGCCATCTTGTCTTCCACTACAGCTGTTTACTTTTTTTGATGCAAACGAAAAGTCCTTTTTGCCCTCAGCTTTTGGTCAAATGCCCTCCATGTCCTGACCTCTATTATTTGACTCTCCTGACCGAAATTCAAATTTACTTCTCAACGGTAATCTGCCCAGAATGCCCCTGCTGCCCGGATTTCTATTAATAATATTATTATTATTAATTTCAAAATCAGATTTGCTTCAACCAATGACTGCTTGACACGTGGATCCCACTATTGACTTTGCTGAAGCAATTATTACACTATTATGGTTGATTACAATATAGCCCTTCCTGATTTGAATTTGTGAGAAGAATTAAAAGGCTAGAAACGTAATTTTGCTGACCTTCTTCATCAGCTCAGTTTCTGGAAAAATACAGCTCGAAAATGGCAGTTTTTCTTCCTCCTTTTTGACAAAAATGGAGCCCATTTCTTCTTCATTTCACACAATTAAAGTCAAAAATATTTATGAAGGTGGATGGAATAGTAACTTTTCATTGGCTATAAAAGGAGCTCGAAAATGACAGATTTTACATCAACGAAAATTACAAGCTTTCTTCTCATTGCTTAAGCTCTTCTTCAATCTCCTTGTGAGCATTTTTGTGAGCAAAATTTGAGTATTTCTAGCCATCCTTAAGGGCTATTTTATTAAGAGTATTATCTCTTATTGTGAGCAAATTCTTGTAATATTTATCCTTTGTGAGGATTTACTATTTGTAAAAGGTTTATTCTTAAACCTAAGAAAAAAAAAAAGTGATAGATAACCTGGTTGTCCTTGCTCCGGTGGAAAGGGTCGTTGGTTCGGGTTTGACTTTGTTCCGTGTAAAAGAGTCGGGTTTGATCTTGATCCCGTAAAAGGATTGGGTTCTACTTTGCTCCCGGAAAAAGTAATAAATTCCCGAGAGGCGCTCGGGGAGTGGACTAGGCCGGTTTTTTGGCCGAACCACTATACATCTTGGTGTCATTTCTCTAACCCTATCCTCTTTACTTATTGCACTAATATAAATTGCTAAATATTTATTGTGCATCTTTATTAGGGATCTTTGAATAACAATAATTGGAAATTAAATTTATGCTTGACATATTTATTGTTTGAATTAAATTGAGAAATTATTGGTTGTTAGAAATTAATTGTGATTTAATATTTCCAAGTATTTATCATATTTGTTTACTTTGCTAAAAAGAATTTTAAGTATAAAATTTATTTATATTGATTAAATTTAAAAAGTGTGATTGTTTTGTTAATCTTAAATTTTGAATTGATTGAAAAAGTTTTATAAATTTTTAATAAACCCTATTCACCCCCCCCCTCTAGGGTTGCCTTAGATCCTAACACAAAGCAGGTGAATTTCTGTCATCCAATCTCTATCAAACTGGATCATAGTAACTTTCTGTTATGGCGTCAACAGGTTCAAAACGGAGATCAAAGAATATCGTCTTCATAAATACGTTTTTGAGAGATCAAAATTTGTTCCTTTGATCATGACAAGAACGGAGCAAGATTTAAAGAGGAAGAAGATGATGCAAGAGAAAAAAAAAAGATGGAGAAAAATATAGGGCTTACTTTAAAAAAAAATGTCATTTGGGGAATAAATAAAAAGTTGTGCTATTTAAATCATTTACCCTAAATAAAATGTTATCCTAGGCAATTCCTCTTTTTTTTTAAATAACACTTTTTCACTTTATTTAAATTAATAAATTTGTTTTATTATTAAACCCCAAATATTTAATGACAACAATCATTTATTTTTTACCGTCAATTGATATCAAATATTTTATATAATAATACATGATTGTAAGAAATTGATTCCTTATGCTTCTTCAGTTTTATTCTATTTTATTTAATGAAATAATATTTAAAAGGAAACTAAAAAAATCCAAACTTATAAATAGAATATAGTTGATAATTTTAATTTAATTCAATTTAATATCATTAATTAATTTTTTCAATTTTTTAATTAAAATTTCGATAATAATTAAATAAAAAAATCAAATCATATTCCTTCCTACAAAAACAATAATTACATTCTCATAAATTCAAATTCCAGCACACTTCATACACAGGCATCATATTCTTAGGCATTTGAATCTCATTCCAGCACACTCCAAATATAGGCATCAAATTCTCATCCATTTTATTCTCATACTATTTATTCCCAGATATTCAATTTCGATTCCTACATACCAAACACCCCTAGATATCTCATTCTCTTTGAATCTCAAAGCCAATTTATCACGAGATAGAGTTGATTAGAATCATTGACCCTTTCAACAGAATTTCAGCAAAATAAGTTTCCAGAAGATTCTCAGCTAACAACCACATGCTTGGTTTCTTTCACTTGTACTGATATGGACTTGGGCCTGAAGGAAATGGGCCTGAGTTGTGTATTCAGTAAAGCTAATTAACAATATCTCCATTCTCAAAATTTGCACTATCATCTTCCCACTTGACATGGAGTTTTATAAGTGAGATAATGCAAGGGCCCGGGTTTTAAAAATAATCCAGTTTAATAATTTAATTATTTAGAGAAATATTTCAAAAGGAAGTGAGCTTATTACTTATGAATAAGTTGTATTTATTTAAACTTCCAATAACAATAGATCATAAGGTGGTTTGGGTTTTCATTAAAAATAATAGTAAATGGGTATTTTAATTTAAAATAACATAACTTGAAATAAAATGATATACCATGATTAATTTGTAGATAGTTAATTATTTTGGGTTAATTAACTAAGGTTAAATAAAAGAAACTAACTATAGTTAGTTGAATGGGTAATTAATTAACTAAGGTTAATTAGATTTTGGGCTAGTTTTAATACATACATAAAAGGAGGTCAAATGTTGAAATTTGAAGAGTTAATATTAAGTTTTAAAAAAAAAGTTAGAAAACAAGAAAGTGGATAGTCAACACTTGGGTGTGATCTTTTCTCACCACCATTAATTAGCATCAAAGATGTGTCACTCCCACATTTAATAGGCAAATAATATAAGAGGGAAATTCATTTTTAATCAAATTAAAAATAAAAAATTAAGCTCATCTTCTTCTCCTCTTGGCCGTGGACCTCCGTGGGAGTGAATTTCATGGGTTTTGTCAATTCTTGATCATTTCTTCTCAAATCAAAGCCTAAATTGGATGCATTTTCAAGTAGGAGCTTAATCAAGAAGAATTCTAAAGTTTTCTTTTTTGTTTTTCTCATGAAAGAATAAGTTTTTTAATTCTAGTTTTTGGGTGTAGAATTTGAGAAAACATGATTTGAAGCTTGGGTTTTGTTTTTAAACATTGAAATCAAACAAATTGAAATGAAATTGTGAAAATTGATATGATTTGAAAATGGTTTTCATATAACTTAAGTTAAGGATTTGATTATTCAAAAAGAAGGTTTTGTGTGGAAAATAAGTTGTATGAGTTCTTTGAGAATTCTAATAAGAAACTCCATGGATTTCATATATATTCTTCAATTAACATAACTTAAGTGTTTTGTTTTGTTTCTTTTCATGGGCTGATTTATCATTGGAGTTTTAACTTAAATTAAAGTTAGGAAATGGAAATTAAATAATTTCATTTAAAAGAATCGCCTCTTGGCCGAGACCGTTCTTCTCTACTGTTTTTGTCTTTTAAAATATAGGGGCTGTTTTGTAGGCTTGGGTTTAGGGGCTGTTTTTAGGTCTCAAAATGATGTATAAATGTTTCTAAGGTGTTTAGAATTGATAATAGGAGGTGGGGTTATTTTGAATAAACCCCATACAAATTGTTGTTATGTAAGAACAAAAACTAAAAGTAGTTTGTCAAATGTTTTATGTATAGGTAAAGGAACAAGCCACTCAAATCTAGTTAGTTCTACATTCAAGGTGGGTAGTAAAGTACTCTTACATGCAGGGCCGGCCCTGGTACTGTGCAAGTGGTGCGAAAGCACCGGGGCCCCAAAATTAGGTAGAAGATTAATATTATATATATAATGAAAGAAAACTATACATAAAAACAGTTGTTGCCCTTACCGGTTTCTCTCAATGCCTGCGCCTGCCGTGGTTCTAAACCCATGGAGTACACTTTTGAAATCTTCTTTTTCTAACTTCATATTTATTTTTATAATTTAGATCTTACATGTACGTACTTACTAACATTAAAAACGAATGGTTAAGAACTTGATGCTTAGACTTAGTTCCCATGCTTTAACGAATAATCAAATACAAACAACGTGAAAATGAAATGATGGAAGACACAAAATCGCGCTTAAACACCCTTTGGTGTTCTCGGTTTTTGACAGAAAAGCGGGGGTGGGCAGTTCTTGCATCGACTTTGAGGTAAAAAAAAGAAAGAAAAAATCATCTCATTTGGTGCGAGTTTGATCGAAAATGGAAAAAGAACCCATGAGTTTTTGGTTTTAGGGTTTGAAAAAGGAAATTGGAATTGGAGGTTTTTGTTTAGAATTAAAGAAAACTAAGACATCAAGAACTCATCAGAAAATATAAAATTTCAAATCTGGAATTTCTATTAGGAAAAAGAATTTCTTGCCCTTTCTAATCTTGAAAACAACCTCAAATTACACCTAACAATGAAGAAAAATAAATCGAAAACCCAAGAATTGGGGGAGGGTGGCGTCAGTTACAAGAGGAAGAAGGAAGATGAGAACACCGTACATTTTCTTTATCTGTAGAAAATTAGAACGTACTGAGCCCTTTCTCTCTTCTCTTTTATATTTCCTTTCTTTTCTTGAAATTATTATTCTCCAAATAATAATAATAATTAAATAATAAATAAAAATATCCTGCCACCAAAATTAAATAATTCACTTAGTCCAAATATTTAATTCCTTTCATTCAAATTAAATAAATATTATTCCTCTAGAATAATACTAATTCCAAAAAAAATATACTTACCAAGAAACGAGTCGTTACAATAGGTCAAATATCTCTTCCACTATAATGAGTGTAACGTCCCGTTATTTTGAAGTGATTTTTTTTTATTTAATGTTATTTATTTATTTCAATTTTAGTTTGATTATTATTTTTTTGTAATTTAGAATTTAGTAGTTAATTTCGCCCGAAATTCTTTTTAATCATTTTAATACTTTAAATTCGCTTCAGTGACATTAATAATTATTAATCACCTTTAGATTAATTTAAGAGCTTCGGGTTTCGATTTATAAGTCAAAAGTCATTAAAGGACGCAACCGTCATTTCTGAAATTCTTAAAATATCATTTTACTATTCACTTCTCTTTAAAATCTCAAAGTTGACCAAGTCATTGACCAAAATCATTTCATCTTCTTCCTTCTCCTTTCTCTTTGCCATGAGCTCTCTCTTCTCCATGGATGCGAAGACTTTTTCTTGGGCTTTCGTCATTTCTCGACCGTTTTCAATGAGGTCGGTTGCGTTGGATTGGTAGGGACGAGAGCTACCTATCCAACCTCCTTTTTTGAAGTTTCCCGTTCTCTAAGGGAAGTCCCAAAAAGTAAGTTTTCAAAACTTTTTATATGAATTTTTTCGTTTTTTATTATAAATGAGTTTTGAAGTTGAAATCATGAATTTCTGTCATGGAATTTGACGATTTTGAGCCCGGATTTTTGAAAAACACTATTCATCCAAAAACACTATTCATCCGAAATCAGTATTCATCCGAAAATTCAAACTTGTTCTCATCTTAGTTATGAGTTGTAATATGTTGTGCAATTGATGAATTGTAGGTTCGTTTGCTCGGTTGTTGATTCGTGGGAAATTGGAGATTTGGAGCAAAACTAAATGGACCAAGGGGAGAATAAATAGGATTTAAAGTAGATTTAGAAACCGAATAAGTTGAACGGTTTGTAGGATCGGAAGTTGAGATTAAGATTCGAATCTAAGAGTAAAGAAAAGTGAGCTAGTGACCTTAGGATTAGGAGCTAGTTCTTTGAGTGAAGACTTTGGAGTTTCTCAAGGGAACGTAGAACTTTTGAAAGTTCTAAGTTAGAATCATTCCGGAGATTAAATGGATCATTGGAAGCTAAAAGATCCAAACTTTTAGATGGAATGGTTAAAGAAACTCGGTTAATAAAACCTCGGATTTTTATTGGAAGTTTAGAATCCTTGAAGAAATAGGTTAATCGTTTAAGATAGGATTTACTTTTATTATTGTATTGGAGTTCGATTTACATATCGTTCTTCCGGAATTTCCTATCTATTTACTTTATGCATAAGGACATCTATGATCCTTTTACTTATGTCCTTTACTTTATACCCTTTACTTTCTGCTCCATTTATAATTACGTTTATTTACTTTTGCGAGCATACCATAACATCTCGCACCATAATATATTGCACCATAACATCTCGCATCATTGAAAGGAAGGGGAGAATGTTGGGCCCTACGGGGAATGTCCGCATCACCTTCAGAGAGAAAGAAAATGAAGGGGAGAATGTTGGACCCTACGGGGAATGTCTGCATCACCATCAGAGAAAAAGAAAAGAAAGTGAGAAAGAAAAGAAGGGAGAATGTTGGACCCTACGGGGAATGTCCGCATCACCTTCAGAGAAAAAGAAAAGAAAGTGAGAAAGAAAAGAAGAGAGAATGGTGGACCCTACGGGGAATGTCCTCATTACCTTCTTCACTCATAAGGTCGAATGGTGGACCCTACGGGGAATGTCCTCATTGCCTTCATTCATGCATAAAGGGCGAATGCGAATCCTACGGAATCTCCTCATTACCTTCATGCATATGATCGATGGAAATATATATCATGGATAGAGAATCGAGATGTTATATTTATGCAAAGTTTATTTACTTTTCTTATTTATGTGTTTTAACGAGTTAATGGATGAGAATTAGACTACGTGTGCTAGTATTATCATCCTATAGAGATTATGATTATGAAAATTAGTTTTCTAAGAGTTTAGAGGACTATAGAAAAGATTATGTAAGATGTACATTTCTAGAGAGAAAAGAAATGAAATTGATGTATAGCCGAGTGCTATAGGAAAAATGAATGAGATTGAATTGGTTAATAAGAGAATACAAGGGCGTATTGAACCTTGTATAATTATTATGTGATACATATATAAGAGAATTAGTTTATCAATAAATTACATATGTAAGAGAACTAGTTTCTGACTAAATTGGAAGATCTCATATTTGGGAGAATAAGATTTGATGTAAACCTTGTATATAGTATAAGGTTTATAAAGAAAGTGAGATATAAATGCTATATGCATTTACGAAACCATACCCAGAAATGCTTGGAATGTAGTTCCACAATTATATTGGAGAATTGGTAAGTAAAAGTGGAACACTTGATAGAAAACTCTTTGAATGGATTGATAGCAAAGAGTAAGTATGTTCTTGGACACGAATCTGGATACGGGTTTGGGGTCTAACTTTACTTTTTATTTTGTTTATTTTCACTGGGCTTAAGTTGTTAGCTCATGATATTACAAATATTTTCAGGTGTTCGAGTCATGAGAGAGGAGCTGGTGCGGCTTGATCGAGAGGATGATGATGTGGAGATGGACTAGATGTCATTTAAAAGTCCCGGGGCTAAGCTTATCTTATTTTGTTTTATTTTCGATCTTTGAGATGTAAATTTGTTATAAGCTCTTAAGAGCTTTTCATTTCACTTTTATTATTATAAACCTCTTTGAACTCCTGATAGGAACTTGAGTTCTTTGTGTTTTAGATTTCGGAATTTAGATTGTAAACAGGTTATGGATAATCCGAGTTTTAAACATATCCATGCCAAATTTTTATTAAATTTGAAGACTTCCGCTGTCAATCTGATTTTAAATTATTTAAAAGAGTCGGGTCGTCACAATGAGAGTTTTCCAACTAATTATTGCTCTACGTCAACTCTAAGACTTAGAATTCCTAGCTACCATATTTTGGTCAAGGACATCAATAACAAATTTAAAGACACTTTTGTGAGTGTAACCTAGGTTTTAGGTATGTTAAATAAGATTTGAAGAGTATCCTCGTTGGTAGGTGAAACTGTCAGTAATTGTGTCCTAGAACTTGTAATTATTTAATAAAGATAATTTATTTCGAATAAATTAAATAAATAAACATAAGCCCCCGTTTGGTTTGGGGTAATCTTAGATTCCTTTATAAGGGGCATCTAATTACATTGTTTGTTTGGGTGTTATTTAAACATATTATGGTAATCTAAGATTCATGGCATCTATATTTTCCCATATATGAGAGTATTTGATTACCTTTGAAATCGGGTACTTTCTATGATTCCCATGAGGAGGTAACCTTTTTTTTTACAATTTTAACCCTATTTAATTTTAAAAAGTTTCCAAAAAAAATCTATTCTCACATTTCCACCTATTCTTCATAATTCTATGGTTTTTTTTAGGTTTATTAATTAATCATCTCTTTTTATACAATGGGTTTGATCAAGATCATTTCTCAATAATTAGATTTTTTTTTTCTTTGCTGATCATTATACTACATTTGATTTAAAAAAATATATATTTTGTGTTTATGATATTTTGATTTTTTTTTTCCCTACATTTGATAGACCTTAAATTTTACTTGAGCTAAACCATAATATTGTTGAAATTGCACCTTTTTTTTACATTTTATTAAGGATTGAATTTATTTCTATTTATAGATTATGGATAAATTTTGTAACATATTATATAATGAATTATTGTGTAAATTTGTGTCAAGTCAAATTGCTAGGCATTCTCATATTTTTATTAAGTTAAACAAACATAGTAATCTAAGATCCCCAGTAATCAAATACCCTGGCATCAGATTACCAGTGATTAGATTACTAGAGGTATCTTAGATTACAGCGAACCAAACGGGGGCTAAGTTCTTTCTATTATCTATATTGATTCAATTGATGATATTAGGAATATATGGAAATATATTAATATCAAACATTCAAATAGTAAAACCCTAAGTTACTCTTATGAAATCACGACTAAGTATGTGAGTCATACGAGAGGATTAAAGTCGAGATGAGTAACTTAAAAGTGTCTACAGTAAATGGATAACGTTTGAGAACCTTATCCTGGTAACACTGTTGATAGTTTCGCATTTTGTTTATAGACAAATGATCTAATCCTAATCATTCATGTGGGTGACATGAAATGGAAGTATCATATGTAATGTTGATTGTATAAGACAGGAATGTTTGATCAAATTTCTCATTAGTACCGTTTACGAGAAATGATCGAATATCAAACTAAATTTCGCAACCGTGATAAATCTCAATTCTGAGTGAAATGTGGACTCCTATTTATGAAGTTATGTTCTTTGATTCACATGGTTGAGAGCGATCTGATATGAACACGCAATAAACTCTTGTTTTGGGAACATAACTAGATAAGTAGCTGGGAAAACATTTACACGAAATGGAATTCATAACTTTCCTATAAATTAACGGTATCAGTGCGATACCTAAATATTTTAGGAACTTTAGGAAACTCCCTTAATGTACTGATTCGGAACATGAACAAGTGGCGCGCCACGACTTCTATTGATCACGGAAGTATATTATCTCTAGTTCGACTAAAGATAATGTTCATTGGAGAATCAACGGGAACACAAGGATAAAATGGTAATTACAGGGGCAAAACGGTAAATTTAATCCACCTGTAATTATGAGGGTTCCACATAAAGGATATATCACAGATATAAATAAAAGATAAACAAAATGAACATAACTCATCTATAGTGAGGGGAGTTCAGCTATGAATCTATAGTGGAATTATTCATAGTTAAATAATAAGTAATTAACTGATTATAAGTTAATTACTTAATTGACTAATTATTAAGCCTATGATCTATAGGTCCATCAGGTCCCTATGCTAGCCCAAATATCATTGTATCAAAACTAAGTTATTAATTTAACTTAGGAAGAACAAATAATTTAAGTAATTGAATTTACTTAAAATTAGGCAATATTAATTATTTGAATAATGAGATTATTTAAATAAAAATTAATATTAATATTATTAGTATTAATATTATGATAATATTAATTGTTTAAATAAAGAGTTTATTTAAATGGAAATTAATATAATATTTTAAGGCAAAATTAATTGTTTAAATAAATAGCTTATTTAAACGGGAATTAATGTTAATATTATTAATTATTTGAATAATGGGTTTATTTAAATGGAAATTAATAATTAGTATTATTAATTAAATAATGAATTTATTTAATTTAATAATAAATATTAGAGAGAATTAAATACAATTGGTTTAAGAAACAAATTGGTTGTGGCCCAAAATAATTAATTAATTGAATAAGATTCTCTAGTAATTAATATATTAATTTTTGGCTTAATGTATTTGATTAGAAATTATTATTTGAATTTTTCTAATATTAAATACATAATAAAGAAAAATAATTATAAATAAATAAATAAACAAATGTCAAATTGGCTCAGTGTCAGCATGCGTGCTAAATGGCAAAGTTTGTTTTTTTTTTCTTTTATTTTTTTGTTTAATATATTTATTTATCTTTTCTTTTTATAATTTGGAAATAAGCATATCTAATTAAATTATGATATTCTATTGTCTTATAAATATTACTATTGGGATTCATATTTTGCACTCTTCTCACTTTAATTAGAAAAGTGAAAATTCTCTCTTCAATTTTTGCCCAATTGTCGATTTTCTTTGAGGAAAAATTTAGAAGAAATTTTTTCTTCTTTTGTTCTTCTGAATCGATTCCCACAAGTCGATTTTGCTTTCAATCGGGATATAGCATAGAAGATCTGGTGTTGCTGAGGATTGATGCTGTAAAGAAACCTCCAACCGATTCTCTATATTTTACTCAATGTAAATAAAAGAGTTTTAATTTTCAAAAATTAAGCATGAATCTACATGTTCTTCATGTCTTTTATCACAAATTGCATGATATTAATAGATCGTTAATTAAATGTTAATTAGTTTACTAAAAAAATTCCGGTAATTTGGTAAAGTAGTCTCTTCAGAAACATCAAATCTTATTTTAGAAATCTAACTTAGAGAGAATCACCACACTACAAGAAAGAAGGGGATTACCGATGTATTCACCCTAATTTCATCGTTACGTACCACCTAGCGACGTAATTAGCGACATTTTTTACCGTCGTTAGGTCAACTTACCCACGGATTGCGCCGTTACTTAGGGACGGAATACAAATACATTGCTACCAAATGTTGACTTATCTAACGACGCATTCCGTCAGTACATTGAATGGATATAACCATGCCCATTTACCAACGGAATATGTCGTTGATTGACATGGATAAAATTCCCAATCAACTTACTGACGGAATACGTCGTTACTTGACATGGCTAATGACACGACCCGTCCTGGTAACCCCCTAAACACTCGAGAACACACGTGCTGATGGCAAGCGAAATCTAATGCCAACGCATACCATCAAACGGTACTAAAATAACTAGTCATCAATTTAAATTTAACTTATTTAAGAAAATTTTGGCAGGGTAAACCAACCTGTAATTACACTTTACATAATTCTGCATAAACTATAATGGGCTCTGCCTTCAGAAATAACTCAAAATCAGTCAAATACGTTAATTCTTAATTTACTAACATTAAGAGAAACATTTACGTGATTGTTCAGGTGTAAACACCTCCACCTACCCAGCTAGCCTCAAAAATCATAAAACCACTTACTCTCTCACGAGCCATCACCGACAGTTATAAATAGACATGTACAAACACACACAAAATGTCATACATAGGCTAGGTGTGAAGATGAAACAAAAACTGGTGGTGAAAACGACTCTCGTAGGTGTTGTCCTCGAAACTCGGGAGCTACCTGGAGGGGGGGAAAACAAAACATGAAAAATCGTGAGCAAAAACTCAGTGAGTGGGATCTTTTATAAACTAACATATATTTTTAAGTTAAATATCTTAGAAAACACGACTTTAAGTAAAATGAATATATTTATGAGAAAATCACTTTTCATACATGATAAAAACTCGTAGCTAGCGAAGTTCATGTACTAATATCATATCATAATCATATGATAGAAAACCGACATCAAACGCATACCAACAACTGGTCATACTACACACAAGATAAATCAAGTTATGCAGCAGAGCAACTAATTCTACTGAAACTGGTCATACGCATGCAGAGCTGCCCCCGAAGGGCTATTCACCCTAACATACAGCCCAAAGTCTATGTGTATGCTAAAGCGGCTCCCAAAGACCTGAAAACTGAACTAGTGGGTACGACATTTAGTGGTTTGAAAATAGCTTACGAAATCTGTTATATACTTGCAAACCATAATAAATCCATGGAAACTAATACTTTTCCATATTAACATAATGTCCAATTTCATAAGAATATTCATAAGTAATAGTAAAAACACATAAACATAGTTTGTAAATCATAAAAACATATGTAGAATAGGATAATCATAATATATAGGCTAACTTGAAATTTATAAGCCAATACTCATGGATAATTCGAAAATAAGATTTTAACTACTCACAAAAACTATTCCGCTTACGATCTCAGGTTATAAGTGGTGTCAATCTCCGTATCACCTGAAATACATATTGAATAAAAAAAATACATATTAATAATCTTTTAGTATTTTTATATATAGAAAAACATATTGAAAACATATAAAATGACGGTTAAAATCCCAATGGCTAAAGTTTCACTTTTGCTTCAATGACTACACTTCCAATGCACTTTTCAAGCCAAATAATATCAAATATTGTTGTTCTTCCTCTTCCCACACATAATCCTCTTTCTAGCTCATATAATTTTCCATAACAACTCCAATTCTACACCATTCTTAATTAATCTTAAACACCAACATCTCAATTTATCCCATAGCACTTAAAACTCATAAAACCCATAAACCAACTTTGAAGCTTAGAAAAATCTAACAAAATCCATCAAATAGAAGAATTGGGTTGGAGAAATCACTTAACAACAAGCAGTTACCCCCAAATTGACCACCAATTGTTGAAGCCTTCAAAAATTTCAAGCAAAAAAAAAATCCAATTTCCCTTCTCTTTCTCTTTTTCCTCTTTTCTTTCTATTTCCCTTTCTCTTTCAATTTCATTTCTTTGCCTACAGGTTTGCTATAGAAAAAAAAAATGAATTTTAATTATTATTTTTTTTAAATAAACAATTCCTTGCCATGTGTCAAGCCAATATCCCATCTTTTTTTTAACTTTATCTTCTCCTTTTCTTCAATCTTATCCACTTATTTATTCTTTTTTTTAAAAAAAGAGTTTACAGCTAAATTCCACTTAACTTACCAACAGAATGCGTCGTTGATATAAAAATTCTAAAATGTTGTAGTGATGCAATGCGTCGTACACTTTTGGACCAAATGCGTCCCAAAAGATTGGCAAGATTCAAACCATTATTTGTAACGACGAAATGGGTAGCAATATTTAATTTAATTTAAATATAATAACAAAACAATATTATATTAATTAATAAAAAAAAATTAATAACAAAATGTAAAATACGGAAAGAAATACATAAAATCTAATCCTAAAACTAATCTGCATGAGGATCCAATGAAGGAATGAATGATGAAGAGGCTCAACCGTCCATACGAGCCATCAGGGATGCATTATGTCGTTGACTTTGATACCATTTCTTGGCACCAATGATGTCGACCAAAAAAATGACACAATACTTCGGTAATAGTCAATGTTCATTGTAACAACGCATTTCGTCGCTAAGCAGGAACACAATATATTCTTTCGCTAGAATTACGTCATTGATCCGATTTTTTTCTTGTAGTGTCATGTTATTCATTCATGTGCACACTCTTCATAGGGAGGATGGATCTTTACTTACCACCACAAAGTTCCATATGAATCTCCCGTTGTGATTCAAACTTGGAGACAGCATGTCTCGTTGTCACTTTTTTTTCTCACTCACCATTTTATAATTTGAGGTTTTTAACTTAGATAAACTTAAGCTACCTATATCATCTAAATTGAAGTTCAATCTAACTAAATTTAACACTCTCTAATTACCAAGTTTTTAATCTAATTAAAACTATACACATTTTTAATCTTCTTAATGAGGTTAAATAAATATAAAAAAAATTTTACTCCTAGGTAAGTTCCCAGGTACGGATGTTCTTTGAACCATCAACCTAAATACCTCTATCCAAGACAGAGTTTTCATTGAGCAATATTTTATTTAAATTCATGAATTTTTAATTATCTTCTATAATTTAGTAATGATTTTCAATATATTTATTAGGCCCAAGTTTCAAATCCTATTTAAAACTACTCAATTTAAATTTAACTTTGTAACTAAACTTTTTAAAACCAAATTTAAAATTAAACCTAAACATGTTGTTCGATGATATCAAATTAACATACTAATTAATCACTAGCAATTAAATATAATAAATTATATTGAAATAAGATATAATCATGAAATTAATAATCTAAATATGAATGGTAATTATGGTATTTAATGTGTGTTAGGGTGGAATCTATATATATATATATGACATCAAATGGAAAGACCCGACTTTTCATATGTAATTTAAATTAGAGTAAAATAGCAGAAAACTAGATTTTTTGAAAAATCAACATGGTGCCGTTTGTAATTTTGACTAACCAAACCTGTGTACATTTTCCCAATCAGTATAAAGCAGTAAAAATTGTTGGGATTTGGCAAGTATATGAAATGTTTGATAAAGCCCTAAACTTGCTCAACAAGTTTGCTTGGTGACCAAGACTTAATTATGGCCATAAGATTTGCTTGGTGGACAAGGATGAATTATGACCATTGGATTTTACTTGGTGACTGTATTATAAATAGAGGCAACCCTTTGTTAGTAAAAGTATCCCAAAAATACTGAAAGTGTATTTGTATTGGGTTCAGGGAGGGGTTTTGGTAAGAGTGTGAAAAATATTGTAAAAAAAAAGGGTTTACTTTCTTGAGGGCTTTTTGAGCGTAATACACGGTTAAGTGTATTGAATATTTTTCACTGTAACTTTTGATTCATCATAGTGAAATCTGGAGCGGTAGCAACTGAACGTAGCCAATTAGAGTGAACCAGTATAAATCCTTGTGTCGTTTGATTGTGTTTGTTTCTTTATTTTTCTCGGTTATTTCTCTTTATTTCTAGTGGTGAATGTGGGAAGGTGGTTTTTTTTCCCAACAACTGGTATCAGAGCTTTAGGTTAGTAATATCTTGAAATTCTTCGTATGCTCTGTGGTTGCAGCTTTGTCTAATCTTCCACATCAGAAAAAGATTTCTTGGAACGGGTTATAATTGTCCGCTGATTCAAGCTAGGAGTGAGAAGCAAGTATGTCAAACTTTATGAGTCCAGTGAAGTTTGATGTAGAGAAATTTGATGGAAGGATCACCTTTGGCTTGTGGCAAGTGCAAGTCAATGATGTATTGATACAATCAGGGTTACACAAGGCATTGAAAGGAAGGCCAAGTGGTGGTGCTCTCAATCAGTTAAGCGGTGATGGTGATTCGATGAATTCAGATGGCAGTGGTGTTCCAGTGGAGGTTCTAAGAAGTCCAGTTCGAATGATGAAGATTGGGAGGAGATGGATTTGAGGGCGGAAAGCGCGATAAGACTTTGTTTGGCTAAAAAAGTTCTTGCAAATTTGCATGGAATTTTGACAGCTAAAGAGCTTTGGGAGAAGCTTGAAGCCTTGTATCAAGCTAAGGGCATCTCAAATCGATTGTACCTGAAGGAGCAGTTTCACATACTGCGAATGGAGGAAGGTACAAAGATCTGAGTATTCCCAATGGTATCATTTCACAGTTAGAGGCAATCAAAGTGAATGTAGGTGAGGAGGATAAGGCGTTTAGGCTCATCTTGTTGCTTTCAACTTCTTATGAACACATGAAGATGGTTCTAACGTATGGAAAAGATTCTTTGGATTTTGCAGAAACTACAAGTAAACTCTTATCGAAGGAGAGGAGATTGAAGAGTGAAGGTCGTGATTCACATAACAACTCTGTGTTTGTAGTTAGCAATGAGAAGTAGAAAAGTTTCGTACAAAAGAAAGGTTGTTGGGAATGTGGATTATCTGGTTACCTGAAAAGAGATTGTCCAAACAGAGCAGGTTCAGCAAAGAGCTCTAGGTTGGAAGCTAACATTGTCTCTCATGTCATAGGAGATGTCGACTTCGCTTGAAGAGAGAATAAATTCATCCTCATGGTATGACCGCTTTACCATGATAGATGATGTGTTGTTAGCGGATGCACACGAGCATTAACTTGGCAGGCGTGTGGAGAACTTCCAGGGAATCCAAGTAGGTGGAAGTTGCACCATAATTTCAACAAGGTTTATCGACATGTGCCGAAAAAGGAAAAATCTTGAAAGGTGATATTCCAAGTTGGTTTACTTATATGGTGGAGTAGGATAGCTCTCTAATTTGAGAACTATGATTGTCAGTGAAGACAATGATTGTAGCAGAAGGTATGGATTCTTCATCTATCTTGCCATGGTGGAATTTGTTGGGATTTGGCAAATATATGAAATGATTGATAAAGACCTAAACTTGCTCAACAAGTTTGCTTGGTGACCAAGACTTAATTATGGCCATAAGATTTTCTTGGTGGGCAAGGATGAATTATGATCATTGGATTTTACTTGGTGACCAAGGCTATTTGTATTATAAATAGAGGCAACCCTTTGTTGGTAAATGTATCCTAAAAATACTGAGAGTGTATTTCTATTGGGTTCGGGGAGGGTTTTGGTGAGAGTGTGAGAAATATTGTAAAAGAAAGGGTTTACTTTCTTGAGGGCTTTTTTAGCGTAATACACGGTTAAGTGTATTGAATATTTTTCACTGTAACTCTTGATTTATCATAGTGAAATCCGGAGCGGTAGCAACTGGACGTAGCCAATTAGGAAGAACCAGTATAAATCCTTGTGTCGTTTGATTGTGTTTGTTTATTTATTTTTCTCGGTTATTTCTCTTTATTTCTAGCGGTAAATGTGGGAAAGGTGGTTTTTTCCCAACTAAAATAAGGAAATGCGCATTTCCAACAGTATTTAAGCCCCAAAATGGACGTGAAAATCATAAAAATAGTTAAATGCTCTCATGAGCTCAAATACAAAGTGTATGGAAATAATGAAAGTAAATTAAGACAAGACTATGAATTCATCAAAATGCATTCCTAGAATCCTCATATCCATGTTCAAGTCCAAAAGCCCATCGTCCCTCGGTCACGCGGCACCACCACCTCTACCTCGGGAAGTACCTGAAAAGGTTAGAGTGTAGCAACATTAGCATAAAATGCTAGTGAGAGTAAAATGGAAGCATGTGATCCTATGAACGAATTCCATATCGAGAATTGTGTCCAAAGGCCTAGCATGGTTTCCACTACCCATACTATACTCCCGAAAACAACACTAAACACTATTCAAACCATTTCCTGGATTCCCATCCCACAATGAGATTGAATAGTAAACATTCTTACAAATAGAGCATTCACAACTAAACATACATTTCATTTCCGCAACATATGTATATTTACAACGATAAATAACCTCATAAACAAACACCCATTAATGTAATCAAAGCAAACTCTCACTAAGTATTTCGAGTACTCCATCTACAAGGTTCCGAGTACGCATTTCGTTTTTCCGTTTTTGTATTTCAAGTACTCCATCTGAAAGAATCCGAGTACGGGTTTCATTTCTCATTTTCATTCCCCACATACTCCATCTGAAAGAATCCGAGTATGGGTCTATTTTCTCAACTTCATTCCCCCACATACTCCATCTGAAAGAATTCGAGTATGGGTCTCATTTCTCATTTTCATTCTGCACATACTCCATCTGATAGAATCTGAGTATGAGTCTCGTTTCTCAATTTCATTCCCCACATACTCCATCTGAAAGAATCCGAGTATGGGTCTCGTTTCTCATTTTCATTCCCCACATACTCCATCTGAAAAAATCTGAGTATGGGTTTCGCTTCTCAATTTCATTCCCCACATACTCCATCTGAAAGAATCCGAGTATGGGTGTCATTTCTCAATTCCATTCCCCATATACTCCATCTAAAAGAATCCGAGTATGCGTTTCATATTTCGTTCCGTGGTATCACCACTAACATTCCTCAACCCACAAATTCTAAATAAACAATGTATAAGTGTAGGAACAGTTAATACTCTACCGTTGTCGATTCTACGAAAAAGTAACTTAACGAAGCAAAGCTAATAACTCTAAGATTAAATTGTAATTTATGCTTCGAATGAAAATGGAGGATTTATGAATGAGTAAACCTCTAAATTTTAAATTATTAACTCTAAGATTAAATTGACTACTTTAATTAATTTTAAAAAAATTACCTCAAAATAACGGGACGTTACATACAATATGCATCAACTTTCATTATTAATTAAATTTCTTTCATTATATAATGAAAGCGCCATTTATGTAAATACAAAAAAAAATACTAATAATTTGGATAAGTTTTAAAATATTTTGACATTTAAATAATCAATAAATTCACTGAAAAATAATAATAAAGAAAAACAAATATTTCAATAAATTATCAGTTCAATAGTTGTTGAATTACTATTTGGATAATTTTGAAAATATTTAACATTTCAATAATTAATATGTTAAAATATGCTGAGATAATTTCTTATTTTTTTAAGATACCCCTAAAATAAAACTCGAGTAATAGAGTAAATAATATGTTTTATCACGTCAGCATAAATATAGTTCAATTGTTTAGGTACCTGATCTCTTTGTTGAATTTGAAAGTTAGTCTCCCTCTTCCAAATTGATGTAATAATAAAAATAAAAATAAAAAATAAAAACAAAATAAATAATGTTTCATCACATGGCGTGTGGGGCATTCATTTATAACCCCTAAAATGATGGGCCACGCTAAGCCCATTAGTGGAGAACGGACTAGACTTTTATGCCGTTCTTGTTGGATATGGACCCCACACTCATGACTCAACCACCTCCACTCCACTACGCTCTTCCAGGTCCATATTTGAACTTTTTAAAAAAAAAAAAAAAAAAATCAGATAACTTTTTTGAAAAAATATCACTTTTCAAAGCATTTAATATTTTTGTAAATACCTATCCAAAAAACATCATTCGGTTCGGTTAAATTTTTCTAATAATATTTCCTTTCAAACTAATTTGAAGGAGCTTCCACGTCTTTTAATTTTCTATTGATCCATTTCAATTAAATAATGATCATATTTAATAGGGAAATTTCATTGGGTAGCAGAATTTTTAGCAATATTTATAAATATAGCATTTTTAAAAAGTATTTGCAAATATAGCAGATTTTTAAAAACCCTCATTCATGTGATCAGAGATATCAGTGATAACAGCTTATAAAATAATCAGTTATTATTATCAGGTAATCAGTGATTCCTGCACAAAATATCAGGATATCAGTAAATCAGTGATTATTAGTGGCAATTTTGTAATATTTTAGGTGCGAATTTAATTTTTCTGCTATTTTTGCAAATATGTTTTTTTACTGCTATTTTTATAAATATTAGACTTATTTTTGCTATTTTTGCAAGAGCCCCTATTTAATAAATATGTGGGTCCCAAATATATTTACAATCAAATAAAAATAAAACATATAATTGAAAGTGATAAGAATAAAACATATATGAAAAAAAAAACATATGGAAGTAAAATTTAGGGTAATTTCATAACGACCTTTGTAGAAATTTAAATTATAAAAAAAATATCCTCATATTATAAAATGTTTCATTATTACTCTAAAATTAGTAACTGAATTTACTACTGAATTTATTATAAAATGTCAATTAAGGCTAATAAAAAAACTAAAATTTTAGTTATGGTAGATTTAAACACCATACTTAATTTAAAAGTAAATGCCATAATTTTCTTAAAAAATAATTTAATTTAAAAAAAAAAAAGATTTTCCTAGAAAATGCAAAACTCGTTGGTGAACCGATTTCCGCGTTCAATACCATCACACATACTCCTATAAATATCTCTCTTAACTTCCACTCCCATTTCAAAAGCATCCCTCCCAATTTTTCATCCCACAATCAAAATCAATGGCTGCATTGAAATCCCAATTCTTCTCCGCTCCTCTCTTCCTAATCCTTCTCCTTCCGGCAATTTTCACCGCCTCCGCCGCTGCTCGGAAAGGCAATCTGGTCGGAGGCTGGAAACCAATTGCCGACATCAATGATGCACACGTTCTAGAGATCGCAAAATTCGCAGTTACGGAACACAATAAAGTATCAAAACCAGGGCTGGAATTGATAAGAGTTGTGAGCGGTGAGACTCAAGTAGTCTCCGGGACGAATTACCGGTTAATTTTGGTGGCGAAGAACGGCGGCGGTGGGGTTAAAAAGTATGAGGCGGTCGTTTGGGAAAAGCTATGGGTGAAGTTTATGCAGCTTACGTCTTTCAAGGCTGTTTAGATTGATTGACGAAAGGGAAACCCTAATTTTACTTTACTTGTCTGTATGTTTGTTTGTTTGTTTGTTTGAGTTTGGCTGTTTATTACTTTTCTGGAAATAAAAAGGAATTTCGATCTCTGAGACAAAATTAGTGGTTTTTGCATTTCGAGATTGGGAATTCTGTTGTTTTTCAGATTTCGATTATATTGTTTGTTTGTGGCGTCTTGTAAAAGGAACATCGGGATTGTAATCTTATCTTAATGGGATACTGCTGTGTTGGATTGGATGTTAGTTATGGAAAGATAATAAACTTTTATGAGAGTTAAGGGGTGAGTTTTTATTTTCCTAATAAACAAGTATAGTGTTTATTATTAAGGTAAAATGAAAATAAGACCCCTCGTGGTTTTATTCAAATGCATAAACACATCTTATGGTTTAAAAATGGTAAATCACACATTGTGGTTCTAAATTTTTTTAGTAAGACCTCTCCCTTTCAATGTCATTAATTTTCTTTTAATCATAACTTCTTCGTTTGAACTCCGATTTGGATGATTTAAGATGTTTTGGAATCCTCATTTCGTATCTACACAATGGTCACTCAAAAACTTCTAAATCATCAATAAAAAAAGAGTTAACAGTGTCAGTCATACCCAATATTTTGATGTTAATAAACTCTTTTATTTATTAATCATTTCAAAGTTTCGAAGTGACTATTATGTAGAGCCTAAAATGAGGATTCCAAAACTTCTTGAATCATCCAAATCGGAGTTCAAAACGAATAAGTTATGGCTAAAAGAAAATTATTGGGTTTGAAGGGGAAGGGTCTAAGTGCAAAAATTTGGAACTACATGGATGTGATTTGCCATTTTCAAACTACAAGGGGTGTTGGTGCATTTGAAAAAAACCACGGGGGTCTCATTTGCATTTTACCCTTATTATTATTACTTATTTTTTAAAGGGAACATTTACTATATTGTAATATTTTATTCTATGTTTATAACATAATTTTTATTATTATTGATTATATTTATTTTGGTAAATCATTATACATTTCATGTAATATTGTACAATATATATATATATATATATATATATATATATATATATATATATATATATATATATATATATATATATATATATTTTACTTTATTACATCTTTTTCGTATTGTATATAAATATATTATATTATATTATACTATACAATATAATATTATATGTGCGTAAAGTATCACTCTATATAATATAATGTACATCAAAAGAACTTTCTGTAGATTCGCCGGAAAAAATTGGTTATCAATTTTAAAAAGTTTAGAGTTATTTTTTTTTGTTTTGTTTTAGTTTTGAATTTTTTTTTTAATTTATGATCTTCTCTCTTGTTTTATTTTATGTTTTTTTTTTTTCATTTTTTAATGTTTCCTTGATTTAAGCAACTTCAAATCTTATTCTCTTTCTTCTTTATTTTTTTCTTAATTTTAGTAAGGGTGTTTTGGGTATCTTATCTTTCCAATAGGTTATTTTTTATTTTTTTTTCAGGCGGGCCTTTTGCTTTAAAATCGCCTTCTTGGGGCTACATACCAATATAACCCTTTAATTTGTATTGACAATTTCATGATGTCACTATCTCATGAAAAGACTAAAGTATTCTTCCTTTTTTAATCTTCTCATCTTCTTTCCACTCATCTTCTTTCCATTTTTCTTCATCTTCTTCTTTCTTCTTTCCCTTTCATGTTTCCCTTTCTTCTTTTTTCTTAAGTACTAAAACAAAAGCCACAAATCATCTTCATCCCTCTTTGGTTTCTCAACGTATTAGGATTCTTCTTACACTCATTCTCATGAACTTTTACAGAGAGATAAATATTTGGAAATCTACACAACTTTGAACTTTGCTATAATCTAACAAAACATACAAAAATCTCGGGGTTTCCCCCTTTTAAAACATCACATGAACCCTAGATGACTATTTGCGTACTCGTGGATGTAAAAATAGACATAAAATAAGTAAATATCAGTTTAAAAATCAAATCCATAACATATATGTTGAAAGCTAAGAAAAATAATCAAAACTTTATATTATGATTTTGACCCATTTAATTATCTCTTCTTGATTTACTAGTCATACGACACATGCATTGCACGTGAAATATCAATTAAAAATTCATTGAACAATATAACTTGAGATATTTAAATTAAAAATACTCTTATGAATAAATTTGAAATTATTATTTTTTCGTTTATAAAGTGCACAGCAAATATATGTATTGTTAATTCAAAAGGGAAATTTCATTTGGTGGCAGATTTTTATGCAATATTTGTAAAAATATCAACTCAAAAAAATATTTACAAATATAGTCATTTTTATCATGTTTATCAATTATTAACAGTGATGTATGTGTTTATCAGTGATAAACTTAGTGTAAAAGTATGTAATTCAATGTTTATCATTGATAAACCCAATCAAAATTTGCTATATTTGTAAATATTTTTTTGAATTTTTATTTTTACAAATATTACCAAAAAAAATTACTAGATTTGCCAATGCCCCAATTCAAAATTCATATTGTAACATAAAAAAAATTATCATTGTAACGTCCCGTTATTTTGAGGTGAATTTTTTAATTTATTAATTAATTAATTTATTTTATTTACTTATTTAGTTAAAGTATTAAAGTTAATTTTAGAATTAGTTATTTAGAATATAATAGTTAAATTCGTTCGGAAACCTTTTTAATTGCTTTATTAGCCTAAATTGGTTTCGATTGTATTAATAATTATTAACGGACCAATTAATAATTATTAACGGGCCAATTAATAATTATTAATCACCATTGGGCTAGTTTAAGTACTTCGGGTTTCGTTTTAAAGGCTGAAAGCAAAGAAAGGACGTAGGCGTAATTTTCCGATTTCTTAAAATATCCTAACACTATTCATCCATCTCCTTTATTAAGCCAAAATTAGACAAATTTATCCATTTTTCTTCTTCTTTGCCGTGAGCAACAAAGGGAGGGGAAATAATTTTGGCTTTTCTTCGATTCTTGGCGGATCGTTGTAATTTTGGTTGCATTGGATAGCCCTCGGTCCAAGCATCATTTTCAACCTATCAATCGATCTTTTCCTCCGTTATCTAAAGGCTTCAATGTATGACAAAGTTTCTAACCTAGGCTTCAAATAGTGTTTTAATGGAGTTTTTGGTTTAAATCTTCTAGTTCGTGCCGAGAAACTCGAAGATTTCAATCGAGGAAGTTGTTTTATGTATATTTAGAAACTTTCCCTAACCCTAGAATCGTGTTTGAGCCGAAAATCCTTTCCGTTTGTTTTTTCCATATTTGGTGATGGCTAGGCTATTTTAAATGTTATGCTTTTAGGTTTTACTTAATTTTTCGGGATTGAACTTTTATCCAAAACCCTAATTCATGATTACCCATTGATGGTACGAACCTCCAAAGTACTCGAAACCAACCCGAAACGCCTCTAAAGTGCTTAAAACCCGGAAAACCATCTCCATTTCCTTCTTCCCCTTGGGCCCCATGGTCATAATCCCGTGCTATTTTGTCCTTCATTTTAGTAACGTGACGATCGTTGTTCAATTCAGTAAATTAATGTACTTTAGGTGTATTTGAATTGTAGGTTTTGTACATCGTTCGTGAAATTGATCAACCGGCGAATTAGAGTTGACTTCAATTCTAAGGTGAGTTTAAAATGGTTGTGATTACTTTTATGTTTCCGGATTGCATGACGATCATGTTTGATCGGGGTTAAGAGGGTTACTTGATTTTGAGAGTTTATCCAAGATTGGATGTAATTGGGAGTTAAGGAAAGTGCATAAGGAGAATTACTTAAGTTTTGGTGTTGTTAATTTGAGTGGTTATAAGGGAAATAAAGGAAACTTTGGAGAGAAAGTATCATGTTTAGTTGGATTATAATATAATTGGAAAAGAGAGTTTGTGGTGATTTGTTCAATCTAGGCTTTTCCTTATATTTTGTACTAGTAATTTTTGGTTTATTTACCTATCTTACGTTAGATGTATCGAGGGTGGTATTGAGAAACGAATCATCATGTGGTATGTTTGATAGTGAGAAACTATACATCATGTGGCATGTGTGGTAATGAGAACCGATCCTTCATGTGGAATGTGTGATAACGAAAGTGTGGAGTTGAGTTAGTGAAATAGTTATAGCGATGGGATTCGCTATTTAGTACTACCAAAGGGGAGTAGTACGTGTGGCGTTATGATATGCATGGAAATGTGAAACGAATCATCATGTGGTATGTGTGGTAAATGTAAAATGTGACAATGTGGTCACGGTGTGATAATTATACCAATAAGATTCGCTAATTAGTGCTACCAAAGGGGAGTAGTACGTGTGGCATTATGATACGTGTAATGGTTAATGTGACAATGTGGTCATGGTGTGAATGTGAAATGTGACAATGTGGTCATGATTTGAAATGTACTGTGACGTGGTAAGTGTTAAATGAAATATTGTGTGGAATATAGTAACATACGTGGTATGATTACTTATGGTATGGAAACAACGTGTGGTATGACGTGCGTGATGAGAAATTGCATTATTACTTATTTTCGTTATGCTTTAGTACTAATTAGTTGTTTTAGTACTTTATTTATGAGCTTGAATGTTTATTTTTTGAAGTTACGATATAGTGGAATGAGATTGTTTTCTTATGCATAGTACTTAGGAGTATAGAATGGATAGTAAAGAGCACGATAGGAATTTGGACACATATTCCGATATGGAATTTGATCCATAGAAGTGCTTGCATCCATCTTTTTCTCACTAGCATTTTTATGCTAATGTTGCTACACTTTAACTTTTTCAGGTAATACTTGTGGAACTTTTTCAGGTAATACTTGTGGGATAGGACGAGGTCGAGGAGGTGGTGTTACTTGATCACGAGTGGATGACTTCTGGGACATGAACTTTATATGCATATTTTGGGGCATTCTACGAATGCTAGATAAAAATCACATA
The DNA here is from genome assembly GCA_028015215.1 of Gynostemma pentaphyllum. NCBI lineage: Eukaryota > Viridiplantae > Streptophyta > Magnoliopsida > Cucurbitales > Cucurbitaceae > Gynostemma > Gynostemma pentaphyllum. Next base: position 33,156,646 of record CM051346.1, on the reverse strand, counting down.
TGTCATTACCTTTAAACTTGTATTTTGTGGCTCATGAGAGCCTAAGAACTGTTGTATATTATGTCGAGTCTACTTTTCTTCAATTAGTTTATAAACTGAAGTACGTACTTCTCTTATTTTTAAATTCTCTGATTGGGCCCATGTAAACAGGTTTAGGAAGTCCATATTTTAAATGGACCTATGCCAAATTTTTGTAAAACCTAGCCTTCCGCTGTTTGCTTCTAATTTAAAGATTTGAGAAAATTCGAGTCTTTACAATCATATAATTTGAAAATACTAATAATGAAGTTTTAAATATTTTCCTGATTGTCTAATATATAAAAATAGGATTACTCTTACTTTAAAAAAAAAAGGATTACTCTTTGGATTTGACAAAAACTCAACCTTTTAATATTAAAAAATATTTAGGATGAAATAAAAAAAACTAAACGATTTAAACATGAAACAATAATTCTCATTAATATTAGAATTCATGATTTTCACTATAATAATAATATTAAAAAATATGTAGGACAAAAGGACTCTCTCTTCACAAAAATACAGTCACCATGTATGGTTATGTCCATTCTATCAAAAGATAGAATCATTTAAAAAGCCACAACTTTTTCATTTTAATCAATAGGACACATACTTACAATGTGACCCTTCACCAATAACTAATATATTTAATTAATTAATTATTAAACAACTAATAATTATTAATTGAGTCAATAACTTCTCACACAGACAAAAAGTTATAGTTTTTACAAATTAATTTAATATATAATTAAGTCAATTTAATGTTAAAAAATGTAGGATGAAAAAAAATATAATAAAAAAACAAAGGTACAATATAAATATCATACAGGTCCAGTAGAAGAAGTATTATTAGCGCTTTAAGAATTTACTAATTAAATCTAGTTAATTATTGGTGGAGGGACACATTGTGAAATGTGTTTATTGACTCAAAATGAAAAGTTACGACTCTATATATTGTTATGTCTTTTGATGGAAAAGACACAACCATACATGATGTTCATTATCTTTTTATAATTAAATGAATTTAATGGTTATATCTTTTGATGGAAAAGACATAACCATATATGGTGTCCATTATCTTTTTATAATTAAATTAATTTAATTTTAAATTAAATGATACAAATGAAATATACTAAAATAGTAGGGGTAAAATGGGAACTTAATGTTTCTCCCCACTTTCCCCACTTTTATATATGTCATAGATTATAGATAGATAGATAGATTATAGATTATAGATTATAGATAGATAGATTATAGATATAGATATAGATTATAGATATTGACTCTTTGATGATATCAGAGATATTTGCCTAATTGACCTCGAAATTTGAGTCATAATGAAACTTGACCTCACTTTTCAATTTTCATAAATAAAATCTTATGTTGATGTCACTAAAGTGTGAAAAGACCAAAAACTCATTTTTTATATTGATAGAACTCTCCCCAACCTCACTCTATATTTCTCTCTCTCTCTAAACTATAAACTTGTCACGAATTTAGATTCAATGGATAAATATCGAAAAAAAAAATGAATGAAATCGATATCTTATTTGCGCACAATGGAGTTGGATGAAAAATTTAACTCCAAAGTACTAATTTTTTTAAGAAATAAAAATCTGGAAATTTTTTTATTGTTGCTGGTGATCTGACCGAACATAAGCAATGATATGTCATATCATAGGCAATGATCTTATCGATTAGAGGCAATGATCGGTCAGATCATTGAGTAACAAAACACCCAAAAAACATATTTTGCTCATAACTTTTTCTACAAAATTGAGATTGCCACAAATTTAAATTCAATAGATAGATATCGAAAAAACGAATGGAATCGATATCAAAACCAAAACCGAAATAAGTGTAAAAGATAGATAATAGAGTTTTAACTATTTATGAATTTATGTGTAGTTATTTTGAAGGTAAGTGCATGATATTAATGTCATTTAAAAAAAATATCTATTAAAATATTAAAAATAATAATATAATATAAAAGAAAAATAATTCATTTATTTAATGAAAAAAAAACTATTTAAAAAAAATTCATATAAAAGATGTTAAAAAACAACGTGAGTAATTCAAGAAAAAATTATTGTTCTATTTTGATGTATAACATAGACACTGAAATAATCTAGTTTAACAAATAAATAAAAATATGTTATTTTAGTTTACATATAATTCTTTTTAATAAGGAAGTAAAAAGTCTTATATTTAAGGGTTTTTTTTTAAAGTATCAATTTATTGTTACGTCAATGAAAAAAATTTCTAATAAACAAATACAAATTTCTAAATTAATTTTGTATATTTTCTTGTATAAAGCAAACAATAATTCTATATTTTTTTGAGTTATTTTTCATAATAGTTATTCATTTTTGTTTTGTTTTATGCATTAGAGATGTAAAATATATATTAAAGAAAATGATTATCTATATTTTGTAATAATTGTCAACATCCTATCAATAATCATATCTTATATTTTTTAAAAGTACTAAAACCGAAATAAGTGTAAAAGATAGATGATAGAGTTTTAACTATTTATGAATTTGTGTTAGTTATTTTGAAGGTTAAGAGTTACAAAGTGTATGATATTAATTCCATTTAAAAAAATATCAATTAAAATATTAAAAATGCTACATTTTCCTAATTTGATTCATATTTTAAGTTAGACAATTATTGATAATAAAGGTTAATTTTGTTGGCACATAAGATTAGAATATTATAAATGTATTAATGTAACGTCCCGTTATTTTGTGATAAAAAAAATTTATTTATTTTATTTTAATTTAATTTAAGTAATTAAAGTTTATTTTAGAATCGGTAATTTAGAATTTAGTAGTTTATTTCGGTTTAAATCTTTTTAAATTACCTTTTTAGTTTAATTTCGTTTTAATGGTATTAATAATTATTAACGGGCCAATTAATAATTATTAATCACCATTGGGATAGTTTAAGAACTTCGGGTTTCGATTTTATAAGTCAAAAGTCATAAAAAGGACGCAACCGTCATTTTCAAGTTCTTAAAAACTATCCAAACACTATTCACCTCTTATTAAATATGCCATTTGACTTCATTTGACCAAGAATCATCTTCATCTTCTTCCTTTCTTCTTCTCAAGGCCGAGGGTGCCCTTTCCCATTTTCCAAATTTTGGGTTTTGTTCGTTTTTTGTCGGATCGCTTCGATTCTCGTTCCGTTGGAAAGATATCGGTCCTACCATTAATTTCCACCCAACCATCGTGCTTGCCACCCGTGATCTAAGGACTTCTCGATAAGTTAAACTTCAAACCCTAAGCTCCAAATAGTGTTTTAATGGAGTTTTCTCTTTGATTCTTCGATTTCTTGCTGAGGAACTCAATGGTTTTAAGTACAGGAGTTGTTTTAAGTGTTTTTGAAAACTTTCCCTTAACCCTAAAACCGAGTTTCAGTCGAAACCCTTCCCGTTTGAAATTTACCTTTCGGGGTTGGATTTGGAGTTTATTTTCATTGATATATTGTTATTGTAATTCAATTCGGAAAATTGCATATTGTCCAAAAACCCTAATTAGAGATACCCATTAAAATCGGGAATTACCAAATTGCTTGAAACCAACTCGAAACACATCTAAATTGTCTAAAAGCCGGAAAACCAAACCCGAGACCCACTTTTTATGGGGGGGCCGAGAGCCTCATGGTGGGGGTTTAGAGAGTTTTTCGTCGTTTTGTACGTTTAGATGTCGTTTGATCGTTATTTGGTAAATTATTGATTGTTAGTTGTAATTCTAATTTTAGGTGGTTTTGGACTTTGGTTTGATCGCGATATCGGAGGTTTGGAGTGAAACCACTTTTACCAAGGTGAGAATAATTAGAAAGTAAAGTAGTTTTAGAAACCGAATAAGTAGAATGATTTGTAGGATCGGAAGTCGATCTTAAGGTTTGAATCGAAAGGATAGATGAAAATGAGCTAACTTATTAGATTTGGGAGTTAGTTTAAATCTCAAGTTGAGAAAACTCTTAGGTTTCAAAGGAAACGTTTAACTCTCGGAAATTCTAAGTTTAGGTTAGTTTGATACTTAAGGATGATTATTCGGAAGATGAAGGTTTCAAGTTTAATGGATTAAACAAGAATTTGATAAGGAAATTTCAAGTACTTATCGGAAGAATTAGAATCTTTCGAATTGGAGTCTTTAAGATAAAGTTAGTAAGTAAGATTAACTGAGACTGTTTGACTTGATTTACTTACTGAATTCCTTATCAAAAGTTTCTACCTTCTTAATTTACGTTTAAGAGTATTATGACCCATTTACTTTTATATTCCTTCGGTTGCTTGAAAGTTTATATTTGTTTACTTGTAATCGCAAGCCTATTCATATCATATCATATCATATTGCATATCGAAATCGGGAGGAATAATGAGGCAATGCATAGACCTAGTGAACTTGCATTGTCTGGTATTATTCGTTTTATGTCCGTATATGTACATGAGGAATGCTAAAGGACTACAGACATTGCATGATTGGAAGAGATGGATAGTGAGACAATGATGGAACTATGCGAGTTCACCTTATCTAGTATTATCCATAATAACTTTGATACATATACGAAGATACAAGGTGAATGAACTGACCTACGGGAGCTTCATTACCTGCCATTAATCACTAGAGATGGGAAGTTGTGATTAAAAAGACTTATATGTTCTAATTGAAAAGCGAGATAATGAGGTGAATGAACTGACCTACGGGAGCTTCATTACCTGACATTATTCGCATGTGATGATTATATTGATTTAAAGATGGTGTATTCTTTATATTATTTAATTAGTGAATGATTGATGGTTAGACTTCATTTGCTAACATTATATGAATATATATAAATTAGAGTAAATGATATACTTAGTACGAAACATCAAAAGTATGACCCAAAAATAGGTGTATGCTTTGGAATCATTTCTCTAAACCTTAGAAGTTTAGTAAAACATAAGTAATTTGTAAATGGACACAAATCAGAATGCAGGTTTAGGGTCTATTGTTATTATATTTTCTGTCTATTCTCACTGAGCTTTGTTGTTAGCTCATGATATTACAAACATTTTCAGGTAATGCTCTTGTTAGAGGTCGTGGGAGAGGAGCTGGTGCTGCATGATCGATGGATGATGACCTCGAGATGGACTAGGTGGTTGTAAAAGTCCATGGACATAGTTTTGTGAATTTTATATAATTTTGAGATTTGTACATTTGTATATAGCTCTTAAGAGCTTTTCGTCTTTACTTTTATGATTTAATTCTTTTGAACTCCTGGATAGGAACTTAATGTTCCTTGTGTTTTTAGATTTCAGAATTTAAGATGTAAACAGGTTTTGGGTAGCCAACTTTCAAACATAACCACGCCAAATTTTCTTAAAATATAAAGACTTCCGCTGTATTTATTTTTAAATGATTTTAAAAGAGTCGGGTCGTCACAATTAAATTTTAAAATATTTTGTATCAGATACTTTACCTTAATCAAGAGTTTTTTTTGCAAATTGCAAAAACAATCCTAAGGGAAAAATTCAATTATTTTGCAAAGTGTCTTCTTCTTTAACAGCCCCCAGCAAGCGAACCAGAGAGGATTGGATGGTGAGCTTGGCCCGTAAACTGCAGAATCTGAGTGAAGACAAAGGTTTAGTCATAATGTCTGCAAGCTGGTCTTCTGATGGAACGTAATGAACTAGAAGCTAGCAATTAAGAACTTTTTCCCTAATGAAATATAGATGAATTTCAACATGTTTTCTTCTATTAGCATAACAGGATTGCCTGCAAGGTATATATCACTAACATTATCACAAAAAAGGACGACTAACAACACGTTGCTTTGTTGAAGACCACAAGATTAAATTAGTTTCTAGAAATGTGCAAAAGCCGCTTGTGCTTCTGGCATAATACTCAATCCGCATTAGTATAACTAGTGAGGGATTGAGCTATAGAAGGGGTGATGGAAAGACCATATGTAGGAGTGTTTTTGAGATATCGTAAGATCCTTTTGACAGCAAGCCGGTGGGAAGAAGTAGGAACATGAAGGAATTGGCATACCTTATTTATTGCAAAACTGAGATCAAATTGAGTAATTGTACAATATTGCAATGCTCCTACGATGCAAAACTGAGATCAGGTCGAGTGATTTTATTTCAAATTATTTATTTTTTAATAAGTCATTAAAAAATTAATATAATATTTATTATTTTCTAACAAATAAATTTTTTATTTGATAAATTAAACTTTATTTTTATTTATTACTCATTGATTAAAATTAAAATACATATAAGTATTGTTAAAATTTCATGTAAAAAAATTAGTATTTTTTTTATTTAAACTGAATTATATTATTTCAAAAATGCCCCTTTGGAACATTTTAAATAAAAATTTATCTATTAATTACCTAATAAAATTTGAAACACTTATTAAATTGGGGCTCTTGCAAAAATAGCAAAATTAGGTCCAATATTTGTTAAAATAGCAGTAAAAAAACTTATTTGCAAAAATTGCAAAAAACTCAAATTTGCGCCTAAAATATTATAAAATTGCCACTAGTTTTGCATGAGTAATTAGTGATTTCCTCACAAGTAATCATTGATTTCCACACAAGTAATAACTTATTTTACTGATATCCTGATATTTTGTGCATGAATCACTGATTACCTAATAGTTATCACTGATTTCTCTTATACACATGAATGGAGGTTTTTAAAAAACTGCTATATTTGCAAATACTTTTTAAAATGCTATATTTATAAATATTGCATAAAATTCTGCTACCCAATGAAATTTCCTTATTAAATTCTTATCTCTACATTTGTATAAGAAAATTATCTATTTAGCATAAAAAATGATATTTGTGTGGGTAATTTCTGGTACAGAGTACTTCCACACGGTTGAACGAACTGAGTCACACGTTGAACTCCGAAAGTTGAGTCACCTGAAATACTACAGCAAATGATGGTCAGAAGGGCACCTGTGTGGTACCGGCCGACGACCCTCCGACGATCAAGTTAGGTGGTGGTAGGTGAGATATGCCTTGCGCCGCAAGGATTAGGTCAAGCAATGCGACTATTCGTTCTTTTAGGTTAAAGTGTCATACCTGATTTGAGAGGTCAGGTGCCTTTATAGTTTCTTGATCGTGGTCTCATCGACTGGGCTAGCGTGAAGCTAAGCTTAATGGGCTGTCCACTCGGCCCATGGAGGGTGAGTTTCCTTTGGTGTTGGCTCGGATGGGCCTGTCCCCATGTGAGCCGGCCCGAAGTGAACACGGCCCGTAGGAGGGCTATTTTTACCCTGTCGGAAAGTCCGGGGCAGGGAATAGTAAGTGTATGAATTGGAAGCGTGATGCTCGTCTCGATTCTTGGATCGTCCTGGGATGCTGGGGGGTCACGATTCCTCGGAAAATAGACCGTTTAGCCTCACTTCGGTTCGGGCCTTTGGTGGTTTCTATTCTCGAATCTGAAGGGATGATTTACTAAACTAGCGGAAATTTATTTAGTAAACTTATTAACATTTAATAACGGATCTATTAATATCATGCAATTTGTGAAAAACATGTAGATTCATGCTTTAAATTTCGAAAATTAAAATCAAAACTTACATTGAGTAATAAATGGAGAATCGGTTGGAGGTTTCTTTACAGCATCAAATCCTCAGCAACACCGGATCTTCTACGCTATATCCCGATCGATCAAACGAAACCCGATTGTGGGATCGAACTTTAGAAGAAATTGGGAAGAAGAAAAATATTTTCTTCCCAATTTTGAATAGGGAAAATCGGCACTCAAGGGGGGAGAGGAGGAAGAGAGAATTCCGAATTTCTAAGGAATTTAATTGTATGATTTATGAATGACCCAACCCTCCTATTTATAGAAAAATAGGAATCCTAATCCCATTAGGATTAATCTATAGAGATAAATACAAAAAGAATAAAGATTATCTCTTTCTTTTATCTTGCAATTTCGAAAATGCCATAGATAAATAGGAGATTATTTTCTTTTCTTTATTTTGTTTATCTTGGGTAAATAAATCTATATAATTATTATAGGATATAATTCAAATAATTATCTCCTACAAATTATCTATGAAGGCCAAAATTAATAATAAATAATTAATAAATCAAATTTATTTAATTAATTATTTTGGGCCAATTTCAATTGGGTTCATTAATCCAATTGGGCTTGAAACTCTCTCTTAAATTAATAAGTCCAACTTAATTAATTTATTTATTAATTACCATTTAAATAAAATATTTTATTTAAACAATTAATAATATTAATATTTCTCCCAACTAAATATTATCAAATTATATTTAATTATTAATTTCCATTTAAATAATTTTCATTATTTAAATAATTAATAATAAATATTTTAATTATTAATTTCCATTAAATAAACTCATTATTTAATTAATAATTTTATTGATAACATTTTATTATTAATTAATTAATTATTAATTATTAATTCCGTTCAAATAAAATTTATTATTTAAACAATTAATAATTGTTAATTAATTTCAAATTATTAGTTACCATTTAAATATACTCAATATTTAAATAATTAATAATATCTAATTAATAATATTTCATTATTAATTTCATGTTTAAATAAACTCATTATTTAAACAATTAATAATGTTTATATTAATTACCGTTTAAATATACTCAATATTTAAACAATTAATATTGCCTATTTTAAGTAATTCATTTACTTAAAAATTTCCATTTCTTCTACTTGATTTCGCGACTACGATATTTGGGCTAGCATAGGGACCCGATGGACCTATAGATCATGGGCTTAATAATTAGTCAATTAAGTGATTAACACATAATCAGTTAATTACATATTATCTAACTATGAATGATTCCACTATAGATTCATAGTTGAACTCCCCTCACTATAGATGAGTTATGTCCATTTAGTTTATCATTATTTATATCGTGATATATCCTTCACGTGGAACCCTCATAATTACAGCGGATAAATTTACCGTTTTGCCCCCTGTAATTACCGATTTATCCTTGTGTTCCCGTTGATTCTCCAATGAACTTTATCTTTAGTCGAACTAAAGATAAGGTACTTCTGTGATCAATAGAAGTCGTGGCGCCACTTGTTCATGTCTCGAATCAGGACATCAAGGGAGTTTCCTAAAGTTCCTAAAATGTTTAGGTATCGCACCGATACCAGGTTAATTTATAGGAAAGTTATGAATTCCATCTCGTGAAAATGAGTTCCCAGCTACTTATCTAGTCATGTTCCCAAAACAGGAGTGTATTGAGCGTTCTTACGGATCACTCTCAACTATGTGAATCAAAGAACATAACTCCACAAATAGGAGTCCGCATTTCACTCGGGATTGAGATCTATCACGGTTGATAAACTTAGTTTGATATTCGATCATTTCTCGAAACCGGTACTAATGAGAAATTTGATCGAACATCGTGGTCCTGTCTTATACAATCAACATTGCATATGATACTTCCATTTCATGTCTCCCACATGAATGATCAGGATTAGATCATTTGTCTATAAACAAAATGCGAAGTTATCAACAGTGTTACCAGGATAAGGTTCCCAAACGTTATCCGTTTACTGTAGACACGTTTAAGTAACTCATCTCGACTTTAATCCTCTCGTATGACTCACATACTAAGTCGTGATTTCATAAGAGTAACTTAGGGTTTACTATTTGAATGTTTGATATTTATATATTTCCATATATTCCTAATATATTTAATTGAATCAATCTAGATAATATAAAGAACTTATGTTTATTTATTTAATTTATTCTTAATAAATTATTATTATTAAATAATTAAAAGTTCTAGGACACCATTCCTAACAGAATCGTCGTGCCTTTTCTATGTGATGTGACTGTAAGACGTGCGCTGTCTTCTTTAAATAAAGGTTTTCCTCAGAATTAAGGGCTTGTTTGCCTTTTGATTTCTCGAAGCTCTCTGTCAGTCGCCTGCTTTAGAATCGATTCTTCGCCATCTTCATCTCGTATCTTCGAAGCCTTTCCGATTCTCCCCTAAAGGTTAGTTCTTTCTCTGTCTCTGTTCCCTATTCTTTCTTTCATGGATAACTTTGAGAGGGAATCAATAACTAGGGGCCCTAGGACTCCGAGGGTAGTTGTAGGAGATGACGATTATGACGGTCTGGTTTTTGAGAGAAATGAGTTTGATGCTTCCACTTCCGCCGCTGGCATCGTCGGAACTAACACTGTCCCCTCATCTAGGGGTGAGCCTGAGGGGAATGAACCCATGGCCGAACCCCGTTTACCGGTCGGTGAGGATTCCCTTCCTTCTGTGGGCAAGTTTGGGCCTGTTTCTGAAATCCAAGCAGGTTTAGACGTAGATCACGCCCCTTCTCCCACTTCCCATCCGCTGGAGGGTGCAGAATCCACCCCGATGGGCCCAGCCACGATTCCCAACCCTTCCTTTCCCCTTTCTCCCATTCCTGCCGTAGAGGCGGCTCAAGAGAAAAAGAAGGAGAAGAAGAGTCGTTCTAAGGGCGGGGAGGCCACATCTCAGGTCACTCATTCTGCTACTCCGTCGTCAGGGGGGGAGGTCTCTCTCTAGATGACGAGGTCGCCGCCTCTAGCCCTCTTACGTCCCCCTCTGTTGGTAAGAAGAAGAAAAAGGTTGCCAAAAGGAAGAAGAAGGATACCCAGCCGAAGGGCATCTGGGAGGACTTGGGTCCGCTCCACTATGTGTCGGAGATGGTGCAGGGGGATCCTGATAGGTTGAGGGAGGATTACGGGATATCCAAGGAGTTTGAAATGAGACTCCCTACTCCTTTAGAACGGGTCCATGTTTCTCCTGGAAATGGTTGGACTTCCTTCCATCCTAAATTCCTTCGGTGGGGAATTCGGCTTCCGCTCTCCCCCTTCTTAACGGAATTCCTGCTGAGTTATGGCATCGCCTTAGGTCAGCTTATTCCGAACACCTTGAGATCCCTAATTACCTTCGAGGTGGTGTGTTCTGGTCTAGGTGTCCGTCCAACCTTACGCATGGTTTCCCATTTCTGGGTTCTTCGTACGAACGTCCAAGATAGGATGCGTTTTCTCCTTCAAAATCACGCGAGGCCTGCTTTAGTAGATGAGACCACCTGCGACAAAAGGTGGAAAGAATTCTGGTTCTTCATCCGAGGCCCCATCTTATCCGGAGGCCGGATTCTGCCCACTTCTTGGGAGGATGAGGGTGAGGAATAGGTTCCAAGTTGATTCTGCCCACATCTTATCCGGAGTCCGGATTCTGCCCACTTCTTCAGACTAATTCTTCCACGGTAAAACTCCGGATTGTGGAGCCCCTATACTATTTGTTGCTTTGAACTTCTTTTGTTTTCTTCTTTGATGTTCGAACATACACATTTTCTTAAGATTTATGCATATGCTCGTTCCTTATGTTCACTTGTCGTGTTTCCCTGCTGGCTTTGCAGGAATGTTTTGACCTGTAAACATTCTTAGAAGTGTTTTCGAATACTCGGACAGACCGAGGTTTTGTGCTTCCAGAGAAGGCTTTCGAATACTCGGACGGACAGAGGTTTTGTGCTTCCGGAGAAGGCTTTCGAATACTCGGACAGACCGAGGTTTAGTGCTTTCGGAGAAGGATTTTGAATACTCGGACGGATCGAGGTTTAGTGCCTCCGGAGAAGGCTTCGAATACTCGGACGGATCGAGGTTTTGTGCTTCCGGAGAAGGCTTCGAATACTCGGACGGACCGAGGTTTTTTGCTTCCGGAGAAGGCTTTCGAATACTCAGACGGACCGAGGTTTTTTACGTTTTAATACTCCAACGTCTTCTATTCTACTGAATAGGAAGTGCTCAGACGGGCCGAGGTATTTGCTTCCGGAGAAGGCTTCGGATGCTTGGACGAGCTAAGGCTTTTGTTTTCGGAGAAGGCTATGGATGCTTGGACGGGCCAAGGCTTTTGCTTCCGGAGAGGGCTTTGGATGCTTGGACGGGCCAAGGCTTTTGTTGCTTGGACGGGCCAAGGCTTTTGATTATTCGGACAGAGGGTGTCGGCGGACCATGTGGAGCAAAATGATATACTTTTCCTTTTTTCTTTGCTTGTACATTGTCTAATCAAAAACATAAAAAAGAAAGAAAAGACGAAGTTATATACAAGTCTTCGACCTCTCAGGCAACCCTTCTAGCCTTCATCGCTGTCGATGATGACCGTCGGAGTCAATCTCCTTCGTTGCTTCAAAGAGGCCAGTTCCTCCTTCAAGGATTGGTTTTCCCATTCGTAATAGTCATTGAGATTTTTCGCCGACTGAAGGCGATCTTCGAGCATGTGGCGCTCATCCGGTTCGCCATCCTTGTCCATCTCTGTGAATTCTAGGCTCTCTCGGAGAGATTGATTCTCTTGCTCAAGCTGTTCCACCCGGCTGTTCACCGCTTCGAGAGCCCCTCGGATGCTTTTGACCTCTTGTCTCAGGGCCTCCGAGTCTTCTTCTTTCTCCTTTTTCTCCAGAAGAGTTGCTTCCAGTTTGGTCATTTCCGCACGCAATCTGTGGTTTTCCCATTTCAAAACCTTTTTTGTCAACTTTGAGGTTGCTGTGGAGTCTCCCATTTCTCCCAACAGATGCCAGGTGGTTGAATGATCAGACTGTAGGGTATTCCTTTGATCCCTATCCTTTTATAGCGAGAAGGAAGTGTTTAGCATGGGAGTCGAAGAGACTTGTCATTAATTCGGATATCACTCGATGCAAAGGGCCGTTCCATTTCTCGAGGCGGTGACGTCATGTAGCAATTAGGCGTGTCAAACGTCTGTCATTCCCGTCAAATCACCTTGAATGCAGTTAATAAGGGGGCTAACCGTATTAACTGCGGGTTAATGCACACGTCGTTTCGCACGCCAGACGAGTCGTGTAGTGGTGCTTGGTGCTTGACAGTTGTCACAATCGCAACAGTCTCAAGGTCCTTTAAATAGGTCTTTGGGATTCTTCTTCTATTCGCTTCTTCAGACCCTGTTTTTTGAAACGTTCTCTTTCATTCCCAGATTTTCAAGTTTTCTTCCAGAGCTCAAAATTCCATACCATTGGGTTTTCCCATTTCTTCCTGTTTCTCTTCCACGTCTGGCCGTCCTTGGTCATGGCTTGTGTTGAGAAAGTTTGGTCGTGATCTTTTACACCTGTTTGGTTGGCCCCGGAGGACTTGACCTTGGTGGTCGTCATCCTCTACGCCTGTGAGTGTCGAATCCAGGGTACTATCTGCCCGGACCAATCAGCCGCTCCGCCTCCTTCCATTGCGGTTCCAGAGTTCGTTGCGACCGAACTCGGGAACTGGGGCATACGGTGGAGGGGGCAACTCCCTTGCTGGTTCCCGGTGGTTTTTCCCATCATTATATCGTCTGGGACTTCAGCATGGGAGGTGGCGTTTCGTTTGGTGTTCAAGACGGAGAGACATGCGCTCCCATACGAGACGAGCGTGAGCGGCGCCTGTTTCCCATTTCCCCGCGCCTCTGACTTGGTTGGAGAAGCGCTCTCTCGCTCTGCTAGAGAGTGGTGGGAATTCTCACTTTTCCCTCTTGGAACGAGGACACGGCTACTTTTCAAAATCCATCAGGGCGCAGGGTGGAGCGGATGTGACGAGCTGGCGGAGTGCAATTGCTGCTTTCCGGACAAAACCCTCATCCTCACCTAAACAGACACCGTCGTTGTTGCCGGCGCGCTGAACAGCCTGGTTCGGAACCAGCAAGGATCCCTATTTATTTTTCGCATGACTTCTGTAATTTGTTTCGGCCGAGCTCCCGACATATGGGTCCAAGCCTTACTTGTTTGTTGTGAAATAAAAGTTGGCACTTTATTCACTCATTGTTTTCTTGCTTCACTTTCTGTGTGAGTTATTTTTCCATAATTCCGAATGCGTTAGATTTTCTAGTTCGTGGAAGATTTAGAAACTATTCCAGTGAATTAGGGGTTTTTGTCCGAGAGGGACTTAGTAACCTGCCTAATCGGATTAGAACTTTTCATCGTGAAGGCATCGAATGATCATGTGGGAGAAAAGACATGTAATACTTGTATATTGATTTGAAGTGGGCCTCTTCGGCCAAGTACTTACATGGTTCTCTCATCCTCACACACGATAAATTCTTAAATGTGTGGCATTCCATGCTCTCGGAATCAGTTCTCCCTTTTGGTCTTCGAGGCGATAAGTCCCCGGCTTGACTTCTTCGATCACCTTATACGGACCTTCCCAGTTTGGTCCCAGTTTCCCCGCTCTGGGCTCTTGCGTGTTCTGGAATACTTTCCTCAAAACAAAATCATTTACTTTGAAGTTACGCTGCCTTACTTTCTTTTCGAAGCACTTGACCAAATTTTGCTGGTAACTGGCAAGTCGGATTAATGCTTGTTCCCTTCTTTCTTCGGCCAAGTCTAGAGCTTCTGCCATCATGGTGTCGTTCTCTTCCTCCAGAATCGAGCTCCGGGTCGTGGGGATGACCATTTCCGTGGGGATAACGGCCTCTGCCCGGAAAACCAAGGCGAATGGGGTTTCGCCGGTTGGGATTCTAAGGGTGGTCCGATACGCCCAAAGGACTCCTGGCAGCTCATCTACCCCATCTTCCCTTCGCTCGTCCCAACCTCTTTTTCAGAGAATCCATGATGGTTTTATTCGATGCTTCCGCCTGTCCGTTCGCCTGCGGGTAGCGGGGTGTCGAATATCGAAGTTCTACTTTCCTGTCCGCGCAGTATTTCTGGATGGATCTTCCTGTGAACTAAGTCCCATTGTTGGTAATTATAACTTTGGGAATTCCGAAGCAGGTGAAGATGTGTTTCCAGAGGAACGTTTCAACCTTTCGTTCTGTAATTGTTGCTAACGGTTCGGCCTCGATCCATTAGGAGAAGTAATCCGTTGCCACGATAAAGTAGCACTTTTGACCTGGGGCTAGCGGTAATTTTCCCACTAAGTCTAGACCCCATTGCATGAAGGGCCAAGGTGCCGAGATTGTAGTTAGCACCGTCGGCGGTGCGTGAATGGTCTATGCAAACCTTTGGCATTTATCACAACGGGAAACGAAGTCTTTGGAATCTTTCACCATGGTGGGCCAGTAATACCCTTGCGTTAACGCTCTATGACTCAAGGACCTCGGTCCTGCGTGATTTCCGCAGTGTCCAAGGTGCAACTCTTTCAGAACGAAAGAACTTTCTGACTTTCCCAGGCATTTTAGATAGGGTCCACTGAAGGACCTCCTGTACAATTCTCCTTGGATGACTGAGTATCTAGCCGCTTTGGATCGGATCTTCCGTGCTTCTAGTTTCTCTTCGGGTAGAAGTCCTGATTGTAGGTATTGGAGGATTTGATTTCTCCAATCCGACTCGAGCTCTAGATTTTTTTCTACCGGCATTACTTGTCCAATTATTCCATCGTCTCCACTCCCCATGTTCGAATCAAAAGTGATGCTTGGTTCGGACAAATGGTCGACAGGGATGATTCTTCTTGTTTCCGTTTGGACTGTGGATCTAAGACTAGCCAGAGCGTCGGCATGTTCGTTCTCAGCCCTCGGTACTTGGTTGATGCTGTACTTTACGAACTGAGATAGGATGGACAGAACTTTTTCCAGATATTTCGCCATCTTGGGGTCTTTTACCTCAAATAACCCTTTTACCTGGTTCACCACAAGTTGAGAATCACTTCTGATGTTTAAATCTTCTACTCCCAGTTCCTTCACTCTCTGTAGCCCAGTTATCAACACTTCGTATTCGGCTTCATTGTTTGAAGCTGCAAATCCGAATCAGATTGATTGTTCCAGGAGGTATCCCTCGGGAGTCGACAGGACTAGCCCTGCGGTGGATCCTCTTGAGTTCGATGATCCATCAATGCTTAAGGTCCAGGTTTCCATTTCGAGGTCGGCTACGAGCGGTGAGTTTTTCTCTATTTTGCTCGGACTTGCTGGAGTCATTTCTGCAACGAAATCTTTGAGAACTTATCCTTTGACGGCTGTTCTTGGCTCATAAGTGATATCTTATCCGCCCAATTCTATTGCCCATTTTGTCAGGCGTCCTGAAACATCCGGCTTGTGAAGAACGGCTTTTCAGTGGGAAGGTGGTTCTCACCACTATCTGATGGCCTTGAAAATAGTGCTTCAGCTTGTGCGACGCGACTATCAAGGCCAGTGCTATTTTCTCCATCTTTGAGTACCGTGTTTCGGCGTCAATCATTCCTTTACTCACGTAATAGATTGGGTGCTGAGTTTGACCGTCTTCGCGCACCAGCGCCGAGCTGACTGCCGCATCAGATACCGCTAAGTATAGGAATAGCTTTTCGTTATCTGAGGGCTTGGCCAACAGCGGGGGCAAAGGCAAGTAGACTTTGAGCTCCTCGAACGCTTTTTGCCAGTCGACTCCCCAACCAAACTCCTTGCTCTTTTTCAGCGCTTTGAAGAAGGGTATGCATTTGTCCGATGACCGAGATATGAACCTGTTCAGTACTGCCAAACATCTGGTTAACTTATGCACACCTTTCAGATTCGTCGGCGCCTACATATCTATTATCGCTTGGATCTGGTCAGGATTCGCCTCGATCCCGTGGCTGGTCACCAGGTGACCCAAGAACTTGCCTGCCGGGACTCCGAATGTGCATTTATCAGGGTTTAGCTTCATCCCGTATCGGTTCAGCACTTCAAAAGCTTGTTCCATGTGAGCCAGGTGGTCTTCAGCCTTTCGTGACTTGATTAACATGTCTTCGATATACACCTCCACTGTTTTCCCCAGAAGATCTTCAAACATTCTATTCATCAGGCGCTGATAGGTGGCTCCTGCGTTTTTCAAACCAAAAGGCATCACAGTGTAGCAGCACGTGCCTATGTTGGTTATGAACGAAGTTTTTTCTGATCTTTCAGGTTCATCTTGATTTGGTTATACCTGGAAAGGGCATCCATGAAACTGAGCAGTTCATAGCCGGCCGTGGCGTCTACCAGTTGATCTATTTTGGGCAGTGGGAAGGAGTCTTTTGGACAAGCCTTGTTGAGGTCAGTGAAGTCAATACAGGCTCTCCATTTCCCATTCTTCTTTTTCACTACTACTATGTTGGTCAGCCAATCAGGGTATTTTACCTCTCGGATAACACCTGCTTCCAGGAGCTTCCGCACTTCCTCGTTGATTATGTCATTTCGCTCAGGTGCGAATTTGCGCCTCTTCTGTTTGATGGGAGGTTGATTCGGATCAACCTCGAGATTGTGAGTTATGATATCGGAACTTATACCGAGCATGTCTGTATGGTCCCAGGCGAACGTTTTCCAACTTCTCCTTAAGAGGTCTGCCAGATCGTCTTTCAGATCTTTCCCAATGCTCGTCGTTTTCTCCTGATCTTTTGGATGGATCTGTATTTTCACAGATTCGTCCTCAGGCACTTCAATTCTTGGTCGAGCAAATGGCGAGCCTCTTTCGGGGCCCCGACCTTGTACTTGCTATGCTTGACATTGGGATTTGAGCTTGACGATCTCGACTAGGCATGACCTTGCGACCGGTTGGTCCCCCTTTATGACTTGAAACACTTTCTCGGTAGGGTACTTCAACTTTTGGTGAAGAGTTGAAGGGTGTGCCCTCATGTCGTGAATCCACGGCCTCCCGAGTAGAGCGTTATATCTGGAGCGGGAATCGATGACATGGAAAAGTGCCATTGGGCTTGCGCTCTCGACTCTGACTGGCAATTTGATTGTTCCGTTGGATCTCGTCACCGTCCCGTTAAATCCCACTAGGTCCTGCGAGTTCATCGTGAGATCCGACTCTCTGAGCTTCATGCTTCGGAATGCTGACATACAGAGTATATTGATGGAAGACTGTTAATTACCTTTTTTTTACGGAATTTTAATATCTAATTGCCCATAAAAGGGGGCTTTACATAGTGAAAATGATTCAAATCTTGACTTAACTTGTAATTAAAAAGGAAGACATAGATACATACATTCATTTTGATCATTATGAAGAATTAACTTAATTTTGGGCAGTCTTACTTCTAAACTTGGGCCTTTTTGCTGTCAATTTCCAGGCCCATGGTCACGCCCTTGAGCAGCAGCTGTTGTTGGAGAATCGGGCCTCATAACCTTCGATCCAACCCATTGGAGATTCAGCTGGAGCTGACTCGTGAATCAGACAAAGAAGCTGAGGAAGAAATCTGCCACCGTGGACGCCAACTGGGTCCAATGAGTCGCATCAGCCCTGAAATTGAGGCAGAATTCTCGCTATAAAAAGAGAGTCGTTTTTTCCACTATGGTATGCGGCGCTGCTAAGAAGAAAAAGGAAGAAAGCTGCTCCCCATCATTTCTTGCAAAGCTGAATCCGAGAGGAAGAGGCCAAGCAATCAGTCATTTCAGATGTGATTTCAATCACGTTTCTACATTTATAGTTCATTAAATTTCATTTTAGACTAGTTGGATATTTCCATTTTATTGTTTATAAGTTAGAAGATGAGTTGGTTTATGCTTGAACACTTATGTAGATTTTGTCTATGCTTTGTTATGAGTAGCTAAACATAAGGATGAATAGATATTTTCAGTTGATTTAAGTGTTGTAGCTTTTAGTGTTGAATGAGTTGAGAAATTTTGCTTAACACATACTAAATGCTAAAGTTGAGAAACTTGAGTGTTTAAAGAGAGGAGCAAGAAAACTACCAAGAATTCAATTCCCAGAGATGGTTTAGAATAATTGATGTTTTGATCTTAATGTATCAATGGAAATATTCTAGTGTTATGAAAATAACCATCCCCTACTCTAAGTTCCAAAACTCACTGTTGACCTCTTCATAATCTCCCTCCCCTTCCTAATTTGCTTTAAGATTGTGTTTTTGCACTTTTTAGCTTAAATATTAACTTAAGATTAATTGATTCTCTATCCTCGTGGGATCGACTCTTGCTCACCACAAGATATTACTTGTTGACCATGTATACTTGCACGGTACCATTTAGTTTAATTGCATCTTCCATCCACAGCACACATTTTATCATAACAAGTTTTTGGCGCCGTTGCCGGGGATAGAAAAGTTTTGGTTACCTTTGTTTTTTTATTTAAGCCACATAACTTCAGTGTTCCAGCCTGGTTCATGATAGTTTTCCTTTTTTTTCATATATTGGAGCAGCATTTCATTCCCTTTTATAGTGCTCACTGATCACTTATTCTTTATTTTGTGTTCACAGGACTTCTATTGTGTATGAGTCTTGGTGAATCATCTGGCGAAGTGGGATTTGAACATGAACAAGATCTTTACCCCTTTGATCCCGAAATTGAAAGAACTTTTAGAAAAAGAAGGCTAGAATCTCGTTCCAGTCAAGAAGAAGATACTTTTCTGGAAGATATAGTTCAAGCAGAGGTGATGGCTGACAATCCCAGGATGAATATTAATGATAATATTCCCATCGCTCAAGGGGAGCCATTGCAAGCTATTCCACCAATGGATGATAGAAACAAGGTTATGAGGGACTTTGATCAACCAAACCTGGATGGATTAGGTCCACCTATTGCCAGACCCACTCAGCACACTTTTGAGTTCAAGCCTGTTATGTTTCATATGCTACAGACAATAGGGCAATTTGGGGGACATTTATATGAGGACCCTCATGATCATCTGAGGTTGTTCCTCCAAGTCTGTGACTCTTTCTCCTATCTAGAGTCAGCCCAACGTCAAGTACAACAACTGTCCTTGCTGAGTGGATCTACTTACTTTACTGTGTCCTTAAGAAGAAGCCAATCAATGTGGGACGTTTAATCCGTGCGGGGATCGCTTTTAGCGCTGAAGGACAAGGGCGACTTTATTTTCCTTCTCTGATAACTGGTCTTTGTTTGAACGCTGGTGTGGTCCCGAGGGATAGTGACGAGGTGCATAAGAATATGGCTCCCATTGATAAAACAAGCATGATAAGGATTTACAACAACCCGAACCCAATTGAAAGAAGACTTCAAGCACCACCATCCGTCGTGATTGTGGAAGAGGAAATCGAACCTGAGCCTCACACACCGACTCTAACACTAGCACCAATGTCAGAACCTAATAGACCAAAGGAGTCTGAGCATGTGACTGTGATATCAAGGGATGAGGTTCTCCACCTTATGGATACTATTCAACAACTCTGTAGCCAGGTTTGCAACTTGACAACTCTTCTGAACAAGCAAAATGCTGCTTTTGACACCCTGAACAAGAATTCTACCGTCTACTTTGGCTATCAGCAATTATACAACTCCGCTCTTGAAAATGCTTTACAAATCAATTTCCCATTGCCTTACCCGCAATTCCCTCCACTGCCTTTCGATTTGGTGTCTCAGTTTGAGACAGTAATTGCTCAAGAAGACAAGGAATTAGGAGAGTCTAGTGGAATAAAGAAGGAGGAAGGTGATGTAGTTGTCCCAACCCCAATCCAACCCCCAAATACCGAGGCAGATAATGCAAATATGCAGCCAGTGAAAGAGGATCAGATGGATGCTGACAGTGATGCCTCAGATGAAAACTTCTTGCCTAGCACGGAGCCGTCTGATATCGAGGAGGATTGTGTTAACTTTGAAGGCATGGATCTATCTGACGACCCCTTGGGATTCATCACTGCCACTGACTCTGATTAAGGGATACTTCTGTCTGATCTCTATTTGCTGTTCTTTTTATTTTGTGAACTCATATCAGCCATGAAACACTTTTGCTTTTAATTGTCTGTGAATGCTTTCTTTTTATGTCTTTTTGTGGGTGAGTTGTGGGGCACGACTCAGTTTAAGTTTGGGGAAGAGGTTTCTATCTATCTCTCAAGGCTAAGGATGAACAAATAGCCACCCCATTGATGCAGATGGTCTTGCTGACTCGTTTGAATTGCTGCAAAAAAATTTGTTTCAGAATCTATATTTTGTGAATGAAAGGCCCTTATTCTGGGAAGCTTGTTGTTTTTTTTTGCTTGATCTTTAATGTTTGAATGAATAAACTCTTTGCAAATTTTAGAAGTAACAGTCTGCCATTAATCATAAGAGAAGTTAGTCAACGTCTGGTTAAGCTTGCTTGAGAATCTCTTTTTAATCTCCAATTCCTTTCTTTTCTGTGCATTCGATTCTTAAGTGAAAGAAACCAAATCTTAATCCCATTGATCAAATTTCTGGAAATGCTAGCAGGCTTGTTTTTCTTTATAAAGCATGGTCAGGTTTGCAAGAAATAAGAGAAATGTGCATAATGCACTACCCCAAGTATTAGGGAGAGGAAAGTAAAAGCTCTTGCGCATTTTATCTCAAGCTTTCTCCACTCCTCTTCCATAGGAATGAGTGAGCCTTTTTTTAAGGCAGCTTATGCGGTGACGGAGGCTAAAGAAACCCATCACCAAACAAGCACTAGTGAAAGCAGAGTTGGAAAAAAAAAAGAAAAGAAGAGAGTTACATTTTATAAATCTTGTGAAAACGTTTGTTTAGGCCAATTTATGCATTTAATCCTCCCTTTTTGGCAAAAGTAAGAGGTAATGTCTTACTGCAAAGTGTCCAAATAGGGAGACTTGAAGTAAAGTAAGCATGATGAACTTCCAGAATGATCGAGGCAATGTGATTAGTAGTAGGTCTTCTGAGGTTAAGGAAAGTTTGTGGGGTTTAGAAAGATTTGGGCCAAAAGGATTTTCTCTTGGGAGTTTGGTTAGGCTTTGAGTCGGTTTGGATTGATTGAAGGGCAGATCATTCTAATAAAATTTGATGCTAGAGCTTGTTTATTGTTTAATTTGAGAGGAATGCATTTCTTGAGGGCAAGAAATGAGCAAGTTTGGGGGTGTGTTAATTACCTTTTTCATACGAAATTTTAATATCTAATTGCCCATAAAAGGGGGCTTTACATAGTGAAAATGATTCAAATCTTGACTTAACTTGTAATTAAAAAGGAAGACATAGATACATACATTCATTTTGATCATTATGAAGAATTAACTTAATTTTGGGCAGTCTTACTTCTAAACTTGGGCCTTTTTGCTGTCAATTTCCAGGCCCATGGTCACGCCCTTGAGCAGCAGCTGTTGTTGGAGAATCGAGCCTCATAACCTTCGATCCAGCCCATTGGAGATTTAGCTGGAGCTGACTCGTGAATCAGACAAAGAAGTTGAGGAAGAAATCTGCCACCGTGGACGCCAGCTGGGTCCAATGAGTCTCATCAGCCCTGAAATTGAGGCAGAATTCTCGCTATAAAAAGAGAGTCGTTTTTTCCACTATGGTATGCGGCTCTGCTAAGAAGAAAAAGGAAGAAAGCTGCTCCCCATCATTTCTTGCAAAGCTGAATCCGAGAGGAAGAGGCCAAGCAATCAGTCATTTCAGATGTGATTTCAATCACGTTTCTACATTTATAGTTCATTAAATTTCATTTTAGACTAGTTGGATATTTCCATTTTATTGTTTATAAGTTAGAAGATGAGTTGGTTTATGCTTGAACACTTATGTAGATTTTGTCTATGCTTTGTTATGAGTAGCTAAACATAAGGAGGAGGTTATGATGGAAAAGACAGTGTGAATTATTGCTAAGGATGAATAGATATTTTCAGTTGATTTAAGTGCTGTAGCTTTTAGTGTTGAATGAGTTGAGAAATTTTGCTTAACACATACTAAATGCTAAAGTTGAGAAACTTGAGTGTTTAAAAAGAGGAGCAATAAAACTACCAAGAATTCAATTCCCAGAGATGGTTTAGAATAATTGATGTTTTGATCTTAATGTATCAATGGAAATATTCTAGTGTTATGAAAATAACCATCCCCTACTCTAAGTTCCAAAACTCACTGTTGACCTCTTCATAATCTCCCTCCCCTTCCTAATTTGCTTTAAGATTGTGTTTTTGCACTTTTTAGCTTAAATATTAACTTAAGATTAATTGATTCTCTATCCTCGTGGGATCGACTCTTGCTCACCACAAGATATTACTTGTTGACCGTGTATACTTGCACGTTATCATTTAGTTTAATTGCATCTTCCATCCACAAGACACATTTTATCACAACAAAGACCCTGGGTCTACTAAAACCCTGCTGACCGTATAGGACCCGATGGATATCGCTATTACTAGCGCATCGTTATGGGGGAGGTGCACGTAGAGGTGAAAGAAAAAGTCCCCGCCCCGACCTCGCTAAACCCGCCTTATAAATAGGGCAGGGGCAGGGGCAGGGGGAAAAAAATTTCCCCCGTTTGCTAAACGGGGCGGGGGCGGGGCCATGGGTAATGGCCCCGCAGGGCCCCGCCCCACCCAGTTTAAGGGGTTTTTTTTAAAAAATAAAATAAATTTATACTACTTTAGTTAGTAGCCCACCGCACCTCCCAACATGAACAGGCCCACTAATTTTTTCTTTTCTTTTCTTTTTTATTTTCTTTTTTATTTTTTCTTTTCTTTTCTTTTCTATTCTCTTTCTCTTTCTCCTGAGACGTGAACTGAAGTTAAATCCCTAATTCTCCATCTCCTTGACAAAAATCACAACAGCCACGCCGCCACCTCTCATCAATCTTCTCCTCAACACTCTCTGTCACCGTCTCCATCTATCACTCACAGTCAGGCCACCGCCAGCCACCGCTTTCCCGTCTCCAACCACCGCCACGAGCTCGCCTTGAATCTTGCTAGATGGAAAAGGTTAGGGGAAAAAAATGACCCCGCCCCGCCCCCACCCCCGGCTTATAAACGGGGCGGGGACCGGGGCGGGGGAAACTCTTAATGGGGTAGGGGCGGGGTGGAGTTTTACCTCTTAAACGGGGCGGGGGATAAACGGGGGACCCCACCCCGCCCCATTTACACCCCTAGGTGCACGTCCTCTAGATCCTTCCAGGATTATTTAATCAGATCGTCGGAAGTGTGCTCGACCCTATAGACGGGGAGTCCAGCTTCGCGATGAGATCTTTTGTGAGCATTGACAGATTCTTCGGTATAGTGGATAGAACTGATCTGACCGTCCCCCGGAATTTCTGCGGGTGCTGCGAACCTCTCATCTTTGTCCCTCGGATTTTGCCTATCAACTCTTCTGATCGGACCCTGCTCGCACACGCGGTCTATTTCACGGGCGAGGATCTTGCAGTCTTCCTTGGCATGCCCTTTAGACTTATGGAACCTGCAGTAGGGTTCCTTTCTTTCTAGACTTTTTTGGGCGTACCGCGACCTCTTCTCTCTCTCTCTCTTCCTTTCGGAAAGAATGAATTGTCTCCGCGTGGAGGATTCGTTCTGGGCTGCGCTTCTTCGGATCTCTGATCCTTCCCCCACACAGATTTTCTTTCCACGTCGTCTCTTTTTTCCTCTTTTCTCCTATCTGAGCGTCTGCGCTCCCTTCCTCTCCTTTCCGCGGCGTGAGGTTCTCTCTTCTTCCATACCCCTTCGGACTTTGATCCTGTTCTCCTCATTTCTTGGGCTACCCTTTCGGACTCGTCTTGCGATATCTTTGCCATTGCTCTGTCCAACGCCTCTTTCATAGTTGTAGGCCTTCGTTTATTAAAAGACCTCTAGAGGGGATGGTTTGGGTGTATGGCCCGTGAGAATGCGGTAGCCGCCTCTAGGTCATTGCAGTTTTTGACCTCTAACTTTACCTGTCGAAACCTGACAATGAAGTCTCGAAGGGCTTCTTTTTCTCCCATCAGCACATCATAGAGGTCGTGGTTCGTTTTGGCGAACTTCCGACTCACGCTATATTCACTGAGGAAGGCAGAAGATAGGTCCGAAAAGGTTTTAATGGACCTCTTAGGGAGGCTGTTGAACCATAGCAGGGGCGAACCTTTCAAGCTCGTGGGGAAGAAACGGCAGGTTAAGGCATCTAGATCGGGCCCAATCACGCATGAGGATTCCATCATATTTATGAAATGAGCCACATGTTTCATCGGGTCTCCAGTTCCGTCGTACATTTCGAACTTCGGGAGGATGAAGTGCCTCGGCTATGGGACGGACATGACTCCTCTCGTAAAGGGGGAATCCCCCGGTTCTCGGGCGTCTGAATTAGGTTTAGCCCCTTTCTCTGATGCCTTCTTTGCCAGCTTTTCTTCGAAGATTTGCCTCGCATCGGTGTACTTCTGTTACTTTTCCCAGCGTTTGTCCTTTCCTATAGATGTCGAGCTTCCCTCGTCGCTACCAGTGTAGCTTAAGTCCTGATTTCCTCAGTCACCCCTCTGCGATAGCACCTTGTCTCGAGTTTGCCGGGCGGGGCTTGTTTTGCTTGGTGCGTCATTTTCCTTCGACGAGGAGATTTCTAAACTTGCGTTCTCCCTCCGTCGGCTAGCCGTCAGCCTGGTCCGGAGGTCATCTCCCGGTACACTCTTTGCCTTTTCGGACGCGGTGGCCCTCCTACTCCGTCGTCTGGCCTGAGACTTGCCAGTTTGCGGCTTGGAAGGCCCTCCCTCATCAACGTTCAGGATGTTTTGGCTATTAGCTTGAACCGCCGCTCAACCTTTCCCTAACAAGGCCCTCATTTCCTGTACTTCTTCTTTCAGAGCTTTGTGTGCTTCTACCATCTCTCGGTGCTCTGTGAAGGCGATGGTGATGGTTCCTGGTGTCGGATTGAGGTTCTGAGCACTGAGGTCCTGAGCATCGTCAGTTACTCCTTTTTCTCTGGTCACATTTTTGTTAAGAGCTCGTTGCCTGGTTGAATGAGTAGTCATTGTTCCGATTTGTGGGTACCGCATGAGTATCTGGATTTTGCAGGAAATTGAAGATGAACGCCCCCACGGTGGGCGCCAAACTGTGTGGGTAATTTCTGGTACAGAGTACTTCCACACGGTTGAACGAACTGAGTCACACGTTGAACTTCGGTAGTTGAGTCACCTGAAATACTACAGTAAATGATGGTCAGAAGGGCACCGGTGTGGTACCGGCCGATGACCCTCCGACGATCAAGTTAGGTGGTGGTAGGTGAGATATGCCTTGCGCCGCAAGGATTAGGTCAAGCAATGCGACTATTCGTTCTTTTAGGTTAAAGTGTCATACCTGATTTGAGAGGTCAGGTGCCTTTATAGTTCCTTGATCGTGGGCTCATCGACTGGGCTAGCGTGAAGCTAGGCTTAATGGGCTGCCCACTCGGCCCATGGAGGGTGAGTTTCCTTTGGTGTTGGCTCGATTGGGCCTGTCTCCATGTGAGCCGGCCCGAAGTGAACACGGTCCGTAGGAGGGCTATTTTTACCCTTTACAATATTATTACTTAATAGTTATTTGCACCTACGTTATTAAAGGTTAAAAAAAAGTTCAAAAGCCATGTCCCTTCCTATTCCTTTGATTAATTAACATTAAATGTAAGCTTCATCACATGGATAAAGCCCGTGGGCCGGCTCAAGCCCGACCTGACTTGACCTGTAAGTCAACGGTTGACGAGCCAGGTCGGCCCAGCCAGTAAATCTTTGGGCTGAATATGGATCATGTATTTGAGCCCAAGCCTGGCCTACGAGCTTTATCCATATAACCACCATCAGGCCCGGTCCGAAGCCCAGTTCGAAACCCGTTCAAAAATTATTTAATATCTATAATTATAAAATATAATATAAATAATTTATTTTATTTTTTAAAAATTTAATAAACAATATATAAGAACAAAATATAAATAAAAAATATATAGGATAACAAAATATTAATAAATTAACTTTAATTTTCATCACTTTAGAGTTAAGTTTAAGTTTTAATAAACATATAATAACAAAGTATAAATAAAAAAAATGAATAGGATAGTAAAAAAATAAATTAACTTTTTTTTTTCATCACTTTAAAGTTAAGTTTAAGTTTAAAAAGTTATTTTAAAAAATGTAATGGAAAATTTAATTAAATAAATAAAAGCTTGAAAGGACTAGGCCAAACCCACAAAAGCGGGCCCGACCTGTATTTTATCTCATGGGTCCAAGCCGTGGACCGACTTGGGCTTACCATTTTAAATCATGCCCGGACATGACCCGACCCACTCATTGACCAGGCCTTGTAGTCCCGGCTCATTGATGAGGCTTAATTAAATGGTTTCTTTAATTGATTACAATTGAATGATTTTAACCAAGGAGAGATTGCTTCCATCTATACACTCAAATTGTCTCCATATTATTCTATGATAGATGATGATGATTTGATGTTGTTTGGGGCTGAAAAATTGAAAGGTACGTAGTGATTGGTGGATTAGAATTTTGATAGTTATCTTTTCATCTTTTTTTCGTGCTAACAATTCACATTTTGGGTGAAATCTATGTAATTTCTAACATACAAGATATAAATTATCACCCTCTTGCTCTTCTCTACTTTTTTCCATTTTTATTTTTATTTCTCATCATGTTAGGACAAAATTGATATTCCTAGATACAAATATTAATATTTGTCTTAAATATTTGTGATACAGGTTTTCCCTATATTTGAGAGGGAGAGGAAGGCAACATGCTAACGTTAGAGACAAACAAGATTATGGCAATAGTCGACAACAATTCTAGGTTTTTTTTTTGGCTTTTGACTTAACATGTTTATATGTACCAATCTAATAATAAAAAAAGTGAGTAATTCAAGTCACTATTATTCTTAAAAAAAAATTATTGTTCAATTTTGATATATAACATAGATACTGAAATAATCTAGTTTAACAAATAAATAAATTATATTATTTTAGTTACATATAATTCTTTTTAATAAGGAAGTAAAAAGTCTTATATTGTCAATGAAAAAAATGACTAATAAACAAATACAAATTTCTAAATTAATTTTGTATATTTTCTTCAATAAGCAAACAATAATTCTAAATTTTTATGAGTTATTTTTCATAATAGTTATTCATTTTTGTTTTGTTTTATGCAATAGAGATGTAAAAAATATATTAAAGAAAATGATTATTTATTTTGTAATAATTGTCAACATCCTACTTAATAATCATATTTTATGTTTATAAAAATACCAAAACCGAAATAAGTGTAAAAGATAGATAATAGAGTTTTAACTATTTATGAATTTAATATGTAGTTATTTTGAAGGTTAAAAGTTAAAAAGTGTATGATATTAATGTCATTTAAAAAAAAATCTATTAAAATATTAAAAATGCTACATTTTCTTAATTTGATTCACATTTTAAGTTAGGCAAATTATTGATAATAAAGATTAATTTTATTGGCACATAAGATTAGAATATTATAAATGTATTAAACTTTAAAATATTTTGTATCAGATATTTTACCTTAATTAAGATTTTTTTAATGAAATTGTGAAATAAAATGAAAGAAAAACATTGATCTAATAAATAAAAAGTTATATTTTAAAATTATTTATATAATTTTATTTAATTTGAATTGATAAATTCAATTTATTATAGATAAAACAGCATTAAAAATGAGCACGTGTTTTTTTTTTTTTTCCAAAAGATAGACTTCATAAAAGATTAAAGAGAGTTACAAGAAAGGATAGCCCTTTGTGCAAGGGAATGAGCATCAAAATTGAGCTCCCTACTTAAAAAAGAGAAAAGAAAGAAATCAAAACTAATACAAAGAGACTTAATATCTTCAAGAATACTTAATATCTTTAAAAATGAGCACGTGTTAAAATTCTAGTATTTATAAATGCACTTAAAATTTGATCCTAAAACCATTTTGGTTTTAAAAATCTGTTTTTCAAACTTATTTTATAATTTTTTAATCCATATTAATGTTTAAATCATAATCAGATTTTAAAAATAAAAAAAATATAGTTTTTCGAAAACAATTTTTGTAATTAAATTTTAACAAAAAAATTAAAAGGGGTATTTTAAAAAATAACCCTCTTTTAATTGTAAATTTTATAAAAATAATGAAAGTTTAATAATATTTTGTTAACAATCATTAAATAATAAAAAAATAATTATATAATGAATTTATCAAAACTATAAAAACTAAACAAATTAAAAAAATTAAGGAATATTAATTTAAAACATCCTAATAAAAAACAAAAATAAAAATAATGAAATTCACAATTCAATAATGTAAAAGAAAAATAATAATAAAAAAGAATTCATTTATTTAATGAA
The DNA here is from genome assembly GCA_028015215.1 of Gynostemma pentaphyllum. Classification (NCBI taxonomy): domain Eukaryota; kingdom Viridiplantae; phylum Streptophyta; class Magnoliopsida; order Cucurbitales; family Cucurbitaceae; genus Gynostemma; species Gynostemma pentaphyllum. The sequence continues at coordinate 33,127,742 of CM051346.1, read as the reverse complement.
AAAAAAATATTTAAAAAAAAAACAAATAAAAAATGTTAATAAACAACGTTAATTAAAAAAACAAAAACAAAATTAAAATAGTTATGAAACGGGTAGAATTTAAACTAGTTTAGATTAAGGAAAGTTAACCCCAGATAGGGCAATCTATCTGCACCATCATTTAATTCCATCTTTCCTAATTTTCTCACGAATTGAAGTTATCTATAGAAAACAAAAACAAAAAACAAAAAACGAAAAACGAAAAAAACAAAAAACAGAGAGAAACTTGAAATTCCTGCATCACTAATCTCTCTCTTTCTCACCTTCCTCTGATTCTGAAAATCTGGTCCACAGAAAAGAGAAAGCAAAAAGAAAAAAATAAAAACGAAAGAGTTTTGTTCATATACAGCAAAAATAGGAAGCTGTGTATCGAAACCGGCTCCTTTACGGGGAGCTTCATCAGGATCAGCAGTGGTTCAGAGGCTCTCTCAGAATCTAGATCAAACTCAACCTCAACCTCAACCTTCGGTTTTGGATTCACAGAATTCGAAGAAGATGAAAAGTCTCTTCAAACCTAAACCACGAACCCCTGTTGATGTTGTTCGTCAGACTCGTGATCTTCTTATGTTTACTGATCGTAATCCTGATACTAAGGAGAGCAAACGCGAGGAGAAGGTCTGATCTTTTTTTTTTGTCTTTTTGTTTTAGATCTTTTTAATTTGCTATGATTCAATCTGGGAATTTTCTTTTTTGTGAATTTTATGATGAAATGTAAGTTTAGGTTTATCAAATATGTCGGTGTGTTTGGTTTTGTGGTTTCTTTGGGTTTAATTGGAAATCAAATTGTTTAATTATTGTTTTCCACATCGCAAAGTAGGAAGCTTGATGCTCTGATTTCTGTTTTTTAGTTTCTAGTGTCTAATTTTCTTCTTAAATGTTGGCAAACGTAAGTTTGATCTATAATGGTGTGTTTGAATTCTTGTATTTGGCAAAAGGAGACAATCTAACTATCCTATTGTTGATATTGAGCCTGGATTTTTCCCGTCATTCAAGATTAAATAATGAATAAATAATGGTAATGGTACTTCGTAGACAACTTTTTTTTTGCAAAGATAATAAGTTACATAAGAGTACCAAAGAAGATTACAAAAAACCACTCCAATTGGAAGCAATCAAAGAAAATCGTAATGAAAAATTATAGCTCATCAACCAAGGCATAGCCCATTGGGTAAGGTATGTAGTTCCACACTCAAGAGTGTGGTTCAATCCCCACCCCGAACTTTGTATAAAAAAAATTATAGTCTCATCTCATTTATCCTAGGATATGAAGCACGAGCTCTTCAAGTTGAGTGATGTGTCTGTGTCTGACATGTATCAAACACCCTGACACTTGTAGGACACTTGTTAGGTACATTAAGCATACGTCGGACATTTGTTAGGTATGTTAAACACGCGTGGACACTTGTTGAAAACTTGCAATCTTGCTCTTATCTTCAAATGGGTTGGAAGATTTATTGATGAACCGAACAGTTTATGACACTCCCTCATCTGTAGTAATTAGTTAACATGGCTTTTCCTTTGGTACTTGGTTCACTGTCAATGAGAGAAACTTAAGACATAAAAGTCCTTGGAGTTTCATTATCCTTTGTAAGCTTTCTCTGGATCCCTACTGCCCGTACAAAGTTGGAGATGACAGTAGAATTCTTTTTTGGCACCACCCATGGCTGACAATAGATCCACTATGACTAAAGAAAAGTTCCCAAGACTCTTCACTCTTTCTAATACCCCAGGTTTTTTTTTATTAAAGATTTCTGGGACTTCCTAACAGTGGATGTAATCTTTTTTGAGGAGGAACCTCAGTGAGACAATACTGGTCAAATGGTACCAATTCTCTTCCTCTTTCATTTCGATTAGCCCCGACACTTCTCTGGATTCTCTGTCTTGGAATTTTCTAAGTGGGTGATTTTACTGCTAAAGCTCTCTTCAGTCATTTCGATAACATTAAATACAACAACGCCAACTCCCCTTCTCTATTGCTATGATTTGGTCTAGAAAGCCAACGCCCACCAAAAGTTAGATTTTTCGGCAGGACTGTTCTCCACAAAGGTCTCAATACTTCCGAGCTGACACTATTAAGAGAAGACATCCTCGCTGTGTTCTTTCCCCAATTGGTACTCCCTTTGCAATTCCAGTGTGAAAAGAAGTGATCATATCTATTCAATACTCCTTTTACAGGCCTTCAATCTCAGTCAGTGCCTCCCCAATTCGTCCTCTAAGGCTTTTTCTCAACTTCTCAGTGGCCACTTCAAGAGAGGAAAAACTCACGTTCTCTAGACCAATGTTGTTTTTCGTTATTGTGAAAGATTTAGCAGGAAAGAAATGTGAGAATTTCTACGATTCTTCTTCCTTCGCACTTGAGATTTGAGACTCCATTAGATTTCTTATTTCTCTTTGGAGCGCTTTTTTATAATCTCCTTGGCTCGGTGGCCATGAAGCACAAACACTTCAACTTGGGTGACGAATCCGTGTCTAACACGTATCGGATACTCGAACACTCAATATTTCTTGGACACATAGTGGAGAAAAGTAATAAGAGTTATCAAAATCTTTATTTAATCTGATCATTTCTTTGTCATTGTCTTTAAAACAAACAAACTTTAATATGAAAACCATTGTAATGTATAAAAAGAATCTAATATATCTAAAAAACTATACATTGTAACCAACGTCAATGTGTTGTTGCCTCGTTCACATTGTAGTTTTTTTTGAAAATGGTGTGACTCCGTGTCCATATCCATGTATGTGCTTCTTAGTCGGTGGCTTTACACCTGTTTGTATTTTTTAATGATTAATGAAAAGTCTACTATTCATTTTAAGAAATAAAAAATAAAAATGTCTTTATTGTATTGCTGAAAAATGTTGTGTTGACCAGTATAATGTAATGTACTCTTTTTTTTGCAAATGATAATGTAATGTACTATTTATAAGCAAGTTTTCTTAAAATTTAATGTTGTAAACTTGTAATAAGAAGCAAGCATGTGTGTTTACATCTTTCCTCACATATTTGTTTTACTATATTATATTTAAAGCATGGAACTCTGAGTGTAGGTATAAACTTTAAAAAAATAAATTAAAAATACATTCTATTGTAAGTGTCTTTACCATGCCTATGTACTATGATAGAAATCTATCCGAATATGCACCGTCTTATTCCTAATGTAGTAAGAAACTAAAGATATCAGAATTTTAGAGGTCTGAAAAGTGTGCTTTGTTCTTTTCCCTTCTCATGTTAGCATAATTATACACTTTCTGACAAACTTACAAAATACTTATCTAATTACGAGGATGCACATAGTTGATAGTACTAGTCACGTAAATAACATGTTAGTGTCCCCCTCAGCATATTCACTCACCATTTCTGGTCCCATCAGTCCTCCTGGTGTAAGTAAGACTGATTGGTGGCCAAGTCCTATCATACTTGTACTAATTTTTTTAAAAGTAGCACATTGCTCTGTATGTGTCATGCATATGTCCCATGCCACTTAAAATAGACTGAACGTTAATTGTAAGTTGTACGCTGTAACTGAAACATGGCTAAGAAATATTTTTATCCAGAAGTCAAATATTTTATAGTTTTCTTATCAGTATCTTTCTGGAGTACTTTTTATGATAATTTTAATTATTTCATATATTTAGGCCATGTTTACTTTGAAGGAATGTGGATGGAATTTTTTCATTCCCATTGTTATTGTTTACCTTAAACTTGGAATGGGAATGGAAATGGGAATGGGAGTGTGGGACCCACATAATTTAGCAATCCCATTCCCAATTTTCAAACAATTTCATTCCCTTCTTCAACCTCATCAATCCCATTCCCATTCCCAATTTTGTGGGCCCATCGACCTTTTATTTTATTAATTTTATTTTCTCTCCACTTTTTCTGGGTCCCACATGAATTAATACTTAATTCCCATTCCAAAACTCTAGTAAACAACATCAATGGTAATTCTTTTCGTTCTGATTCCGATTCCAAATTTTTTAGTAAACATAGTCAAAGAAATCTTATTCCCATTCCATAATTTTTCATTCCGATTCATTTTCATTTTCATTCCCTCTAAGTAAACGTGGCCTAAAGCTTATTGGACTTCTAAATACTGTATCATACTTGTTTTTACATTTTAGAAAGGTGATATGCTGTTTGGTAGTTATTAGAACTTGAGGAATTTCATTGTTCCAACGGTCACTTTTTTTTCAATGATCAGTTGTCTGCTATGATGCTATCTTGCACGTGAGGGAAATTTTATATATTTTAAGCAAGGATTAATTTTGATGTACTCTGATAGTGATTCATCGACTATTCAGCTAATCTTATCCATTTTCATTTTGCAATTTTAATATTCTTCTAACTGTGTGTTTCTACCATGCATTTTCTCAGCAGATGTTAGAATTAAGTAAAAATGTCCGGGAGTTGAAAACAATACTCTATGGTAACAGTGAATCTGAACCAGTTGCAGAAGCATGTGCTCAACTAACCCAGGAGTTTTTCAGGGAGAATACACTCCGGCTTCTCATTAGGTGTCTTCCTAAATTGAACTTGGAGGTAAGCAGAAGAGAGCCTACTTAAATTGGTTATTTAGTTTTTAAAATGAAATCTCCATCTGAATTCTTTTGTTTTATCTGTTCTATTTTTCTGGTCTTTTATTGCTACGCTTTTTTTATTCCTGTTGATGTTTCTCAACATGATCGTGTATAACACATTTTGTAGACACGGAAAGATGCTACTCAAGTAGTTGCAAATTTACAGAGGCAACAAGTTCAGTCCAGATTGATTGCATCTGATTATTTGGAAGCGAACATTGATCTGATGGATATCTTGATAGCAGGGTAAGCAACTGTTGCAACTGTTTGTGTATTTTCTGTCATGATAGTTCCTTGTGGGTTTCACTGATGAGCTGGATTTGTTTTCCCCCCCTCTTTTTAATTGCTTTTCTCGACTGTTGGGTCATGAGTAAGAAAAAGATATTATATTTGGTTGATATTTGAAGTTTGAACTAGATAATGGTTGTTATCTTACACGTTAATCTATTTCTTTATTAATTTTCTTTTTATTCCAAAGTGATGATTATATTGTTGGAAGACTCGATAAACCTCCCATCCTGTAACTTACAGTAGGTTCAATAGGAAGAGACGAGACATTTATGTTGAGGCAATGATCAGCAAAGATAGGAGATATTATATGTGGATAAGGGATTATTAATCTTTTAAACAGTTGGTGGTTAGAGTTTGTTAGTGTGAATCAAAATGCACAGGAAAAGGGAGAGTATTTCTACTAGGGATAGGAAAAGCATTAGGTAAGCAGGAATTAGCTAAGAGTGGGAGGTCACTAGATCTTCGAATTCCAGGGGACAAGAGTTTGAGATTGTAATAGCTTTTTCATAAGCGATGAGATTTCTCTCAGCGCACACTTGTTGGATGAGTAAGTTGTTAAGGGACAACGAGCCACCACAACTTCACATTGGTATGATATTGTCCACTTTGGGCCTAGGCCCTCATGGCTTTGCTTTTGGTTTCACCCAAAATGCCTCATACTAATGGAGATGTGTCATTCTGCTTATATACCCATGATCATTCTCTTCCCTAACCGATGTGGGAATTTGTTCGCACTCTAACAATCCTCCCCTCAAACAAATCCACCGAGCTTCCCCTCCATCCGTCCACTCTATCCAGGCGAACCTCCTTTCTCCGGAGCACACCGCCTGTTCGATAGAGCCCACCACGGATCGGGTCTCCGAGGCTCCTTACTTTGTTCGGCACCTGAGGATTCCACCCACATTGTTAGGATCGGGGCATGGCTCTGATACCATTTGTTAAGGGACAACGAGCCACCACAACTTCACATTGGTATGATATTGTCCACTTTGGGCCTAGGCCCTCATGGCTTTGCTTTTGGTTTCACCCAAAAGGCCTCATACTAATGGAGATGTGTCATTCTGCTTATATACCCATGATCATTCTCTTCCCTAACCGATGTGGGAATTTGTTCGCACTCTAACATAAGTTTATTTTGGCAAGAGATGAGATCAACTAGCACTTGGCAATCTGTGGTTACTATATCAGTAATTTGTAACATTTTTTTAGACATTTTAAAAGGTTCTAAATGTGTTTGTGGGTATTTTTCTTGTTTGTATTTTTAACATCAAGACGATATAATAATGTGAGAACTTCAAGGATATTTTTTGGTGGATAAAGGGGATAAAGTATGTACTTTTAATGGATTTACATTTATGTTCTGCGGTGGTTCTGCTATGTTTTTTTATCAGTTGTTTCTTAAGTATTCATGATTCCTGTAACTGTGGTCAGAGGTTTGTTTACTTGATTTTCTCAAACGTCACATGTAACACAAGCTTTGAGTCTTGAATGGTGCTGTGTAAAAATTTCTGATAGTTTAGTTATGGGGATCTTGAATTAAAAATTTCTATAGAAGTAAATTTTTCCTTAAAACTAGTGGATTTCTTGCTTAGAACCACTCGATGTATTTTTTTTTTCAAGAAACAAACCATGTGTACATTTGAGTGTTCTTTTTCTCCCTATTTTTTAATTTGGTCTGTTCTTGTATGTTGCTTAATTAAGCTTTGTTTTTGGATGTCCTGCAGTCCACTTTATTGTTTTTTCCTTTGAATGTCTTGAACGCTCACCCCCATCTGTATCACAATCCAAGAACTGCATGATATTTCAGTTTTTGCGTACCATCAATTAGATGATAACATGTAAAACTGAGATAGGTGGATATTATTATTCTCTCTTCTAATTTAAATGGAGTCCAGAAAGGGTTTATTTTCCATATTATTTGATTGGTTTCATGAATAGATGCCGTTTGGCATCTTTTGTGTGTACTGTTCTGTATGTTAACCTATGTGCATTTTTTATACGATCTTCTATGCGTGCTCCTTTTATAGTTTTCATGAAATAATATTTGTATTAATTATTATCTGATCATGGTTTCAACCTTTTCGTTTAGTTATGAAAACACAGACATGGCTTTACACTATGGTGCCATGCTGAGGGAGTGCATACGTCATCAGAGTGTTGCTAAGTAAGCTTATAACATATTTATTAATTAGTCTGAATACTCTTGTGCTGTGACATTACCAATGTTACCATCATTTTCTATTTGTAAGTAGGTGCTATTTGTCTGTTTGTGGAACTCGAACTCCTTTTTATAATTATCTGTTTTTCTTTTTCTTGTGGACTTCTCATCCTCAGATGTACTACTTTTGATTAAAGAAAGTCTATCTTTCCATATAAAAATGGATAGATGATCTTCCTGATCTAGTAAGGTAGATACTGCTCAATTTATGACTGGTTTTCTGGCTTCTTTGTAGGTATGTTTTGGAATCACAGCACATGAAAAAGTTTTTTGATTATATTCAACTTCCAAATTTCGACATTGCTGCAGATGCTGCTGCAACTTTTAAGGTTGTTCTTTTATGTAGAATATATATGATAATTGGCTAACACTCATTTTTGTACTTTAAATCTTTCCACACGCTTTCATACATACCTCAAGTTTAACATCTGAGAAGTCTTTTCATGATGGGGCCACCCCGTGTGAGGTTTGACATTTGTTGCATGGTTGTCTTTTCTAGAAATTTTGAGTTCAATTTTCATAGTGGTTTTGTTTCTAGTTTTTAAAATAAGGTCACACAAATACGTGTTTTCTTTTATACTTTGGAAAAAATTTTAGTTTTTAAATGTGGCTAGGATTTTAGAATTGCTATCAGGAGATATACAAATAAAAATTCCAAGTAAACAAGCTTATTTTTTAAAGACAAAATGGTAATCAACTGCTTCAAGTTTTTTAGATTTTTGATATCCTCTTTTTCCTTCAATATGCTGGGACCCCCCTACCCAAGCCCCCAATAAATAATAAAAGGGGAAAATAAAGTAAAGTAAAAAGAAAGTTGGCAAGCTATGAAGTGTTGCTCATTGATACATTGTTGTTGCTGATTTAAATTTTCTTATCCCCTTTCAAAAAATCAGGTCATAGTTGAACTATTATTTTATTATGTTCTTAAATAGTTAGAACTATTGGATTCCTACAGAATTATCTTTGTGATAGTATTATTATACTTTGTTGCAGGAATTGTTGACGAGGCATAAATCTACGGTAGCTGAATTCCTTTCCAAGAATTATGATTGGGTAATGCGCTTTTTTTCTTCCTTGAATCATGTCTTATGGTTTTTTTAATCATTCTGTTTGCTTTTATGATCCTCAATGCAATCTCTCCTAAACATAAGAATTTTGTTGCACGCTCGATTAATAGCAAGATCAGATAAAATTTGTAAGAAATTTAGTGTAAAGGATTTGTAGTTTTCATTTCAGCATGAATTTTATTAAATAATGAAACACAGATTAAATTCTAAATCACCTTTTTTACACCACACTTTGTTGTTCATGGTTGATTTCTAATTGGAACTTTATTTTTTTAAATTTTTTTTCCTGGGTTTTGTTTTCAGTCATCTTCATTTAGGTTTAAATTATACTGAAATGCCCACATCACATATGTACTTTCTAAAGATTGTTGCCATATCAATTTTTTCTTTTATTTGATTTACTAAAGGTCAATAGCAATGCCTGAGTTTTCCGCTGGCTTCAGTTTTTTGCAGAGTATAACTTAAAGTTACTTGAATCAACTAATTACATTACTAGAAGACAAGCTGTGAAGGTATGCCTACTTACATTTGAAATTTTCTCTTAAACAAAACACTGATATTGAAATGAGAATTTCTGTGAAAGGATTATATATATATATATATTGGTAAGACAGCACTTGATAACGAGTCAAATGCCACTCCAAATTATACATTTTAATATTTTCAACTTAGATGTTAAAATTTTGGCTGTTGGCGTTCTATTTCCTATGTACCTGCTCTATAGTGTCTGATCACTTCCCTCCCCCATCTCAGCATGGTATGCTCGTTAGTCACATGTTTTTTTTGGAATTGATAACAGTCAAAACTAATAATTTGACAAGTCCTATGACCTAGTTGTTTATTTTGGATCTCCTGCTTGCTTTTTTAGAAGGCAGCTGAATTTTGCATTGAATTCTGAACATTCCAAAACTTTTTAGCATATATTTAACAATACGTGAAGGATGTGTTAAGTTTTGTTGAATTCGTGTACAACCCTGATAACTGCATTGATTTCTCAAACGATTTGTATACTTGTTTCAGCTGTTGGGTGATATACTGCTGGATAGATCAAATTCAGCTGTGATGACGCGTTATGTGAGTTCTAGGGACAATTTGAGAATTCTCATGAATCTTCTCAGAGTAAGACCTCATTCATATTTTTTCATTAACTGTTTTTAAAGACAATCTCTCATCTTCGTTCTGCTCACTTCCTGTGTCCTCTTAATTTTCAACCCATCATTTTCATTGGTGGGATGGTCCAGTTTCCTTTGTGGATGCTCTTTGCATCATGTTTGGAACTCAATTCATTTGACCCTTAGTTTTTTGGAATCTATTGGAAATATGTCGACGTGTTTCGTTTCAGTTTTGTTATGTTCTGAATTCTAGTGACACGCTTAAAAGATGATTATGTGCTGAAAATTGCAGGAAACGAGCAAGAGCATACAGATTGAAGCATTCCATGTTTTCAAGGTAATGATCTCAAATATGTTTCTCAACACTTTTGAGTTAGTTTATCTTATGATGAAATTGGATCTCATTGGAAATATGTCTAAAATGACAGCTTTTCGTTGCGAATCAAAACAAACCTGCTGACATTATCGGCATACTTGTTGCAAACCGAAGCAAGCTTCTAAGGCTATTTGCTGATTTCAAAACTGATAAAGGTACTCATATTATTTTTTTTTGCATTTTGCCATTTTCATTATCACTCTTTCTCTGTTTTCACCTCTAAATTGCTTTGTTACAGAGGATGAACAGTTTGAGGCTGACAAGGCCCACGTTGTTAGAGAAATTGCAGCCCTTGAACCCAAAGGCCCATGATGGGAGAGCCTTGTATGAAATATCATGACATTTTTTACCTCCTTTTTACCAAATTTGGTTGTTGATCATATATAGCTCAACCAGCTCTTCCTTTAAAGACTTTGATTAAATACTTTGCAATATTAATAATGGGGTTTATATAATATATATGTGTATTTTATTTTATTTTACTTTTTTTGCCTTTTTTTAATGTATTCTATGGTTTCGATATGTATATTAACGACACTTATTGTGCACGGTATATAAATAAAGAATTTATTTAATTAGAAACACGCTGTGTTCAAACGGTGTAGATGTATTTTATTCACATTTTAATATAGTTTAGTTTTCTGTCGGTGAAGAGAATTACTGTTAAAAAATGTTAATTACTCAAATAGCTTATAAAGCTTACCATATTACTGGAAAAGGTAAGACTTTTATATAAATTATCGGGAAATTTCATTGGGTAGCAGAATTTTTAACAATATTTATAAATATAGCAGTTTTAAAAAGTATTTGCAAATATAGCAGATTTTTAAAAACCTTCATTCATGTAATCAGAGATATCAGTGATAACTTATAAAATAATCAGAGGTAATCAGTGATTCCTACACAAAAATCAAGATATCAGTAAATCAGTGATTACTAATCAGTGATTACTAGTGGCAATTTTGTAATATTTTAGGTGTGAATTTAATTTTTCTGCTATTTTTGTAAATATGTTTTTTCACTGCTATTTTTACAAATATTGGATCTATTTTTGCTATTTTTGCAAGGGCCCCTAAATTATCCGTATAGCATATGGAAAATAACAATAATGGTCACTTTTTATATGTTCAGTTCAAAATTTAGATGCATTTAATAATTTTAACATTTATAGCCATTTCCGTGAACTTATTGTCAATCCATAATTTTATATCTTTATCCTTAATATATAAAAGGTGGGATGTTTGAGAAACATTTTTGGGCTACTATACCCTTTTTAAAATCTTGAAATTACTAACATACCATTATATATACCCTTTTAAAACCTTCAAATTACTAAACATCATTGTTATTTATACTCCACTTTCTATTAAATGATTAAATAAAGGTGGTGGTGATTTAATTTGAATATATATATATATATATAAACTTAAATTGTTTTAAAAAAAAACAGTTAAGATAAAATAAACAACTACAACAAAATATAATTTATTGAATTAGTAAGGGTATGGTATTTTGTAATATTTAAATAAATTTTAATTTTTTTAATTATATATATAGAACAATTTGTTTATTTTTTGTTTGGTAATATATATTTTAAAAATAAAGAAGTTAAAAAAATTGTCTTAAATAAAAAAAAAAATCAACAACATATAATTATTTGAATTAATAAACTATATGATAATTTAAATCTTAATTAAACAGAACATAATAATACGTTAATAATTTAAAATTAATAAAATAAAAATCATTTCAAAAAAGATTTATTAACCATAGAAAAATTAAATAAAAAATATGTCAAACCTTTAAATATTTCTATGTTAAAAAGAGTATCACGTGCGACGCACGTGGTAAAAGACTAGTTATATTAAAATGGAACAATGAAATTAATTAAGATAGTCAACATCTTTAATTTTTGCAAGCACAAATTAATATCTGATGAAGAATTTTATGAGATACAACATTAAATACATAAAATAATATTATTGAAATCATCATAACTTGGTTCAAAAAATAAAATAAAAAATATCAACTATAACTTTTTTTTTTAACCATATTTATCTTAAGCCCCGTTTGGTTCGCTGTAATATTAGATTCTCTTATAAGGGGCATCTAATTAATTCCATTGTTTGTTTGAGAGTTATTTAAAAATATCCTAGTAATCTAAAATTTCCAGAAACCGTATTTCCCCATATATGAGGGTATTTGATTACCTTCAAAATCGGGTACTTTTTATGATTCCCATGAGGAGGTAATCTTCATTTTTACAATTTTAACCTTATTTAATTTAAGAAAAGTTGCCAAAAGGAAATTAGAAAAATAAGAAAAAGAATATATACTCATGTTTCCACAATTCTACTGTAAAAACCCGACTTTCCAAAACACGAGTAAAACAACGGAAGACTCACAATAAAATAATACCTTTTTTCTAATATTCAAATAAAATAAGAAATATCCAATTTGTCACATGTTCGCGAACTCATTTGTTTTAAAACAAGATTTCAAGTTTGAAAAGTAACAACAAGATCTCAATCACTTAAACTTTAAATAAAATAATAAAAAAAAAAAAAAAATCCCATATGACATCTAGACATCTAAATCAACAAAGAAAAAAAAAATAACGAAGACTCGGCGCCATGTTTCCACAAATCTAAACCAACTCCTCTTCGAGTCCTCATCGTATGCCAGCTCTTTCCCCCTTAATACCTGGAAAAAAAAAATGTAGCATCATGAGGCTACGCCCAATGAGTAAATGAAAGAAAGGAAAACTATGCTTTGAATACGCTTGAATTTATTAAGTCCAAATTTAACTCATCCCATCTCACAACTTCCAAACAATTTCAAGATCTCAAAAATTGCTCACATGCATACTTTAAATCACAAACTATATTCTCAAACAATCATCCACGTCAACAACTCACATATAACTCACAAGTTATATCTAAAATAATTCATGACTCCCAAGTTACAACTCAAACAATTCATAACCCTCAAGTTATAATTGTTATAAATTTCCCACATTCATCAAACACTTGGTATTCTTCTCAATACTCGAACTCCAATACATATGTATATCTCTTAATCCTCAAATTAACAAGATAAAAAAACCCGAAACAGTTTTAAACACTCTTTTCTCAATTTAAAACTTTTCGATTTAAAATTTTCACTAATACCTCTAATCTCCTCTTTGTCTGCAAACAAAGAGAGACTACGCTCAATAAGGAATTTAAACACTCTTTTCTCAATTTAAATCCTTATGAGAAATATTCTTTTCCATTGTACGGATGTAATGAACCTGCCCCGTTAAGTGCTATAGAGTTATGCACAACCGTATAATCTCCCTTAACGGCAATATTCTTCTTTAAGCAAGGCCTATGCTTAAAGCGAACCTACTACCATATTACCCGAGGTATTTGAGTAACATGATCCTACACATCACTACCATGATGCTCAAATTAAGTCTAAACTCAATTTCTCGTAACAATCCTCTTTCAAGGCCGAAAATTCCCTAATATCAAATTCTGGAAAATTCGCCTTTAAATCATTCTAAAACATCCCAAAATCACTCATAAAACCATTTTGGGTTCACTTCCAACAACTCCCAACGATTAACAATTCTAGAAATGAAACTAGCCTAAACTAGTGTAGTTTCGCTCCTTTTTCGGACATTCTAAAATTAATAATTTTCTAACTAATTTCCAGCAACATAACGGCTGTAAAATCACTCCCAAAACAGCCCCTATACATTTGAAAATATCCACAATCGATTCAGAGATCAAATATCGACTAACTAACCACCTAGGCTTAAATATATCGACCTAAAGGGCACTAGTCAGACAACCGTAGTAATTCTCAACTAACAATGTTTAATCCACTTTTAAACGTTCAATGTAATCTTAAACACCAAATATACGCTTATACATCCAAGAACATCATAGAATACTCATAGTTTCAGTTTTACCGTAAATCGATATCGATAGTCACAATTTAGCATGCTTTAATCCACTTCTTCACATACTTAAACTCCAAATTATAAATCTTTATAAACATCCCCAAAAACTTTATAATTAATCATATAAACATCCAAAAAAATATAAGGTCCTCATCTCCAAACGATAATTAATAAATCGGGTTTCCCCAAAACATAATAATCAAAACCATTCATCTACTCACCTTGTAGATAGCAAGAATTTTCTAAATTCCTTATTACTTTCACAACATAACCTCGACCTGAAAAATGAGTTACAATCTAAATTAAAATTAAACCTAACTTTAAACTAAAATTAACATAAAACTAAACGTAGGACGGGGAAATTACGGGCTAGGACGAGGGATTATGGGGTAGGACGATGGTAGGACAATTAGAACAGTATTAGGACGGAGAGTGACGGGTTCAACTTCGGGTTAGGACGGTTATGACAGAGGGCTACGGGTTTGGCTTCGGGTTAGGACGAAATTAGGACGGGTTTAAGATGAAGGCTACGGATGTAGGACAGATATAGGACGGACGTAGGACAAATGTGACGGGGAAAGAATTTCAGGGTTCCGATTTGTTCGTTATCTATCAATTCTATATTAGGTTGTCGATTGGTTTGGCTTAGAACAAAATTAAACATTAGGGTTCAAGAATTGGGAATAAAAATTTGGGGCTTTTGAATTAAAGTTCCTAGAACTCTAATTCACAATAAATTAAGTAAGAATCAGAAAACTATAAACAAAACGGAATAGATCTTCAACAAGAATCGATCTCACCTTTTCTTGAAAGAATAAGAAACGTTGCCCTAACTTTTCCAAACACAATTCCGCTTCAAGCATCACCATAATACGTCTAAACCTTAAAGAAAACGAAAGGAATTAACGAAACTTCGGTCTTGGAATGACAACATAGGCGGCGGCCATGAGGAAGAAGGAAGGAAGAAAGAACGTACCCTAATAATAATAATATTAATAATTAAATTAAAATTTTGCCAAAGCAAGAATAATAATTTAATTAGATTCCAAAAATTAAAATTCTTAGCTTTACTAATATTATTTATTCAAATAATATTAATTTCCAATAATTAATTTCTTACTGAGTAACGGGATGTTACATCTACCTTATCCAATAATGACCGTTTGTTCTTTCTTTCCTTAATTTTTATTTGTTGGTTTCCCAATTCTCAATGCCTTTTTTGGAATTTAATATGAATATTTTTTTTATTTTGTTAAATTAATGTATAAATTGTAAATAAGGATATTTTACAGAAAGATCCTAAATATATCATATTTCCTTATACAATTCTCATCAAACAAACACAGTCATTTATAAAATTCTCATATTATTGTTAAGTTAAACAAACACTGTAATATAAGATTACCAGTAATCAAATATTCTGGCATCAGATTCTCAGATATTAGATTAATGGAGTTATCTTAGGTTACAGCGAACCAAATGGGGGCTAAGGGGTAAAGGGTAAAAACTTATCCTATGGTACTTGAATTATGATATCCGTGAGATCTAACAATTGTGATTTCAACCATCAATTATGAATTTCGTTTAAAATTCACACACCTTTTTACTTCCTCTCTTTTTTAATATTTATTCTGTTGGGTATTTATTTGAAGACAAATTAAAGGGAAAACTGGGTGTATAGCCCAAATTCAAAAAACCTAAAGCATAATAGCCCCAAAGAAAAAAATAAAACAAAATAGCCCCATAAAATTTTCAAATGAGAATGAAAATACAATAATGCCCTTATAAAATTAAGGGAAAAAAATAAAGAAGAAAGAGAAAAAGATTTGAATATACTAAAATCAAGGAAACATTAAATATGAAAAACAATAAAAGAAAATAAGAGAGAGAATTTGAAATTAAATAAAAAATAAAAACTAAACAAAAAAAAAAAAATCTAACTTTTCAAAACTGATAACTAATTTTTCCCCAGAATCATCAAAAAAATTCTTGTACGCACATCCAGTATAATGTACAGTATAATATAATATAATATATTTATGTACAATACGAAAAAGTGTAATAAAGTAATAT
Organism: Gynostemma pentaphyllum; assembly: GCA_028015215.1. Taxonomy (NCBI): domain Eukaryota; kingdom Viridiplantae; phylum Streptophyta; class Magnoliopsida; order Cucurbitales; family Cucurbitaceae; genus Gynostemma; species Gynostemma pentaphyllum. Next base: position 33,112,039 of record CM051346.1, on the reverse strand, counting down.
AATATAGTGTACATAATATTATATATTTATGTACAGTACGAAAAATGCAATAAAGTAATAATATATAATGTACAGTACCAAAAAGGTGTAATAAAATATACTATACATAATATAATATATTATGCACAGTACAAAAAATATGTAATAAAGTAATATAATATATTGTACACAATATTATATTATGTACAGTACACGAAAACGCTAAAAGCGAACCCAAAAAAAAAAAAAACAAAAAGAAGAAGAAGAACCATATTCATGTACAGTATAGTAAAAAAAACTTGTACTGTATAGTGAACGCTTGAAAAAACAAAAAGGTGAAGAAGAACCATATTCATGTACAGTATAGTAAAAAAAACATGAACTGTATAGCAAACCCAGAAAAAAAAATATGAAGAAGAAGAAGAAGAAGAGCCATATTTCATGTACAGTATAATAAATAAAACGCGTACTGTACATCGAACCCAGAAAAAAAAACAGAAACAAAAAGAAGAGAAGAAGAAGAACCTTCGACCTTGGCCATCGGAAAATTGCACATCTAAGGAATCGTGATTAAAAAACAAATTACCGCAAACCTTAACTCAACAAATGAAGAACATACCAAGAACAAAAAAAAATGTCATCCAAAGAAGAAGACAAAGATGAAACAAAACGAAAGGAAACTGAAAGAACAAAATGAAACAAATGAATGAAAACAAAATTGAAAAGAAGATGAAATAAAACGAAATGAAACTAAAAGAGAAATATGAAAGAAAGGAATGAAAGCAAAAAGAAGACCAAATCACGTGATTTGAGGAATAAATTAAAAAAATCGATATCAGGAAAAAAAAGAAAAAAAAAGGGAAGATTGGAAAGAGAAATGAAATCAAATAAGGAAAAAAATAATGAAAAATCAATGATATTAAACGGAGGAATTAAAAAAAAAAGGAAAACAATAATTAAAATGAGGGTAAATCAGGAATATTTAATAAATAGATACTCTAAAAAGGCTAAAAAAACCTAAGAAATTTAAGAGGCTAAAAAAACATAAGGTATAGTCAAATTGGGCTATGTAGTGGATTATCCCAAATTATAAAAGCCAAGCCCAAAATTTGGTTAGTCAAAGCCCAATTTTTGTAATTGTTTTGTTCAGCCGTATGGCAAAGAAAATATGGGCATCAACTTGACTTGGTAATCTTGCACGGGGAAGCGTGTCAACTAATAATAGGGTTTTGTCTCATGTGCATTAAAAAGTTTGAATAAAAGGTTTTGGTAGAAGATTTTTGGCAGCCGCATTTTTGAGAGTGCACTTCAGCCAAGAGGAAGAAAAATAGCCAATATTATTTTCTTCTTATTTTCGTTCATGTTGAGCGATTGAGGGTTGGTGAGTGACATTTGTGGTGAGAGTTTGAGTGAGAAATATTGTAAAAGAAAGTGTTTTCTTTCTTGAGAGCTATTGAGCGGTTAATACACGGTTTAGTGTATTCAAAATATTTCTCTATTGTAACTCTGATTCATCATAGTGGAATCCGCAGCGGTAACAATTGGACGTAGCCATTTGAGTGAACCGGTATAATTTTTTGTGTCTCTCTGATTGTGTTTTATTATTTAATTTCTCGATTGTTTCTTTTTCATTCCTAACGATGAACGTGAGAAGGTGATTTTTCCCAACATATTCATCTATAAATAAAATTACCTTACAAGGGAAAAATATCAGTCAATGTTGGTGGGGTACTTGTATTTTTATTTTTTTTGATAACGTGGGGTACGTGAGTTTTTTTAATTTTAATAACGTGGGGTACATAAGTTTTTTTTTTTTTTTTTTAATTTTAATAACGTGGGGTACTTGAACCTGAATGTCACACATTCAAAATAACAAAAACACCGGAATGCTACAAAATTTGAGACTTTACTGGATTGAGATGCGAACAAATCTCATATTGATTAGAATATAAGAGCATCACAAGTCTATAATGAGAAACATCTCTATTATTAAATTTTTAAACAGACTATAATTATACTATTTGAATAATTTTGAAAAAATTATGATTTTAGTAGATAGTATGCAGATTTATGTTATTTTAGACAAATTTTATATTAATTTTAATTACTTTAATTCTAATTGCTTCCATGTATAATAGTTCATTTTTGTATATTGTTCTTATATGCATCAATTTACTCTTAATTGAACAAAATATAATTAGAATCTATGATTAGTTTCTACATGTGTGTTTTTTTAATAAGACTCGGTCATGTATTTTTAAATTTTTTTTTTTAAGAATATGTGAAAGTTAATAATATTATATTTGTTTAAGTATTTTTTTTTAATTATCATATATTTAAATTATATAATTGGGGTCCAAAATCTCATTTTCGCACTGAAAACCAATCATCTTAGGACCGACCCTCAAGAAATACGCATCCATCAAACTGTATACTACATATAATGTGTATTCAACTCAATTTAATCAGTTAAAAAATTTTGAACTGTAATTTCAATCTTCTATTTGCTTTGCCAAATGGGGTGTTTGGTTTGACTGTTACGTTGCTTAAAAAATAATTCAGGCAAGAATCCTCCAAATATTAAACGGATTTTTCTAAACCAACCTTCAAAAATAATTCAGAGAAGAATCCTCCAAATATTGATAGAGATAATATCTTCTTATTTTGAAAAACGTTTTTTTTTTTTTTTGGAATCTTAAAGCTTATGTTTCATAGACAATGGTTGAAAAATAACTTAGATCACAATCTTACCAACAAATCTTGTTAAGGATAATATCTTCTTATTTAAAAAAATGTAATATCTTTTTTGAAATCTTAAGCACATGTTTAAAAGATATTATCTACCATATCCAGATCTTAAGTACAAACCTCACTGGGAAACATCCAAATGAGTTCTCAGACATCTTAAAAGCAATAATATTGAAGATTATGCACTGCAGCAACGGAAGCCAGCGATGGTGCCGCCGCAGCAATGGACTCCCATAGCTGCCACTGTGACCGATTTTGATCATTCTTGGGCCAAAATCCAGAGAGTGGGCGCCGCAGCAACCAGATCTCGTTGCCACGGCGCCCAGGACGTAAAAAGTCACGGAAGCTGTCTGACAGGCCAATTTTGTAGAAGATAATTTTATTTCCTTGTTTATCTTTGTAAATCTTTTTATCTTTTCCTTAACCTAGTTGCACGTGTATAAATATAGGCATTAAGCCATCATACTAAATGAGAAATACAATTCTTCAAATTGTTTAAGTAAAGAAGAAGTGGTTGGTATATTCTGTCAATTCTGTTAACAAAAAAGATGTAGAGTGCCTAAGATGATCTTTTCTTCTCTATGAGTTCTTCAAGTCTTTATTGTTCTTTCCTTTTCATTAGATTAATTCCAATGTAACTTTGCATCACAATATAAGAGCATGATGAGTTTATAATGAGAAACATATCTATTTATTCAGTATGTTAAATATATCACCACTAGACCCAAAAAATTAAACTATTGGGCGTGAAATAAATTTAAGATTTTATTTTTATTTGATAATTATATTGATTTCTGTAACAGTTACTAAATTTTTTTAACTAATTTTCAATTTTTCTGATGATTGTATATTAAAATTGAATTTTCAATGTCTATCTCAATTTTTTCCTCATTTGCTTCTGCTCTTTAAAAATAAAAACTATATATCTGAGCGGGCGATTAGACTAGGTGAGTGAACAATTTACTTAATTTAGGAGTTTTGGCTACATAGTTCAATCAAACAGTCCACTTAAATAAATTTAAGCCACATGTGGTGTTTTACATGTAAGCACATGTGGCTTGTGTTAGACTAGATCCATGACCGATTCAAGAGAATGATAGCGGAAGCGTACCTGAATCCATGGATGAATGCAACAATTGAGAGTTATGGCCTTCCTTTCCTCTGTAGTTTCACTGTATGAAATCTTCTCAGAAGGGGAGATGAAGATACGTGAAGTTACAGGGAATGGGGACTATAACCCACCCTGATAACTGCTTCAGCAGTTACAAGTTTTATATATTTATAATTTAGCCCCTCAATAAATTATAAATATCAAATGTTAATCTATGCATATATGTAAGTCCATGAGAATATCTTATAACTCTATTATGCCAATGCCTAAACTTTATTAGATCACTTTAATTGGCTAATTATAAATAGCATACACATTTAATTAATTACACGTGTGGTCCCTAATTATTGAATTTATTCCAACAATCTCCCACTGGACCACATATGTAATTCTACAAATGTGTTAAACCTTATGAGCTCCAAAAATTGCTATCATAAATAGAGTACCTTAACGATCTCGTCCATTAACTATATCAATATTGGATCAAAGCGGTTTTCGTCACATTTATCGTAACTAAACCCATCAATGGTCACAAATATTAATACAACTAAATGACATAGATCAACCATGGATGCATAGCATGGAAATTATATAGTGTGATCTGTACATATCTATTCCAACTAGTCCTACCTTACTTTAGTGAGATCAAAACTTTAACTCAATATAACAGAGTGAAATTAACTTATTTTCCTTATTTCTGATCAGAAAATATCCAAAATACTTGAACAATATATCCATAAAACTATAGATAGAGCAGCACAAAATTACTCAAACTCCCACTAAAATGACATATCCTGGTATAGGATAACACCCTATGAGCGGTATGCTCATGAAAGACCTTGAGTGATAATTCTTTTGTAAGTGGATCCACTATTGTAGAGTTTGACTGAATGTGCTCTATTGATATATGTTCACTCTGTTTCTTTCCTTCACAACTAGGAACATACAAGCTCCTATTGTTATTAAAATATGGCATTACTAATTATTTATCACGATAAATTTTGAGTGGTCTTTCAACACTCTCTAAAAAATGTGACCGTGATAAATATTCAAAACCATATTCAATCATTAGATGCCTCATATTTTGCTGCCTTAATAAAATAAATTATGAGTGTCTATTTGACATTTCCCCAAAACTTAGATCCACCAGCTAATATATAAATATAACCTTAAAATGGATTTCCTACTGTCTAGGCATCTATCAAAATTAGAGTCGGAATACCAAATGATCTCTAACTTATCCGACCTCTTATATGTGAGCATATCATCTTTAGTTCTCTACAAATACCTCATAACCCACTTGGGTGCCTTCTAATGATCCATACAAGGGTTACCAAATATTGTACGCAGTATCCAAAGACGTACATATCTGAACATACATTAGACTCTTTACTTCTAAAGAGTAAGAATCTTTTGTATTTCCTTAACTGCAAAATTGCTTTTCGAGCACTTATTGAGATTAAAATTATCTCCTTAAATATACCATTTCTTGAGGTTGTTGAGTTTGTTCCTCGGGAATAATTATACCAACATAAAATCGGTATCCTTATAAGTTTCTTTATCCTCAATTATCTTTAACCTTATTTCTTCCCCAAACTCAACTTCCTAAAAAATGTTGTAAATCCCATCTCCAAAAAAAATTTCCTAAATGTGGGATCATAAAATATATACCCCTGGATCATTCAGCATAACCAACAAACACCACAAAAAAATTGAGCAAAGGCGGCGAAATTTTTCGCCGCCTTTGCCCTGAATTTCGCCGCTTTAGGATTTAGCGGCGAAAAATAATCGCCGGGATTTTTCGCTGGAAAAACCCCGTCGAAAAAGCCTATACCAGCGAAATACACATTTCGCTGGTATAGGCTATGCCAGCGAAACACAAGATTTCGCTGGCATAGCCCCAAAATTGGGGCAGCCCTTGAAGGCTATGCCAGTAAATTAATTTATTGGCATAGGCAAAGCGCCAATTTACTGGCTTTGCCTACCAATAATTAATCTATGCCAGTAAATTAATTTATTTGGCATATATATGCCAATTTACTGGCATAGGTATATAAAAATATATATATATATGTATTATCTATGCCGGCGAAATTCGCCGGCATAGCCCCTGTTCAATATTGAAAATGTTTTTGTTCCAAAAGTACAATTTTTCCTGTTCATTGCACTTTATTCAATAAAAAAAAATCATACGAAAGTTAAAGACATCAAAATTGAAAAATATTAAAACATATATAATAAAATAATCCATAAAGTACTAAGACATAATCTCTAAAGCACAAAACAAATATATACAAGTGTTTTGAGTCATAATCTCCAAAACATATCACAATATCCTAGCTAGGCGGAGTCTGCGTAAATGTAGAAAAGTGGTTTCTCATCTCTAAAAGATCACGTCTAAGCTCTGAATAATTATCTTTCATCTCGTTGTATTTGCTTGTAAGTTCTTTGTTCTCTAACACGAGCTGATCGACCCTCGGATCTTCAACAAAGCGTGTTCGGCCCCCACGTGAATGAGAAGACACCCTATGATGTGCAGGTCCCGCCCCTAAACCTTTTATATATCCCGAACGATATCCTCGAACTCTCTCAATGATCTCATCTTCAGTTAGGCGAGGTTGGACAACTCCGTCCACCTCCACCTCAGGGGCAACAAGCAAATCACACATCGCGCCCTGCACAATAAAAACAATACTTTAGAATACAACTAATACTTTAAAAGCTAATTACACACATTCTTTACAATTTACATAACACGTTCTTTAAACAATAAAACGAACACTGTATAATATTGTCACGACCCGACTCGATGTAAAACACATAAAGCAATTCGCAACTGAAACTCAAAGTTTTTACAGAAAATTCGCGTGGATCCATTTGTATTTAGAACAAACCAAAACCTGTTTACAAGTCCCATAACAGAGAAAGATATAAAACACGCAAACATAAGTATTTTCACAATTCACAACCACCAAACACAAGTTTAAATACCAAAAGACTAGCTCTTTCGAGCACCGGACACAACCATAATATGTACAAATCAAAAAGGCTAAAAAAAAACTAGTAGGCGCCTAATCCATTTCTTTGCTAAATGAGGGAAAATGAACTTAAATGAGAGAAATGGAAAAGTCTTAGATGCCCTCTATGCTATGTTCTTAAGGAAGACCGTCCCGAGCTCGTTAATTCCGTTTCGAAAGTTATCTAACAAAGGCTAATTATATTATATTAACCAAAACTACTTATCTTACATAATCTTCCTTCGCCGCATCATTGATCCAATCACCCTTATCATTTGTATGCGTGACTCAAAGAGATCAATTTGATTGAACTCTTCTTCATGATCTTCATCTTCCGCTTGCTAAAATCAAAACAATACAAGTTATATTATATAACATAACTTAAGCAATGTTTAATTATTAAGTAATATAAAAATTAACTTACATGATCCGTCATGACTCGCACATGTGATCTCGAGCCCGTTTTGTGATTATATTTCATTTTCCCCCGATTTTCAACATTAGCCTCAGACGTGGCCTACAACACAATCAAAGTAAGGTTACGATATGTGTTTTGTAATATAAACGATAATAATGAAAATGCTAATATTTATGTGCTTACCTTAAACTTAGGAGTCTCCCACATATCACATAAAAAAATCCAATCATCTAAGTTCTCCACTTGTGCGTGCTTCTTTACTCGGGCTACTTGAATGCCGTCTTTGTCTTTATTATCCTCATAATGTCTATGCAACTTTCCACGAAACTCGTTCAATGCGTTTGACATTTTGTGATTGAGGTACACATTCACCGCCTCTCGAGTTGGGTCAAAAATGAAGTTATCCTACATAAGTGTACACAAAATTACCTTGAATTCATATTTTACAAAACTAAGAATACATTCATTCATATTACACTGAAAGTACTTACCAAAAGTCGATGAACTATATTGTCCTTATCTGCTTCAGTCACATACTTCCACTTCACGATATGTCGAATGGGAATGTATGTACGACAAAGAACACCAATTTCGTTGATGAAATACGTGGCATTGGCGCCGATTGGAACACATAATTTGTCGGGGATGTCCACAGGTAGCTTCCCTCTATTGTCCCGAACCGCTTGAGCAAGTGCTAGACTCTTAGATGGCCCTCTAAACTTCGGTGCCTGTGAACCTGTTAAAAAAATCACTAAAATAATACAAACTATGAAAATATGATAAATTCATGCATAAAACACGATGTAACGAACCTGAAGCAGGTTGACTACCTCCAGCCTCATGATCATTCTGCGTGCTAACTATCGGTACTGCACTCTTACGTGTCTTACATGGACCATGAGGAGGCCTGTATGTGTAAAAAAGTTTAACTCACTTTATATACATGTAATGTAAGAAATCCTAAACCATAAAATCTAATATTACCTCACATAATCTAGTCACTAAAATCAGATTCTGATGTTATTATGTCTTCAACTTCTTCCTCATTAGAATCATAATCATCTTCATTAGCATCATCTATACAATTAGTATTACCAATTGCTCGGTCCATAACTTCAACATTAATCAACTCGGGTGGTACGTCATTTTCGAAAGCGTGACATCATCTGTAATATCAACCACTTCTGTCTCAAGTGGTTCAATATTTATATCATATTCTTCATTCTCTTCATCACTATCCACTTCTGGAACGTCCCAAACTCTTTTTGGTTTCAAAGGTTGAACCACTCGCCATTCATCACCATACTTAATGTCTTCCAAGTATAACACGTGTTGAGCTTGGTTGGCAAGAATAAAGGGTTCGTTGACATACCACCGACGAGATAGATTAATAGAAATGCATCCTAAGTCATTATGAACTCTATTGGATGATGTGTCTATCCATTCACAATTGAATATAATAACTTCATTTTGCCCTACATATGTACATGTTAAAACTTCACTTAGCAATCCATAAAATGTTATAGAACCTGTGTCGTGCTCCCCTGGAACTGAAACACCACAACTGCTAGTTATATGAGCACTTGAACGGTCTAATGTGTGAAAGCGCAATCCGTTTACACAACATCCACTATAAGAATGAGCTCGATTATCGGGTCCTAGTGAAAGTGCAAACAAATCCTCACTAATTTTGCCAGCACTGCGTAGTTCTCGGGCCTACGACATACTCATATGATTAGGATAAATATAGGTTATATATATATATATAATATTATTGCAAAACACTTTCTTACATGAGTTTTGAACCATTCTGGAAATTGTCTCTCTTGACGTGTGTATATATTTATGTTTGATCTTTCCGTTTGAAGTATATCAAAATGTTTCCTATTATAGAAAGATAATCAATTTCGGAAACCGTACATATTCATAGATTTTTCAAAATATCACTATAGGTTTGAAGAATACGCACCGAATAAATGGTTCAACTTCGTCACAGTTGTTTAATATGTACCAGTGTACCTTGTTCATTTCATCTCGTGAAAGTTGTCGAAATCCGATCTTCCAAATGGACGAGCTTGAAGTCTAAAAACGAAACATCCCGATTTGCACGAATGAGTGATGCTCTTTCATCGTTTCGTCAACCCTATTATACCTTGTCTCAATGTTTTCCAAATACATTGAACAAAAAGCGATTGACTCGTTTAACACATATGCCTCAAAGAATAGATCCTTCGGTCGGGAATTATTCCGACATATTGTTTTAAGGTTCTAAGACTTCGCTCTATCGGGTACATCCAACTATATGTAACAGCCCGACTATTTTGGCTTCATATGGCAAATGAACACACAAGTGAACCATCACATCGAAAAATGCCAGGAGGAAATATCCGTTCAAGTTTGCATAAGATAGTGACAATGTCTCGGTCCAACCTATCCGGATCTTCAACCCGAATAACTTTCGAACACAAAGAACGGAAAAAATTACTAAACTCGGTAATAACACGATCTATGTTCTTGTCCACAAAACACCGAACAGCTAGTGGTAAGAGACGTTGCAATAGAACATGTGAATCGTGACTCTTAAGTCCATATAATTTTCCAGATTCCACATTGACGCAACGAGATATGTTTGATGCAAAACCATCAGGGAATCTGACACCTTTCAAAAATTTACATGCTTGAACTCTTTCTTTTGAAGACAAGGTAAATGATGCCAAAGGTTTTATAAACTTGTTACCGACCTTGCATACGTGCAACTCTTTCCTTATTTTCAAATCTTGTAAATCTAACCGTGCCTTTAAAGTATCTTTGTTTTTCCCATCTATCGAAAATAATGTCCCTATCAAGTTATCACAAACATTCTTTTCGATATGCATGATATCTAACTTGTGGCGTAAAAGTAGGGATGACCAGTATGGGAGAGTAAAAAATATACTCATCTTCTTCCAATTATGGTTACTTTCAGGTTGTTTTCGCTTTTTGTCAACGTTGATAGGATTCTTCCCTGGTCTAACAAATTGTAAACGACTAACTTCAGATAGTATCTCAGAACCAGTCTTAACCCTAGGTTGATCGCGTAACTCCTGGAAACCATCATGCAACTTACTTCTACGCATTACATGATCTAATGGTAGATATCGTCGATGACCCATATAACAAATTTTACTTCGCAACCCTCGTGAAGATGTATCATCTAGGCATAAAGGACACGCCTTATATCCTTTAGTACTCCATCCTGACAAATCACCATATGCTGGAAAGTCATTAATCGTCCACAAAAGTGCAGCATGCATTTGAAAATATTCAGATTTTGAACTATCAAATGTTTTAGTCCCCTCATTCCACAACTCGTACAACTCCTCAATCAAAGGCTCTAAAAACACATCAATATCTTGACCCGGTGATTTAGGACCTGGGGATAAACAATGACATAAAGAAACTAGATTCTTTCATACACTTCCAAGGAGGTAAGTTGTACGGAATTAACATAACCAGGCCACATCTTGTAAGATGTACTCATGTTACCTGGAAGGATTAAAACCATCTCGACGCTAGAGCCAAACGCACGTTTCTTGGATCGAGCGCAAACCATGGATATATTCGGTCAAAATGTTTCCATCCTTGTGCATCGATGGATGGCGAAGCACACCATCTGTTTCCATTCTCTTATCTTTATGCCATCGCATATCGGATGCCGTGTGTTTAGAAGCAAACATACGTTGCAACCTAGGCTTAATTGGGAAGTGACGCAATACTTTATGGGGTACTTTCTTACGCTTCTCACCAAACACCTCTTTATAGCGTGATTCTCCACACACCAGGACAATGCTCACAATTAGCAAACTCTTTCCTATACAATACACAATCATACTTGCATGCATGAATTTTTTCATAACCTAAACCCAATCCATTGAGCATCTTTTTACTAGAGTAATAGGACCCCCGAATCTGGAATCAAGTGGCAATGCCTCTTTCAATAGTTTGAGAAGCATATCAAAAGACTTGTTGCTCCATTTATTCAATACTTTTATATGCATCAGTTTCACCAAAAAATTAAGAGCAGAAAACCTTGTGCAACAGGGGTATAATTCTTTTCCAGCTTCACCTAATAAATGTGAGAAATCATTGTCTGTGGAACTATCATTCTCAACATTCTCATGTAAAGGACCTCGTATATCCTGAATAACTTCATACATTTCACTTACTCTCCCATCATCCAAATGTCCCCCTAAATTCTCATCAGCGTGTGATGTACTTCCGACATAGCTCGTGCACCCCCTAATATCGCTTGCTCTCCATGCAATACCCACCGAGCGTATGTCTGGAGACATTCCATTAATATAGAGATGTCTCTCTATGCTATCAATTTCCCCAAATACAGTGTTCACACATTTCATACAAGGACAACGAACCCTCCCATTTTCATTGACAACAGTCCTCGCTACCTCTAAAAAACACTTGATCCCCTTAACGTATTCCGCACAAAATCTGTCTCTAAGTACTATCCAACTCCTGATCCATAACCGAGGAGGTAATAAAGTTAGGTATGCTACTTAATTAACGTGGCATAATAAACTATAAATCTAAACTATGACTATGATAACTAAGAAAATAGATTCTTAAAAATAATAGTCTAGAAGTTTATTTGTTACTAACTTTATGCATGAACAATGAAATAGAGTATAAGACATTATTTGTGGCTAACTTTGCTGCAGGTTAGCCACACCCAAAGTTTATGCACAAACAATGAAATAAAGAATAACAAATTATGTGTGGCTAACTTTGCTGCAGGTTAACCACACACAAGGGTTATGCATGAACAATGAAATAAAGTATAATAAATTATGTGTGGCTAACTTTGCTGCAGGTTAGCCACACACAAGGGTTATGCATGAACAATGAATTAAAGTAAAACAAGTAAAATATAACAATTCTAAATTATCTATATAGAAATAACAAACATAATATAATAGTCTATTATAATTAGGTCTACTGATTACTTGAAAACTTACCTATCATTGCTCGCCATGTTCGTTGTTTGCCCAAATATACTTAGTTTCTTCAACTACAAATGTAAAATATAAATAAACAAACATTATGGTTAATCATAACAATGAAAAAACACAAGATAAAGAACATGTAATAAAATGAATTGATCAACAATATTGAACTCAACAAAGATAGCATAAATGTCATGGAATTAAAAAAAATAGAACATTTATTTTCAAAACTATGAACTTGAACAAATATGGAAAATGAATAACTCAAAATAAACACATCAATACAATGAAATTTTAATCATTTGAACAATAATTATTCTTTGTAATCATACATTTAGTTAAAAATTACAAAAACTCAAAAATAAATTCAAGCCCTAACTTTTGAAATTGGAGAGAAAACTTCAAAAAAATAACCCTAACCTATATAATACTATCCTAAAATGAAATATAGGAAGGAAATTGGAAGAAAACTAACCACAAATCGGAAGATATCTCGCCGGAAAGCTCCCTGCCGCTGCTGACCGCCGAAGAGAGGGGGAGGGAGAGGGAGAGGCTGGGGGGAATTTTTGTGAGGGAGAGGGGAACAGCTCGCTCCAGCGAGCTGTTTGGGATTTAATCCCAGGGGCAAGGCCAGCGAAATTAAATTCGCTGGCTTTGCCCCAACGAGACACGCGTCTCGTTTAAGAGACGCGGGTCTCGTTTAAGTCGTAAAGCCGGCGAATTTCGCCGGCTTTATGACTTTATTTATAAAAAAAAAAAAAAAAAATTAAAGGCCATGGAAATTTTTAATTTCGCTGGCATAATTTCATGCAAAGCCGGCGAAATGTTATATTTTCGCCGGCTTTGCTTTATTTTTAATATTTTCCAGCGAAATTTGTTTAAAGTAATATATACCGGCGAATTAAAATTCGCCGGCATAGGTTCGCCGGTAAAAATGTAATTTCTTGTAGTGAAACTACTTATTGTTTTGGAGTCCAATTTATTTTCATATGGCCTGTAAGGCCTCAACTTTGTTGGACACCCCAAATATGAATTAGAGAGAACAAGTAAACCATGCTCACATTATACTTTATCATTATAATATCAATAAATTCAAGAATGGCAATTCCCATCTCAAGGTACCGGGTACATCATTAATATCAAGTCTTTGGACAGTAATACTAATTGTAAATGGTATCTTGATACGTGATAACAATATTGACAATAAGTTCATGTCAAATAATAAAACTATCTTTGGATCGATTTATTATTTACATGCAAATGACTTTAAAATCGTCACATATTTACCACAAAGCGTGTATGCAATTCTGCCAAACATTAACCTTCCTTTGGGCCGGTTAATACTCACATGAATTCACATACACCTTAAACTTTTAACATCTTTCATGAAAAAATTTACACAAGAGAGGTTACTTTGGCAACATCTTGTTTCAATTAATTCAATTGAAAATGTTAAACATCCTTAATATATATGCCAAATTTTGAATTTTTGATACTCAAAATAGTTATATATTGTATAACTGAATATATATAACTAAGAAACCATATAAATAAGACATGGGTCATAAATATCATAATATCATGAGTATAAAATTTCATGACTTACCCATAATCAAATTTATTAACTTGATGTGTATATACTTTAAGTCAATCCTTTCAAATTAACTCATTAGTACCTCAATTCATGGCTACCAAAATGATTGATCAAATTCCAAAACACATCGTATGAATACATAATGAATGTATAAAAATTCCATGATAGCCACTGAATGTCCCTTTTAATTTACTTTAATTTATGGCCATTAGTGCGAATGCATAGGAAACAAATAGGCCAAATTATTTCCCGAATTCAAAATGGGTATATATATGCCTTCTGTCATCAATAACAAAATATATATATCTTCACACATGTAAAATTGGATCTGTTCAGTGTTCACATCATAGCAATTCCCAACACAAGCCGAAACCGCTTTTCTGTTTTAAATCACAAGCAATTTTTTTTTTTTTTTTAACTGAATGATTTATTGTCATTTAAAATAGTAATAATGATAACTCCAATGAACACCACAACAACTGTACGATCAGATCCCTTTTTTTTTTTTTTTTTAAAAAAAAAAAAACTTAATCCAAATTCAAAACCAAAGTGAAACAGATTTGGTACAAAGTCCAAAATCTATAGTTCCAATTCAAATGAATCAATGGTTAATTGAAATTTCAAACTCGATCTAAAGAAATTCATTGAATCATAAAATAGAATCCATAACTTTGATCGAAATATAAAATTCAATCAAAACATTTGAACCATTAATATTAAATTCAAATGGAACTAAAATTATGTTCATATCAAATGAATCAGTTTAACCGATATAAATATTTAACCAAAAATAATTAAATGGGTCATGATTCGTTTGCATATACACATGAACAAAGAACAAAAATTGTTCAAATACACACCAAATCAATTTGCAATATTTGATCAGAATGGCCAGAAGATATACACATTATCATCTTAATAATATAATGAATATAGTATTAGCAGTACGAGTGGCGTAGATTCCTTAATGGAAGTGAATTTCCCAAATAGCATACTGACGAAATTCAAAGCATATAATAATTGAAGTGGAAAACTTAAATCCTTCATTCCACAGATTTGAATTTCATTTATGCGCAAGATTTGATTTTTCATTTAAACCGAAGCCAATGATCTCCAAAAACTCAACCAAAATCTTACTTCATCGAACCAAAATGCCGTATCACGTTTCAATACAGAGCAAAACAGACCAAATCAATTTGAATGAATTAAGAGTTTTTATCAAATTGTGATAATTTTGGAGAATTCAATCAAAATCAAATCTTGATAAAAAGAACTTAGAATTAATTCTCAAGAATCAACCATGGGAAGGCTCGATACCACTTGTTGGGAGATTTCTAAATAGCCCATGGACCGATTCAAGAGAAAGCGAAGATAATACCGAAAGACCAGAATGCGGAGCGTCACTTACTTCTTGAATGAATGGGCGATCACCAAACGGCTATAGATCTTCCAATTCCTCTGTAGTTTCACCGATCTCTTTTGAGAGAAAAACTTTTCAGAAGGGGAGATGAAGATACGTGAAGTTACAGGGAATGGGGACTATAACCCACCCTGATAACTGCTTCAGCAGTTACAAGTTTTATATATTTATAATTTAGCCCCTCAATAAATTATAAATATCAAATGTTATCTATGCATATATGTAAGTCCATGAGAATATCTTATAACTCTATTATGCCAATGCCTAAACTTTATTAGATCATTTTAATTGGCTAATTATAAATAGCATACACATTTAATTAATTACACGTGTGGTCCCTAATTATTAAATTTATTCCAACAGCTTGTGTATTATTTCGAAATAAATTTAAGTATTATTTCGAGAAAAAAGAAGTGGATGTAAATAACCACTTCATCCAAGGATTGGGAGAATTTGCTGTGAATGAGCATAACCTGATAACAGGCAGAAAGTTATATGGCGAGAAAACTTATACCCTTCTGTTAGGAGCTACCTGATAGAGGTTCATCCTCGTACTACTACGCCATTGTTTTTGTTGACAAAGGTTCTCGCTATCTCGGTAGGCTTGAACGTATCAACACTAGGAAGCCAAACGTTTTGGGTGAATGATTCAAGGAAGCTTGTTTGTGTGTGCTTGTTTATGTATGTTTGTGTGTGTTCTATTTCTAATATTGTTGTGTTTTAGGGGGCGTTTGTTCCGGTTTTGCATAAGATTGAGATGTATTAGACGAGATAACTGTGCTTGGTTTTAGATGGTATTTGAATAATAAAATTATATTATAAAATAAATTTTCTCTTTCCTCTTCTCTCATTAATGTAATGGGTTGATGGAACGTCCTACGTGTTTTGAAAATTTTCTAAACCCCATGGAAGGTATGAATCCCCATGGGGTTTGGATCCACTTTCTCTATTGACAAAACAAACATGAGATGAAGATGAAAATATCATGGATTTGGCTTTGGTAAAACAAACATGAGATGGGGTGAAATTACCATGAGGTTTGAATCCCCATATCCTAACACTTAAAACAAACACCCGTTATTTATTATATAATAAAATGGTCTAGTTTCATTTGTTTTTCTTTCCTACTATTATTTGTGTTTTTATTATTTCATTTGATAACGGGAAGACCAGTTGATAGGTTTTTTAAAATTAAAGTATCATATATAATTTATAATAAAAATAAAGTTTTAATTAGTAAAAGTAAAGGTGGATGCATAGGGAATTGTTTAAAATTGCAAAATGAAACTTTTTAAAATTCACGTCGATTATTTTATGAAAAAAGAGAATGGTCCCCATATTTGGCTATCATTTCATTTTTTTTTTTGAAAGTATTTGGCTATCATTTCTATATGATTTAAATTTGACTATAGTACAATAATCTATTATTGGGGCCGCGTGTCTTATTATAATTTTCCATATTTGGCTATAGTATTTTATCCACCCAAAATTGAATGAGTGAACTTTCTATATGGAGACAATTAATTTGTGGGGCCGACCTTATTGTTGTCACTTGTCGGGAAAAAAATTTAAAGATTTCAATGTCATCTCAAATTTTTTTTTTTCAATTGCTTCTGCTTTCTTCTTAAAAGAAAAAACCCTCTACATCTGAACGGGGTATTAGACTAGGTGAGTGACAATTTACTTAATTTAGGAGTTTTGGCTACATAGTTCAAACAAACTACTTAAATAAATTTTTAGACGAGTCAAAATTCAAATACCGTACTTATAAAATACCCATCCATTTGAGTGTACACCACATATAATGCGTAAAATAGTATATGTAATTTAAAACTAATCATTCAAACTCAATTTAATTAGATTTAATTTTTTGAACTGTAATTTCAGTCGCTTTTCTATTTGCTTTGCAAAATGGTGTGTTTCCCACCTCTTGGTTTGACTGTTACGTTGCTTTAAAAATAATTCAGACAAGAACCCTCCAAATTGATAAAGATATATTTTAAAAAATGAAATAATTTTTTTTTGGAATCTTAAAGCTCATGTTCCATTGACAATGGTTGAAAAATAATTCAGATGACAATCTTACCAATCTTGTTAAGGATAATATATTCATATTAAAAAAAAAATACAATATCTTTTTTGAAATCTTAAGCTCATGTTTAGTAAGATATTATTGTAAGAAATTATTGTGATTCAAATGATAATTAGTAACGGTTTAATATTAAATTAATGATTGAATTCATTTAATTATTGTTGGAAGAACTCATCTCTTTAAAGTGTCTATTGACTCCAAATGAAAGGTTATGACTCTTTTAATCGTTATGTCTTTTGATGGAAAAGACATAACTATACAAGGTATCTTTTATCTTCACACCTCTTGATTCTCTATAAATATGAGTCTTGTTCATCTCTCAACCGAACTAAGATTAACATTATTATTGTGTACATGCTTTATCGATGTTGTGCGATTATAGTGGGTGATAGAGAGAGAAACTCGGACTCATCTACACTGATATTGTCTAATGCATTTGTCGGGTTTACCATGAAAAACGGTATGTTTAATCTATGTTCTATTTATGTTATAGTGAAAATCATGACTTCCAAACATCATGGGAATTAACAATTCATGTTATTAAATTAAAATCTTACATGTGGTATCAGAGCCAGGTTTATGTTGATATGTGATATGAATCAGTCTTTTAGCTTTGATGGGCTTTTCTATTCTAGCCCTATGAGGAACTCTCCCTGGCCCAGCCCATGAAGCTGTTTAGTTTTCTGTTTAGCTCAAACAGATTCCAGAAAATGTCATGTGGGTTACATCTAGTGTGCTGTCAAGTGGCTTCCAGCTGTTAATCTGTTTTGGCTACGTGGAGTTTTGAGAGCCATATGGTTAAAGAGATAAAAATACATTGTATTCGAGATGCTTCGTTTTTCATTTTTTAATTACTTCTTTGTTGAAAAACTCTCTCTTGAGCTCTCTATGTATAATTCTGGGTTTCTGTAAGAAGATCAAGTTTAAAAGAAACTTGGATCTTGCTTGATGTATGAGTTATGAGATTTGAAGGGAGAGTTTTGAGTGTTCTTGTAATCCTGGTGAACAATCTGATTTAGTGCATGGCTGAGGGGATTCTCTTCAGCAACTGGATGTAGGCCCTTCTGGTCGAACTAGTATAAAATTCTCTGTGTCATTTCTTCCTTTTCTCTCTTGATCTGTTTGATTAGTCTTAGAAAGTTAGGTTAAAGTAACAACAATTGGTATCTGAGCTTGCAGAAGGTTTTCTCGTTGATTCAGAAAGAAATCAAAGAATGATCAAAGATCGTGTGTCTGAATGGCGATGAAGGTTGAACTTCACATGTTTGATGAAACTGGTGATTTTGGCTCCTGGAGAAAGAAGATGAAAGCCTCTGGTAAACAAGGATCTTCATAAAGCCATTGAAGATCCAACCTTACCTATAACCATGACTGCTCTTGAGAAGTCTGAATTGCAACTGAAGACGTATTCAGTGATAATCCTGCATCTGGAAGATGCAATTGTGAGACAAGTAGATGGACTAGATATTGCGTATGAAGTCTGGGAAAAGCTGGGAGAAATCTATCTCTCAAAGTCTCTTTCAAACAGAATCCTTTTGTAAGAGAAGTTTTTTGGATTCAAGATGGAAAACTCCAAATCCCTTGAACAGAATCTAGACGAATTCAAGAAGATTACCATCACACTTGCATCTGTTGATGAAGAAAAGATAGGAGATGAGAGCAAAGCAATCATCATCTTAAACTCACTGAATGATTCTTACAGAGAACTCAAGTCTGCTATAAAGTTTGGCAGGACCACAATCACCATGGATGAGGTAATTTCTTCTCTTAGATCTTGGGATCTAGAATTTAAGGCTAAGGAAAATTTAAATACAAATCAAGCAGAATGTCTTAACATAAGGGGTAGTGTGACGACCCGACTTAAATAAAAGTCCAGGACGCGAGCACGTAACGGAAACGAACAGATTAAACCTTAAAACTTATGAATTAACAAAACATTCGAAATTTCGGCATGATGTATACGTAAATTCACAAACCCAAATTCATACATCAACCTGTTTAATAACAACATCGGCTCGTCGGCCGGCTTAGAATATCACACAAGATCAAAATTCAAAACAGCAATGTTTGGTGCACCAGTTCAAAACATTATACAAAACATAATATGTACATAAGGTTTTAATTTTTTTTATACTCCAAAACATAAACATGACTTTCAGAAAACGTTCTCAAAACCCATGGCTCGCGTGACTGTAGGCCAATCCAAAAGTCTTCATCTCGAGCTATCAATGAGCACCACTTGCCGCTCCACGCCCTCGTCCCCGAGCATTACCTGAAAGGTGATATAGAGCACCTTTGAGCATGACACTCAGTGAAAACAAAAGAATATGAACGGTGATACAGAAATGATCATAGTTAAATGTATAAAGAGTAATGACATGCTTAAAAATGTAAAACAAATAGAATAAATGCAATGCGAATGGATGGTGTCAATTAAGCACAAGTTCTCTAACAAACACTTTCGTCAAACCGTTACCATATCACACTTATCACAATTACCATCCTCTTTAATTTCTCAAGCCATGCCATCTCAAATCCGGCGTCTTACTACGCCCCAAGTTACATGATCAATCATCATCCGAGCGGTAGCTCATCTCAATTTCGAGCTATCTCAACGTCACTAGCAGCCGGGCCATGCACTATATAGCACACTGGAGCTCATCACCTTTCCACGGTAACCACGTGTAACGTCCAACACCCATACACCGTTACACGGGTTAATCACATCTCCACCACGGTAACCACGTATAACGTCCAACACCCATACACCGTTACACGGGTTACAACCCCATGGCCACATGTCGAAAGTATGAAATGCATGAATGATGTGTTATGAAATGTAACGACTTGTCATGCTTTCTTACAATTCTTAACAAAGTATTACTTCCCGCTCAACGAGCATACGTAAAGCCATGCCTCTAAGCAATACATAACAATGTCATGCTATATGACTTGTTCAAATATGCACAATAAGCATATAATTAATTTCCAGCAAAAGCAATACTACATCCATGATATCTCAATCGCTTTATTACCGAGCATAATCAAAATCATGCTAAAATCATATAAGAATATTCCCAAATAAGCTTATAACCCAATCATGGACTAAAATATAATGAACAAGTAGGCAAGTATTTCTAGCTCATGTGGTAAGTAGAGGCAAAGTTCAAGTAGTCATGTTTAACTAGCCAATTCATAGGTAAATCATGCTCATGTGGACATATATGCATTCTCTATCTCATTTGGTATATTCATACAAGTTACATAATCATATATCTCAAGGTAGATATATTTAAACAAGCAAACATATCAATTTAACTCAATTTTGCAAACAAGAGTAGTCAATTTATGCATTTCCGCTCTTTCGACTTTTACGACGAGTCAAGCATGAATCTCGCCCCTCATTACTTTCACAAGTCCACTCCTTAATCAAACATGAGTCCAAGTGACTCCAAATCATCCATGACAACAAATCAATCCACAACCACACCAAGCATTGAAACAAATCGGCAACACCCTTCAGATTCTTTGTGTTCTCACCTTTACCAATTTAGGAACCAACTTGTTTAGGATTGTCTTCCTCCTACAACAAACCATTGTAAACATATTTGAGTTCAAAAAAATGATATAGCCTCAGCCCATAATCATCAAACTCAAACCCAACCCTTAAGAACACAAACAACCCAAAACTAGCTAAAAATGAACTAGTTTTTAGGCCAATTTTGGAAACCTTTCATTAATCATTCCCTCCTTCCAAGTTGTTTTTCATGTGACATATATACATATATACATATACACACACATACTTTCCAGAATTTAAGAATTTCAAAGTAAAACAAAAGAAAACCACATTTTAGAGAAACTAGAAATTCCAAAATTGTTTACACTTCAAATCCTCCCACCTCCTAATATATGTTTAAAGTCTCTTTTCATCTTTCCTCTGCTAACGAGCCCTCCATCCAATAAATTTTACCAATAAATCCTTTTCCCTAACTTAACCATGATTAAACTAACTATGGTTAACCATCAAAATTCAATTAAGTAGAGATATTAACTTTTTAAGGATTTAATAAATTACCCAAGCATGCTAAATCAAATAAATTCCTTATTTAATAAAAATTACAAACCCGGGCCCTTACAGGTAGATCTGTAGATATAAATAAGAAGTGGAGAGGGAAATCAAGATCCAAGTCAAGAGGAAACTTTAAAAATGTCAAATGCTACCAGTGCAATGAAATGGGACACATTAGAAGGTTTTGTCCTAAAAGAAACAATAACAAGAATCCAAACCATAATAACAATTCTGGGAATAATGTAGAAACTGACAAGACTGATCAGGGAGATGCTCTTGTAGTAGAAGTTCTTATGGTAGACAATAAGGCCCCTAGAAATGAGTGGGTCATGGATTCTGACTGTACCTTTCACATCACACATCACAAAGACTGATTTATAGAACTAAAGCTCATGGATGGAGGATCTGTCCTTCTAGGAGATGACAAACCTTGCAAGGTTAGAGGGATAGGAGAGCTTAAAATTAAAACCAAAGATGGACCAATAAGACACCTAAAAGATGTAAGATATGTCCTTGAACTGAAAAGAAACTTAATCTCTCTAGGAACCTTAGAAGAGGAGGGAATGACTTTCCAAGGATGGAAACCTAAAGGTGATCAATGGGTCTATGGTGTGGATGAAAGGAAATAGAGTCAATAGATTTTACATTCTAGAGGTAGAGACAGTAACTGGGCTTGCTTCTAATACAATTGGGGAAAAAGAAAACCACACCCAACTATGGCATAAAAGACTAGGCCACATAAGTGAAAAGGGTCTTGTAGAGTTAGCTAAACAAGGTATCCTAGATAATACCAAAATCTAGAAACTTCATTTCTGTGAAAGTTGTGTCTTAGGAAAATCAACTAGGGTCAGTTTCTCCAAAGGGCAGCATACTACTAGTGGACCTCTGAACTATGTCCACTCTGATCTGTGGGGACCCTCTAGCAACCCCTCCTTAGGTTCAAGTAGGTACTTTATGACCATTATAGATGATTTTCTAGGAAGGTTTGTGTGTTCTTTCTGAAACACAAATCTGAAGCTTTTATTAATTTCAAAACTTGAAAAAAGTCAGTCGAAACCCAAACTAGTAGAAAAGTCAAAACCTTAAGAACAGATAATGGCCTAGAATACCTAAGTGAGGAATTTAATCAATTTTGTAGGGATGAAGGGGTTACTAGACACAAAACTGTAAGACTAACCCCTCAGCAAAATGGTTTTGCTGAGAGGATGAATAGAACCATCCTAGAAAGGGTTAGATGCATTATGATCACTGCTAGTCAACCAAAGAGATTTTGGGTAGAGGCTGTTAAAACAGTCTGCTACTTGATAAATAAAAGCCCCTCTTCTGCTCTAGGTTTTAAGACTCCCCAAGAGATGTGGACTGGCACCCCTCCTAACATTAACCACCTTAGAACCTATTATTAAATAATTCTAATTTGTTTAATTAATTATTTTGGGCCAATTTCAATTGGGTTCATTAATCTAATTGGACTTGAAACTCTCTCTTAAATTAATAAGTCCAACTTAATTAATTAATTTATTAATTAACGTTTAAATAAAATATTTTATTTAAACAATTAATAATATTAATATTTTCTCTCGACTAAATATTATCAAATTATACTTAATTATTAATTTCCATTTAAATAATTTTCATTATTTAAATAATTAATAATAAATAATTTAATTATTAATTTCCATTAAATAAACTCATTATTTAATGAATAATTTTATTGATAATATTTTATTATTAATTTCCATTCAAATAAAATTAATTATTTAAACAATTAATAACTGTTACTTAATTTCAAATTATTAACTACCATTTAAATATACTCAATATTTAAATAATTAATAATGTCTAATTAATAATATTTCATTATTAATTTCCTGTTTAAATAAACTCATTATTTAAACAATTAATAATGTTTATATTAATTACCGTTTAAATATACTCAATATTTAAACAATTAATATTGCCTATTTAAGTAATTCACTTTACTTAAAATTTCCATTTCTTCTACTTGATTTCGCGACTACGATATTTGGGCTAGCATAGGGACCCGATGGACTTATAGATCATGGGCTTAATAATTAGTCAATTAAGTGATTAACTCATAATCAGTTAATTACTTATTATCTAACTATGAATAATTCCACTATAGATTCATAGCTGAACGCCCCTCACTATAGATGAGTTATATCCATTTAGTTTATCTTTATTTATATCTGTAACATCTTTCACGTGGAACCCTCATAATTACAGGCGGATTAAATTTACCGTTTTTCCCCTGCAATTACCGCTTTATCCTTGTGTTCCCACTGATTCTCCAATGAACTTTATCTTTAGTCGAACTAGAGATAATGTACTTCTGTGATTAATAGAAGTCATGACGACACTTGTTCATGTCTAGAATCAGTACATCACGGGAGTTTGCTAAAGTTCCTAAAATGTTTAGGTATCGCACTGATACCGTTAATTTATAGAAAAGTTATGAATTCCATCTCGTGAAAATGCGTTCCCAGCTACTTATCTAGTTATGTTCCCAAAGCAGGAGTGTATTGAGCGTTTTTACAGACCGCTCTCAAGCATGTGAATCAAAGAACATAACTCCATAAATAGGAGTCCACATTTCACTTAGGATTGTGATCTATCACGGTTGATAAACTTAGTTTGATATTCGATCATTTCTCGTAAACGATACTAATGAGAAATTTGATCAAACATTGTGGTCCTGTCTTATACAATCAATATTGCATATGATACTTCCATTTCATGTCACTCACATAAATGATCAGGATTAGATCATTTGTCTATAAACTAAATGCAAAGCTATCAACAGTGTTACCAGGATAAGGTTCTCAAACGTTATCCATTTACTGTAGACACTTTTAAGTTACTCATGTCGACTTTAATTCTCTCGTATGACTCACATATTAAGTTGTGATTTCATAAGAGTGACTTAGGGTTTTACTATTTGAATGTTTCATATTTATATTTTTCCGTATATTGTTAATATCATTCATTGAATCAATCTAGATAATATAAAGAACTTATGTTAATTTATTTAATTTATTCGAAATAAATTATCTTTATTAAATGATTACAAGTTCTAGGACACCATTCCTAATAATATCCCACTTGTCCTAGATCTTTGCAGATTTGACTTGTAATTCCAGTAGAGCTGGATGACAATCAACTACTTAGCCGTGGTAGTCATTTTAATACTTTATCAGTAATGTTTTTCATTTGTTTAATATGTATTTTTTTGTTTGATGTTAGTTTTATTAACTGTATTAGATTCCATATTTTATCACCATAAAATAAAGTACTCTATTCACTTTTGATTTGAAACTATTATGTTCAACCACATTTCATTTACTAACAACTTAGTAATCACGCGAATCTTGAGTTTAGTTAGTAAAAACACATTTTACTTATACTTAACTCATTTAATGATTAATTCACAAAGGTCTTTTGTCAAATTCTTATATTGAAGTAAATCCATGTTCGAATTTGATCCCGTGCAACTCATAAAATCTTCCATTTTATCTATGTGCACTAACATACTATTTGCAATTATTATTTGTCACATTGGTTCTAGGATTCTCGAAATTCTTAAGCTCCCACTACAAAGTAATTTTCCATTTTTTTTAATTTGTTTAATGATTACAATTCTATACTTGTTATTATTTCCAAAAATAATATATAAGTATAAGTGACCCTTTTCAACTCCACTATTCAAAATTCATGTCCGTTTTATTTCACTTATTTTGAACTTTATTCCTTGATTTTGAAGTCAATGAGTTTCACTTGGACTTCTAAGAGTCCGTTTGGTTCGTACTATGACGCTCCCACTCAAATAAAGTTCCTCAAGTAGTTTAACCATTTAAACTTTTAAATAACTACTTGTTTTATTGTGAAATAAAATCATTGTAATTCTTTTTTATCTTAAGTAAGGTTTAAAGTTTTCAGTGTCACTGATTTACTGAATTTATCTTTAATAATTTGTGAATTCAATTATCCACTAATTATTGCTTTTTGATTTATTGCATATCAGTTAGAACTCCTTTTAAACATCCTTTTAAATAACTGAATATTTGGAGTATAAGAAATCAATTTAATGTTTACTTATCACTTATTTTCTAACATCTAAATATCCAACTTTAGTGATTTTTAAGTCTAATTATTTTTTATAAATCAAAGATACTTGATTTTACTTATTTCTATAAGTTTGTGGATTAATATGGCTATCATCTCAAACTTTGAGAACCATTTTTAAGAAATTAATCATTCTAACTTATTTAAGTAAATTTAGACTTAAGTTATTAAACATTTTAAACCTTATAATTTAGATATTTCGGAGTTTAGAATTTGGATTTGGAATTTATGTGTTTTAACACCACGTATTTTGAAGAACCATCCAATCACACTTTGGAACTTTGTAATACAATTGTAAAGGAATATCTACCTAAATAACTCTTATTTAAAATATTCCTAAACTTGGTTCATACGAAATGAGATCCAATAGTTATTACATAATTCAAAATAAAAAACAAATTGATAACTAAACTAAATTAGAAAACTATGGTTTTTGGGAAGAAAATTATTTTCTTCCTTTTAGACTAAAGTAAAATCGGTTATGAGTAAAAATAGGAAGAATAAGATAATTCAACAATTATTTCCTAAAATATCATATATATGTCGATTTTGGAATATAAATTATTAAAATAATTTGAACCAAATATCTATTGAATTCACTAATTCAATTCTAGATTCTTCCTCATTAATAAATCTTATTTATTAATTCTTGATATTTATTTAAATCAATCATTTAAATAAAATATCATATTCCGATTTTTGTACTTTATTATTAATAAATATTTATTATTTTCTATTTAAATAATCGACATTATTTAAATTAATAATAAATATGTTATTTACTAATATTCTTTTAAATAATCGCTATTATTTAAAATTAATAATAAATATTTAATTATTCATTTCCATTTAGGTAAACACAAATACCTAAATACCGAAATAGCTAAACAATGAAAAACACATCTTCCTTCCTTCAAGACATGTCAATAAAAAAAATTATAATCAAATTATTAAAACTAAAAACCGATTTTTTCAAAAACAATTATTTTCAGTCCTTCAAATATGGTTAAAAGTTTACAATCAAATTGAGTAAAAAATAATGATAAACTAGCTTAATTTTTAAAAACACGAAACATAAAAAACAATATCGTAATCAAAATAGAACATAAATTTACATTGACATCGATATTTAACTCCTAGTGTGAGAATGTTAGTATTAAGATCATAGATGTATGGTGGAGTGGTATATTGTAGTATTGAAAAACTGTAACAAAGAGGAAAGAGTGATAACCAAATAAATACATTACATTTTTAAAAACTAAGCAAAGCAAAGGAAATGACAGTAAAATAATACAGAAAAATGGGACCGCGTTTGAAGGTCGTTGGATTCGATATTATTGGAAAAGTCCAAGGGGGAAATTATGTGGAGTACAGAGGAAATCTAAAATAAAAAATAAAAAAATCTATGTGACATGTGATCTGATAGATATTTTAGTATTTTGGCTAACAACTATTATTATTATTTATTTATTTTTTCATGTGGCCTTTTGTTCATATCAAAGAGGAATATGGGCCATCTTCATTATTACTTATTATCCCTTTTATTTTAGTCACCCTGATCTCGTATAATTAACGGACTATAGATCACGGGAAAAAAATGAAAATTACTTAGGTGTTTACGTGTAATCACTTAAATATGCTTATGGTAGGAAAAACGTCATATAAATAAAAAATATATAATTTCATTTTTTTTCCTCTTTTACCTACCCATGTGGTGTTTTTTATCGGCTCGTAAGTATTCTTAGATGCTTACAATGTAAGCACCTAAGTATTGTTTGAAAAAAAAATTGTGTTGATTTTAAATGCTAGGAGATACGCAAACTGAGTTTTGGATAAGGAATTTTTTTTTATATATATCATTGTGAAAAATGACAGGAATCCCATGCATGCCAGGAGCTACAAGTTTTTTTTTTTCAAGGGAATTTCACTGGTAAGATAAATTTCTGCAATATTTATAAATATAATCATTTTAAAATGTTTGTAAATATAGTATTTAAGCCAAATACGAACATAACTCAAGTGGTTAGGCGTATGTTCCCTTCTTACAGAGTCGAAGGTTCGAGTCTCCCCTACCCTAATTCGACGTAATATCTAAAGAAAAGATATAGCATTTAAAAAAAAAACTCATTAATGTGAATCAAAGAAATTGGAAATAACTTAAAAAATGTAATCAGTTATTTTATGCATGAAATGTCAATTAACATAATGAATGAGTAAATAATTAATTAGCTATATGATGAATCAGTGATTACTTGTGTAGAAATGAGAGATTAAAAATATCATAAAGTAAATAAAGGGTAAATTGGTGAAATGTAAGGTAAAATAAAGTGGTCACTTCTCATCTTATCCAAAAATAATCTTCAAAGGACAGCTCAGCATAGTCCCGCCATTCAATATTTTATTTTAAAAAAAATACTATTAACCAAACATCTCTAATTAAGACCATATATATTGTTCATATAATAGCATTTATTCCTATAAATACCCATAAAGCCAAACAATGAAAAACACATCTTCCTTCCCTTTGTAGACATCTCAATATAATTTTTTTTTTTTTTTTTACAAAACAATGAAAATATCAGTTTCCCTTTCCCTTGTTGCTTCTCTCCTCCTCCTCCTCCTCCCTGAGTTAATGATGGCTGAGCCAAGAAAAACTTTATCAGGATTAACACTGAAGAAAAATTTGGCAAATTCATTGAGTGGAATAGTGGATGTAAATGACCCCTTCATCCAAGGATTGGGAGAATTTGCTGTGAATGAGAACAACAGGCAGAAAGGGACTAATTTGAGGTTCATTGGAGTTTATAGTGCATATAGTGAATCCGTTTATAACGCAGATTCTTATACCCTTCTGTTAGGAGTCACTGATAGAGGTTCAATCTCGTACTACAAGGCCATTGTTTTTGTTTACTCAGGTTCTCGCTATTTCGGTAGCTTTACACCTATCACTTGGAAGCCAAACGTTTTGGGTGAATGATTCAATGATGCATGTTTGTGTGTGCTTGTTACTACTTACTACTGCGCTTTGCCAAAGTTTATGTATGTTTGTGTGTGTTCTATTTCTAATATTGTTGTGTTTTAGGGGCGTTTGTTCTGGGTTTGATTAATAATGAGATGCATGAGACAAGATAACTGTGTTTGGTTTTAGATGATTGTGAGAATAATAAAATTGTATTACAAATTAAATTTTCTCTCTCTCATCAATGTAATGGGTTGATGGAACCCTATGTGTTTTGAAAGGCTTCTAAACCCATGGACGGGCTATGAATCCCCAGGGGGTTGGATCCCCTTCTCTACTGGCAAAACAAACATGGGATGATGATAAAAATGCCATGGATTTAACTATTGGTAAAACAAACATGAGATGGGGTGAAATTACCATGAAGTTTGAATCCTCATCTCTAAACACTTGAAACAAGCACCCGTCATTTATTATATAATAAAATGGTCTAGTTTCATGTTTTTCTTTCCTACTATTATTTGTGTTTTTATTATGGGAAATTTACATGAATGTTATAATTGGGTGAAATATTTACAAATTTGTTAGGGAAAAAAAATAATTACAAAAATGTTAGAATTTCAAAAGTCGAGTATATCAACCAATCTATTAGTATATCAGTCAATAATTTAATAGCATATCAGTGATATATAATAGTATATCAGTGATAGACTATTAATGATCGACTGATAAACTATCATTTATATACTAATAGTGATTGACTGATATACTCAGAATTTTTAAAATTCTAATATTTTTGTAAATATTTTTTTTCCTAACAAATTTGTAAATATTATAAAAATTTCTAACATATTTGAAATTGCCCCTTTTATCATTTCATTTTTTAACGGAAAACCATATTGATAGGTTTTTTAAAGTTTAAGGACCAAAATTGTAAATATCAAAACTACAGGCATCAAAATGAAACCAAACGCTCAAATTATAAGGATCAAAAGGGTATATTAGTATATTACTACACCCTACACTTTGTGTCCACACATTTTTTTAAAAAATATTGATTTATACGTTTATCCAAAGTTCTTTCCTTTTTAAGTGATAAAAAATTTCTAAAATATTTTTTTGATAATGTAGTTGAATATATCATACAAAGTTGAAAAAGTAGTTTAGTAGGTGAAAAACACTTATACTATTCTAAAAATCATGTCAAACATACTAGAATCATTTTAAATGTACAAAATGCAGGTTTTTTTTTTTTTTTTTTTAATTACATGCTTATTAAGTGATTTTTTTAAATTTGAACTTTTTTTTTCCTAGTATTATTAGTTTATTGATTTAAAAGTTTAAATCAATATTGTTGTGTTTTAGGGGCGTTTGTCCCGGGAGATGTTGAGACGAGATAACTGTGTTTGATTTTAGATAGTTGTGAGAATAATAAAATTGTATTATAAATTAAATTTTCTCTCTCTCATCAAGGTAATGGGTTGATGGAACCCTATGTGTTTTTAAAGGCTTCTAAACCCATGGACGGGCAATAAATCCCCATGGTGTTGGATCCCTTTCTCTGTTGCTGGAACAAATATGGGATGATGATAAAATTACCATGGATTTAGCTATTGGTAAAACAAACATGATATGGGGATTATATAATAAAATGGTTCTTTATTATATAATAAAATGGTCTAGTTTCAATTGTTTTTCTTTCCTACTATTATTTGTGTTTTTATTATTTCATTTGTTAATGGGAAGACCAGATTGATAGGTTTCTTAATGTTTAAGGACTACAATCGTCAATATCAAAACTACAGGCACCAAAATGAAAAATGAAACCAAACGCTCAAATTACAAGGATAAAAAAGGGTACATTACTACCCTACATTTTTTGTACCCACATTTTGAAAAAAAAATAGGGAAATTTCATTGGGTGACAGATTTTTATGTAATATTTGTAAAAATATCAACTCAAAAAAATATTTACAAATGTAGCAATTTTTATCAGTGATTAACAATGATTTATGTGTTTATCAGTGATAAACATAGTGTAAAAATATGTAATTCAATGTTTATCACTGATAAACTCGATCAAAATTTGCTATATTTACAAATATTTTTTTGAGCTTTTATTTTTACAAATATTATTAAAAAATTTGCTAGATTTGCAAATGCCCCAAAAAAATATTGATTTATACGTTTATCTAAAGTTCTTTCCTTTTTAAGTGATAAAAAATTTCTAAAATATTTTTTTGATAATGTAGAACTAGGTGAAAAACACTTCTACTATTCTAAAAATCATGTCAAACATACTAGAATCATTTTAAATGTACATAATGCAGGTTTTTTTTTCTTCCAATTATTATTAGGTTAATGATTTAAAAGTTTAAATTATTGTATAGTTTATTAATTTATTAAATTATTTTACAGTATAGTTTATTAATTTGAAGAATTTCATTTTTTTTAATTTTAAATTAAATTACGAGTTAATAAATCATTAATTCATAATATCGATATCTATATTTTATTTTTAAATTAGGGTAAAATGCAAATAAGCCCCCCTGTGATTTTTTCCAAATGCATGAACACCCCCTGTGATTTAAAAATGACAAATCATACTCTTATGGTTCTAAATCATTTCAATGAAACCTCTTCCCATCAACGTCATTAATTTTCTTTTAGCCATAACTTCTTCGTTTAAACTTCGATTTGGATGATTAAAGATGTTTTGGAATCCTCATTTTAGGCTCTGGGAAACCACGAACTCGTCCTCTATAAATAAAGACACCGAACGATTGAGGTACACTCTGTGACCATACTAAAACCCTGTCAAAATTTCTATTGACTTGATCGTCGGAATGCAGGTGGCCGGCACCACACCGGTGTCATTTCCTTTACAGGCTCGTGATAAGTCAATAATTGTTTTTTTAGATGTTACATCAAATTAAATGAGGGGAGACTCAACCTTCAACCTCATGAGGAGGAAGCAAGTATCTAACCAACTGAGCTATGCTCAGATTGATATAATTTTTTTTTCAATTAAAGGTATATGTGTTTTTTTGCCTTCAGGTTGTTTTTTTAATATTTGATTTTAAATTTTTTTAGTTTCTTTTAATAATAACAAGTACGATAACTTTATTAATTAAAGATATTCTATCTAATTAAAAAATATTAAGTTTATTTGATTACTGCCTACTAATCCATGTTCAAGCCTAATACTAATTAATAATTATTTTATTTTTTTAATAAATTTTAAGTTTATTAAGAAATTTAAGTTTATCTAATTAATTAAAAATATTAATTTTCATTTCATTTCAAACTTCCCTTGTCACCTCGCGTATAACAACGCTATAGTCACCGTAATTATATTGTCACCATTCATACATAGTCACCATTGTCACCAATATTACATGTCACCATAAGTCACCACGAATATAAGTCACCATAGTCACCACGAATATAAGTCACCATAGTCACCACGAATATAAGTCACCATAGTCACCACAAATATAAGTCACCATGAATATAAGTCACCATAAGTCACCACGAATATAAGTCACCATAGTCACCACGAATATAAGTCACTATAAATCACCACGAATATAAGTCACCATGAATATAAGTCACCATAAGTCACCACGGTTTCTGTCCTATTACCTAAGTACGTAGGATAATAATTAAGAGAAAACCTAAAGCATACTAGGCTATTTTTCCCTCCTCGGAAATCCTGAGTCCAAACCGTCACTTTCTATCTCAAATCTATTACACCAAAACCACACTTTAGCCCTCAAGTCTTAATACCATTCAGTGACGAGAATCTCGTCTTAATGCACTTTCCTTAGCCCAACCATACTTTCAACAATATTTTCTTCCTAAACATCCACAATGCTTAACCTCGAATCAACTAAATCGTCAATGAATCCGAGCCATTAAAACACTAAAGCTCATTTTAAACTCACCTCTAGGATGCGTGGAAGAAACACCGCTCGTTGGATGCGTGAACGGTTGCTCGTGGTTTAAACCTACAAAGTAAAATATACAACTAAACATATTAATTTCTAAACCACGATCGAGTAAATAATAGTTAATTTAAACGTCAAAATATTCCCGGAACCACTATAGAGTTTTCGACCTAGACGAGAAAAAGTCATAGTTTTCGATTCCGATCAATAACCAAGAAGTAAATTCATATCAAAAACTCGACATACGAACACCTCAATTTGGAATACCTCGAAGGGCTCGGGTTTTCCATTCAACTCGGGTTTAGGTTCAAGAAAGCAACACCAACCAAAATGATGTTCTCTAACTAGAAATCACCAACGACACTCGAGAAAAACGAATCGAAGCTTAAACGCAAAATCAGAAAACAAGGAAACCTAAAAACCCATTTTCTATTTACCTCGTATCTCCCAGATCTGGAACGGATCGACTCGATTGATGGTATGAAATGAAAGCTTGTGTCGAGATCTTTCTATCGTGACGAGAATCAACAAAATCGGTCGAGAAACGGCGACGGAATCTCAGTTTTCCTATTCTTCCTTAAGCTCACGGGTGGGAGGGTTTTGAGCACGAAATTTCTTTCTTTTTTTCTTTCAGTTATACATACTAAACTTATATTTAATGTATATATAACTTTTGCTAAATGACCGTTATGTCCCGACTTCAAATTCTTTAGTAAAAAGTGTCCCGGGTTCTCGTTATTGCACAGTTCCAATTCCAATTCATTTTAACCACTTCTAATCTAACTTAAAGTGATATAACAATTAGTAATGGCCCGTGAATAAACGTTATTACACCCAATTCTATTTAAACATTCTAACGAAAATTACTTAACGATCGAACTCGAGCCGAAAACTAAAATATTAAATTAAACTTCTAATTAAATAAACAATCATCAATCACTAAAATTACACTAAGTGAAGCAATAATAATAAAAACAAAATTTTCACCTAAAAAATAACGGGACGTTACAGTCTACCCACCTAAAAAGAACTTTTCGTCCCCGAAAAGTGAAGTCCCAAGGTGAAAAGGTGAGGATATTTAGCCCTTATCTCGTCCTCACGTTCCCACGTAGCCTCCTCCGATACTTGATTCTTCCAAAGAACTTTAGCCAAGTTTATCGTTTTGTTCCTCAACACTTTTTGCTCAGAAGCTAGAATCTCAACCGGTTTCTCCTCGTAGGATAGGTTAGCATCCAATGATACTGGCTCGTGATCAATGATATGTGAAGGATCTCCTACGTATTCCTGAGCATAGATACATGGAATACATTGTGCACAGCTGATAGGGTAGGTGGTAAAGCCAAACGATACGCTACCGAACCAACTCAATCCAGGATCTTAAACGGTCCTATAAATCTAGGGCTCAACTTGCCCTTCTTCCCAAACCGCATTACTCCTTTCATGGGCGCCACCTTCAGAAACACGTGGTCACCTACCTCGAACTCAAGTGCACTTCGCCTCACATCGGCGTAACTCTTCTGCCTACTCTGGGCTACCCTCATCCTTTCCCTGATAAGAGTGATCGACTCACTCGTCATTTGTACCAACTCTGGACCCAGACGTTTTCTTTCACCAACCTCATCCCAATGAGCCGGTGATCTACACTTCCTACCATAGAGCGCCTCGAATGGTGCCATCTCGATGGTAGCTTGGTAGCTATTATTATAAGCAAACTAAATATAAATGAGAATCCCAACTGCCGCCAAAATCAAGTATACATGCTCTCAACATGTCTTCCAGAATCTGATTCAACCTCTCCGTTTGCCCATCGGTTTGGGGATGAAAAGCTGTACTAAAGTCGAGGCCTGTACCCATGGCAGAATGCAAACTACGCCAAAACTTCGAAACAAAACGAGTGTCCTGATATGAAATGATCCTCACAGGTACGCCATGGAGTCTCACAATCTCCCGTAAGTACAACTGTGCCCAAGTCTCGACAGGATACGTGATCTTTCCAGGTATAAAATGGGCAGACTTCGTCAAACAGTCTACGATTATCCAAATAGTATCGAAACCCTTCGACATCCTCGGTAGTCCACTGATGAAATCCATGGAAATTTCCTCCCATTTCCACTCAGGCACGCTCAATGGATTTAGATACCCTGGTGAGCTTTTCCTCAAGGCTTTAACCTGCTGACAAACTAAACACTTGCTCACATATTTTGCAATCTCATGTTTCATTTTGGGCCACCAGTAATGTTGTCGCAGGTCTCTGTACATTTTAGTACTACCCACCAATAATTCCTTCCTGAAGGTCGATCCTAAAGGCACACATAGCCTCCTATGATACATCAAGGCATCATCAGTCACAAAAGTAAAGTGACTAGGCATATCAGACTCTGCTTGTCGGAAGCCTACCTGTAAGTGAGTCTCGCCCCTCTGTGCTTCGATCATCCTCTGTCTCAGAGTAGGCCCCACTGTCAAACTAGCCAATTTCACTGTCATCTCAGCCGTAAGAAAAGCTACCTCGGCTCTCTCTAAATCCCACCTCAGTCTCATCGGTAAAGTCGATAAGTGTGATAACTTCTGACTAAGCGCATCCGCCACTACATTGGCTTTACCAAGATGGTACTGAATATCGCAATCATAGTCTTTCACCAGCTTTAACCATCGCCGTTGTCTCATATTTAACTCCTTCTGAATGAAGAAGTACTTGAGACTCTTATGGTCGGTGTATATCAAGATTTTCTCTCCATATAAATAATGTCTCCACAACTTTAGAGCATGAACCACAGCTGCCAACTCCAAGTCGTGCGCCGGGTAAGCCTTCTCATGTTCCTTCAATTTTCGAGAAGCATAAGCTATAACTTTCCTGTGTGGCATCAACACGCACCCTAATCCCTTCTTCGAAGCATCAGTATATACTGTCAACCCACCAGAACCATCAGGTGACACTAACACTGGTGCTGTCATGAGTCTCCTCTTCAGCTCTTCAAAGCTGTCTTCACACTCTTGAGACCACACAAAATCCACTTCTTTCTTCGTTAGATGAGTTAAAGCCGATGCAATCTTGGAGAAATCTTGAACAAAGCGTCTATAATATCCCGCAAGTCCAAGGAAACTCCGTATCTCCGCCACACTAGTTGGTCTAGGCCAACTACTAACTGCCTCAATCTTGGAAGGATCAACAGAAATCCCTCTACTCGACAGCACGTGTCCCAAGAATGCTACTTCCTGCAGCCAGAACTCGCATTTTGAGAACTTTGCATAAAGCTTCTCGTTACGTAACACCGTCAAGACTTTCTCCAGGTGCATAGCATGCAACTCCTCAGTCTCAGAATATACCAGTATATCGTCAATGAACACGATGACAAAGGAGTCGAGGAACCTCCTAAACACCGTATGCATAAGATCCATGAAAGCGGCTGGGGCGTTAGTAAGGCCAAAAGACATAACAAAGAACTCATAGTGGCCATATCGTGTCCTGAAAGCTGTTTTCGGAATATCCTCATCTCTGATCCTCAACTGATGATATCCCAATCGAAGATCTATCTTTGAAAAGACAGTGCCTCCCCTCAACTGATCAAATAAATCCTCTATCCTGGGCAATGGATATTTATTCTTCACCGTAACACGATTCAACTCCCGATAGTCAATGCACAACCTCATCGAGCCATCCTTCTTTTTCACAAAAAGAACAAGTGCTCCCCAAGGTGACACACTCGGGCGAATGAATCCTAAGTCTAAGAGCCCTTGTAATTGACTCTTGAGCTCTTTCAACTCAGCCGGTGCCATACGATAAGGTGCTTTGGACAAAAGACCCATCCCAGGTATCACCTCTATCTGGAAATCTAATTCTCTAACTGGTAGTAACCCAGGTAATTCATCAGAAAAAACATCTACAAAGTCTCGTACCACACGTATAGTATCTAGGGTAGGCCCACTAACAGACGTGTCGACTACACTAGCAAGATAACTCCAAGCACCATCACTCAGTAGTGCCCTAGCCTGAAACACCGAGATAACAGCTGGGGTCGCTCTACCTCGAGTTCCACGAAAACAAAGTTTAGTCCCACATGGACTAACAAAATCCATGACTCTCTCGCCACAACCAATACTAGCATGCTTGTGAGACACACTACAAAAAAACTGTCAAAATGCGACCAGAAATTTGCGACCAAACAAAAGTGGTGGTTTTTTGGTGACCACCTGGTCACTTTCTTTGAAGGTTAACTTTAAGTGACCATCTGGTCACTTTTTTTACGACCATATTGCGACCAAAAGTAGAAGTAGTCATAAAAAATGGTGCGAAATTATGGCGCGAAAGAAGCGACCAATTGGTCACCTAAAAAAACGACCAGCTGGTCGCAGTTTTGTGACTAAAATATGTCTTGGTAGCAAAAAATGGCGCGTAATTTTGGAGGCAAAAAAACTACCAAGTGGTCACAATTAAAAGTGACTATCTGGTCGCAATTTTTGTGACATTTATTGACCAGTGGTAGCTTAAAATTGGAGGAAAAAAGCTACCAAGTGGTCACAATTAAAAGTGACTAACTGGTCGCAATATTTGTGACCTTTATTGAGCAGTGGTGGCTTAAAATTTTGGCGGGAATTAAGCTACCACGTGGTCACATTAAGAAGTGACCGGATGGTCACAGATTCTGTGATTTTATGTGACCAATAATTTATAAAACATTTGGTGGGATAAAAGCTACCAACTGGTCACCAAAAAAATGACCATCTGGTCGTAAATTCTGACTTGATGTGACTCTGGGCAGTTAGAAAAATGGCGGGAAAATTTGGCCAGAAAATGCGACCAGATGGTAGCAAAAATACTACCATATGGTCACAAATGAGCAGAGGAGTCCATTATAAAATCCCTCCACCTATTGTTTGTTAGCATTAAGAAAAAAGAAAATGAGAGAGTGGATGTATGTTCGTTTGATAGACGGGTATTTGAACAATGAGTTCGTGGCTGGGGTTGAACAGTTTGTTGAGTTTTGCATGACAACTGTCTATTATGAAAAGTATGGTGGAAAGCTACGTTGCCCGTGCAGGATATGCGACAATAGAAGAATCATACCGGTTACAGATGTGAAGGTGCATCTTTATAGTCGGGGATTTGTGAAGAATTATTATCACTGGGTGTTTCAGGGGGAAACATAGGAAATGTTCGACGCTGCATTATAGGAATCGAGACGATACGAAGGTAGCAGCTCGAATGTAGAGGTTGTTGACGAAGAACGGAATGATGAACAACAGTATAGTCAGATACAGCAAATGATACTTGATGTTGCGGGGTATGGGGGCAATGAAAATTTCCGTGAAAGTTTAAACGTAGACGAAGATGAACGTGTTGTAGAAGAGGAAATGAATCCGGATGCACGAAAGATGCACGAGATGCTAAAGACAGCAAGCCGACCATTGTACGATGGGTGTGAGGTAAGTCAACTTGTTGCTGCTACAGAACTTTTAAATATAAAGGCGCAGTACAACATACCCGGTAGAGGATTTGATGCGATTGCCTCGTGGTTTCGTCGATGCGCTCCAGAAGAAAATAATATGCTCCACAGTTTGTACGACACGAAAAAGCTAGTGGAGGGACTTGGATTACCCGTGGAGAAAATAGATTCGTGTCAAAACGGATGCATGATTTACTGGGATGTGGATAAGGACCTGCATCATTGCAAATTCTGTTTTCTTCCAAGATACAAACAAGGGAAACGCAGCCTGATTCCGAACGTCCGCATGTTCTATTTACCGCTGACCCCACGTCTGCAACAGTCGTATGCATCGAATGTGACAGCCTCGCACATGAGATGGCATCACGAGCATTCACAGGATGAAGGTGTTATGAGACATCCTGCAGATGCTGCGGCATGGAAGCATTTAAATAATTGTCATCCGGATTTTGCACAAGATCCGAGAAACGTCAGATTGGGCTTATGCACAAATGGCTTCAACCCATTCGGGGCATCCAGGGCACAATATTCAGTTTGGCCAGTCATGGTAACCTCGTATAACTTGCCTCCCTCGATGTGCATGCGAGACCTGGTGATTTTTCTAACAGTGATCGTACCTGGGCCGAAAAGTCCAAAACAGAAATTGGATGTGTATTTGCAACCACTTATTGCAGAGTTGAAAAGGTTGTGGACTGACGGTGTTATGACGTACGACATTTCGAAGAAACAAAATTTCTTGATGTGCGCCGCGTTAATCTGGACGATCAGTGACTTCCCTGCGTATTCAATGCTGTCAGGTATGTTGATCTTTAATTGCTTTCATATACATTTTTGAGTCTGTGTTTAGCTTTTGTTATTGCTTTCCTTAGTCAGTGTAGTTAATTATGTGAACCTCAATCTCCTCCTCTTAAAGGATGGAGTACGGCGGGGACATATGCATGTCCACATTGCATGCTAGACACAGATGCATTTTATCTAAGAAACGGTCGGAAAACTTGTTGGTTTGACTTTCACCGTCGATTTTTGCCTTTGAATCACACTTTTCGTTCAAACGGCAATGACTGGAAGAAAGGTCGACGAGTAAGAAAACAAACCCCCCCGACCATGTATAGTGGAAGACAGATTCTTCACGGTATAGATGCTATAGGGATGCAGAAGATTACAGTGGAAGGTGCAGAGAGTCCAAACAATGCGGCTGGGAAAAACACGGGTTGGAAGAAACGGAGTATTTTTTGGGATCTTCCGTATTGGGAAGATCTACTGATTAGACACAATCTTGATGTAATGCATATCGAGAAGAATTTCTTCGACAACATTTTCAATACGATTTTGAACTTTCCGGGAAAAACGAAGGACAATCTGAAGGCACGTTACGATATACGGGAGATATGTCACCGTCCTGAGTTGGAGCCTGACGACAATGATAATTACGCAAAAGCAAAGTACATGTTGACGACGGATGAAAAGAAAACATTATTTGAGTGGATCAAATCCATCAAATTCCCTGACGGATACGTTTCGAATTTGAGTCGGTGTATAGAAAGTCAAAAACATATCATGTTCGGGATGAAAAGTCACGACTGTCATATATTCAGGCAACGATTGATGCCCGTCGCGTTCAGACTGTTCCTAGAGAATAGACATTGGGAGCCGCTTGCCCAATTGAGTGTTTTTTTCAGGGACTTTACATGTACAGAGCTGACGGAAGCTACTGTCGCTTCAATGAGTTCAGAGTTGGCGTTATTATTTGTAAGTTGGAGCGAATGTTCCCGCCTCGCTTTTTTGACTCCATGGAGAATCTTCCAGTGCATCTTCCATACGAGGCATTCTTAGGGGGTCCCGTACATTACCGCTGGATGTACCCATTTGAAATGTAAGCACAGTTATTTTGTAATGTACGCGTATGAATCAGTACAGTGATCATCGAATGTAAATTATGTTTTGTACCCACAGGTACTTACGTCGGTTGAAAAAGATGGTTGGAAATAGATCACGAGTAGAAGGATCTATCGTAGTGCGTGCACTGGACGCAAGAGACTACCACATTTTGTTCATACTACTTTGATCAACACATTGCAGAGCAGTTTAGACCGGGTGAAACGAAACATTGTCGAAAATTTACTTGAAGGTGTTGACATGAACGACTTGCCGATTTTTACGGAACCTGGCATGACAGTTGGAAGATCAGTGCGTAGGCCGTTGACCGATTATGAGTATCACGTAATGCAGACATACGTGTTATGCAACTGCGCAGAAATCGAGCCTTACATAGAGTGAGTTTGTAACTTAACATTATTTCATCGCATAAATAATTACAAACTATTTGCTAACTATTTTTGTAACATACAGATTATTTCTAAATGTATACGTTCGAATGACACGAGTTGGTCTCACAGACGCTGAGGAGGGGTCAATAATCGACAAAGAGTTTCGTTCTTGGTTCAGTGCATACGTGAGTTATTTTAAATTGTCAAAAAATCGTTGCATTATGTTGAAACAATTACTATCTTCCTAACATTACTGTATGTGGACAATGACACAGGTTGACTCCCCTACATTACCAGTGGATGATCCTCGCATCATTTCTTTGGCAAAGGGACTTGGACGGATAGCAAGGTCGTATGGTGGATACGTGGGTAACGGTTACAGATTTCAAATGAAGGCGCATTCAGTGAACAGGGCAACAAACAACAGTGGTGTTTGCATAAAAGGTCACGTGTTAAGACAAACGAAGACGATTCTGGAGTAATCGATGAGATTCTTGAGATTCAATACGCAAGTCCTGACGCTAAAACGCATTGTTCTGTTCAATCGCACTTGGTTCGAGACAACCAGACGAGGCAGAGTCCGTAAGATTGATCATTTACAAATCATTGAGGTAAACAAGTCTAAGCATATGCGCACCGTTGATAGGTTCGTCCTGGCTTCACAGGCGATTCAAGTTTATTACCTGAACTATCCGATTAATAGACGAGATCCGATGATGTTTAGTTGTTTGTAAAGTTAAACCACGCCAGGTAGAAGAAAACTTGTCCGAGAAAGACGACCATACAGAGGAAGCTGTTGCTTTTAAAGAAGATGAGATAAGATCTCGTGCAATCGACGATGGTCATAATGCAAGTACTGTTCGTCCTTTGAACGATGGAACGATAACATTGCATGATGATGATGATACAAATGCTTCCACTTCTCACGCACGTGATATTGATGATTAATTTATTCGAGACGATGAATCTGATGACGAAACAGAAGAAGAAGAAGAAGAAGAAGAAGAAGAAGAAGACTGTATGTGACGAACTTCTTGGAGACGATGATGAATGAGATATTTCGTTAACTTGATTATTCAAATATGTGTGTATGTGTTTAATTAATTAAAACTATTTATTTTAAGGAATGATTAAAAAAAAAATATATATATATATATATATATATATATTAATATTTGCGACCATGTGGTCGCAATTTCACACAAAAGGTGACCACATGGTAGTAATTTAGAAGGGAAAGGCGACCAAATGGTCGCATTTTTTGAAAAGTATAATTATATTTTTTTTAAAAATATAAGTGAAATGGCGACCATTTGGTCGCAAATATGAGCGGTAAATTTAAATTTCCATGAAATTTATGGCGGTGAATTTAACGATTACGACCATCTGGTCGCAATATTTGGCGGTGAATTTAATTATTGCGACCAGATGGTCGCAATTATTAATGGGACTCGTGATATGACAGTTGTTCTGGATCATGGCAAAGTGGCGACTATATGGTCGCTTTTCCAAGAAATGCTACCATATGATCGCAAATATCTCAAGAAATGCGACCATTTGGTCGTATTTTCCCCAGCACGCGCGACCTTTCGTTTCTTGTCATTATTACATATTTGCGACCATTTGGTCGCAAAATCTGATTTAAAATCAGATCTCTTTTCCTTTCCCCCGTTTCTTTTCTTCCTTTCTCTTTTTCTTTCTCCCTTTTCTTTCTTTTCTCTCTTTCCCCCGTTCCATTCCCCGTTCTTTTTTCCCCGTTCCTACCCTACTCTAAACCTAAACACCCTAAACCTCCAATCCCGGTTTCTATTACGAGGTTAGTTTCGTATATGTTTTAAGTTATTTTTAGTTAGTTTTAGTTTAAATTTAATTAGTTTAGTTTAATGTTGTTAATTTCATTAATTGTAGTTTAATTAATGTAATTTAGTTTAATTAAGTACTTAGTTTACTTAAGGTTAATTAATCTAATTTCGTTTACTTTAATTAATTGATACATTTTATTTCCAATCAATCTAATTTTAATTTAGTTTAATTTAATTAATTTGTTTAGTTAAGTTTAGTTTTTATTAATTAATGTTAGTAATTAAATTTAATTAATGTTAGTTAAATTAAATTAATTTTAGTTTAGGGTAATCTAATAGTTGAAATCTTCATTACTTAGTTTACTTTAATTAATTTTAGTTCAATTAATCTAATTTATTTGAATTCTTCATTACTTAATTTAGTTTAATTCAATTAATTTTAGTTTCAATTAATCTAATTTTAATTTACTTTAATTCGAATTAAATAATTAGTTTATTTTAGTTTTAATTAATTAATCTTAAGTTTAATTTAATTAATTTTAGTTCAATTAATCTAATTTTAATTTACTTTAATTCAAATTAATTAATTAGTTTATTTTAGTTTTAATTAATTAACCTTAAGTTTAATTTAATTAATTTTAGTTCAATTAATCTAATTTTAATTTACTTTAATTCAAATTAATTAATTAGTTTATTTTAGTTTTAATTAATTAATCTTAAGTTTAATTTAATTAATTTTAGTTCAATTAATCTAATCTAGTTTATTTTAGTTTTAATTAATTAATCTTAAGTTTAATTTAATTAATTTTAGTTCAATTAATCTAATCTAGTTTATTTTAGTTTTAATTAATTAATCTTAAGTTTAATTTAATTAATTTTAGTTCAATTAATCTAATTTATTTTAATTCTTCATTACTTAATTTAGTATAATTTAATTAATTTTAGTTCAATTAATATAATTTCACTTTACTTTTATTCAAATTAATTGATTAGTTTATTTTAAATTATTTACTTAATTTATGTTAGTTTAATTTACATTATTTCATTAATTAATTAATTTAATTTATTTCAATATTTTACTTACGTAATTAGTATTAAATTAGTTTATTTTGGTTGTAGGATTATGACGGGCAGACGACGTCCTCCCCAGTCAGACGAGCCTGACGACGCGGGTGACCAGGGGTTCCCGCAGACGCCTACTGCCGCTGCCCCTGATGCAGACCTGACTACGGAGGAGTTGAACATCCTCTTTAG
Organism: Gynostemma pentaphyllum; assembly: GCA_028015215.1. NCBI lineage: Eukaryota > Viridiplantae > Streptophyta > Magnoliopsida > Cucurbitales > Cucurbitaceae > Gynostemma > Gynostemma pentaphyllum. The sequence continues at coordinate 33,068,775 of CM051346.1, read as the reverse complement.
TTACGAGACGGGACTTGCTGCCACGCTCGATGATGCAGTCCATAAGACCAAGTCTGCGACACCACGACTGCCGCAGGACTCCCTGGCCACGACTCCTGGCTTAGCATCAGGGTATGCGTCCGGGTCTGCATCAGGGTCGGATCCAGCTGGCCCCTCCACTTCATGCACGCAGCCGTCTCTAGCCACAGACTCTACCCTTCGGATTGAAGGGGATACGTAAGTAATTTTATTTATTATTTTAATTATTTCATTTTTAAACCTTTAAACTTTTTTCAAAGTGTTTTTTTTCCCGTTAAATAATAGTTTCTAAAAGCACAATAATTTTTATGATTTTGCAGAGTACAGCCGCATACAACCGTCTCAAAACGGTTTCTCGAGGTCCTCCAGAGCATGCCTCTACCCAGCGACCTTCGCTGGCAGAAGATTTCGACGACGGAGAAACGTCGGATGTATGACAATTGGAAGGTAAAAAACATCATTTATTTTCATAATTTATTAATTTTGAAATTTATGGAAATAAATTTATTACTTTAACAATTTTTTATTTCAATTTTTTCAGGGCAAGTTTCCTGTTATCGATCCCGATATCACCGACGGTAGATTGTTCCCCTTATGGGACAGTCACGTCCGGGATCGATTCAAGGACCTCATGTACCGGGAGCACAGAAAGCAAGCAGCAAACCGCCCCGTGTGGATGAGCCCGGAGGACCACGCGCGGCTTCTCGCGAGCTTGAGCACTCCTCAGGGCAAGGTAGTGTCAAGCAGGAATAAGGCCAACCGCGCGAAGAATCCCACCAAACACACAGCGGGGGCCGGACACACGACGAGCACCATCATCGATTGGTAAGTTTTTTTTTCGTCGTTTTCTTACTTAAGTACTTTTTTCTCGTTTTCTTTTTTCAATTAGTTATTAATTTATTATGTTTTATTCTTCAATCTTTAATTTTTTAGGAAGCGAAGCACGGGCGCCCAGTCGCCTGGATGAGCCGCACCGCGTTCTTCACACGAAGAAGGACGGGACGTTCGTCGACGATAAGGCGAAAGCAGTTCAGGTATTGAATAATTTTTTCAATTATTATTTTTTCTTTAAAATTTTTCCTACCTTATATATTAAATATTTTATTTTCTATATTTTAAATGTTTAGGAACGTTTCATGGAGTCTTTGACTCAGCGGTTGCCCACACTAGACTCGCAACCGACTCAGGAGGACCGTAGAGAGGCGTTCTTGGAGGCCGCTGGAGGGGTTCGGCCTGATGGGTCAGTTCCTGGGCTCGGCTCGTACGGGCGATGCCTTTACGCAGATGTGCCCCGGCCTCAGCAGAGCGGAGCGAGCACTAGCTCCGGCCCTTCTCCGGTTGAGCAGCAGCTGCGCGCGGACTTAGACGCTATGAGCGAGGACTTCGTTACTCGAGTCACTGTGATTGAGGTCGACATGCAGGCACGAGTCGAGGCCCAGGTCTCATCCGCTTTGGCTGCGTACTTCAGATCCCTAGGCGGCGGCCCTTCATCATCGACGCCTCCTCCCTCACCCCCCACCCCTCCGCAGTAGTTCTAGGATTCTTTCTTCTGTATAAAACGTTTTTCGAATATTTGATATATATATTTTTTATTTTAATTCCAATTTTTTGTTATTAAATTTTAATATTAATTAAATAAATAATTAATAATTAATAATTAATTAACTAATTATTGAAATTTAAATTTAAAAAAAAAATTCTTAAATGCGACCATATGGTCACTTTTAACGCGACCATCTGGTCGTATTTTCACTGAGTCTAAAAGTGACCATTTGGTCACATAACATATGACCATTTGGTCACTTTTGTATGTGACCAATTAGTCACTTATCTTTCACATAAATTACGACCAGATGGTCACTTTTTAGGCGACCATCTGGTCGTATTTTGACTGAGGCTAAAAGTGACCATTTGGTCACACAAAATACGACCATTTGGTTACTTTTTTATGTGACCAATTGGTCACTTATCTTCAAGATAAATTACGACCATATGGTCACTTTTTAGGCGACCATCTGGTCGTATTTTCTAAAGGTTGACTTTTTTGAGACCAAAAATTTATGGTCGTATATTTGTGACTATCCAGTCGCACAAATTCTGGACCGACCAGCTTTTTGGCCACCACTTATTTTGTCGCTTTTTTGGTCGCATTATAGACAAAAAACGACCATTTGGTCGCAATTTCATGGTCGCAAATTGACCAGTTTTTTTGTAGTGACAGCCAATCCATGCCCAGAATAATATCAAAATCAGATATGGGCATCATGATCAATGTAGCATGCAAACAAAAACCCAAAATACTCAACTCATCAGAATGAATGACTCTATCCACAACAATAGACTTCCCCAACGGTGTAGTAACATATAACTCATGCCCTAGAGGCTCAGACTCAAAAGCAGCTGACTCAACAAACTCGGTAGAAATAAAGGAATGACTAGCTCCAGAATCAAACAATACAAGTGCAGAATGGCCCATAAAAGTCACAGTACCTGTAACAACGGTGCCTGCAATCTCAGCATCCTCATGTGTGGTGGCAAATACCCGAGCCTGCTGTCGGGTCTGAGGTGGTGGTCTCGGCTGCTGGTTAAACCTAGCCTGACCTCTACCCTCAAACTGACCTCGTCCCTATCCTTGTTTCTGACCCTGACCCTGGCCCCTGGATTGTTGCGTGGCCTGAAGTTTCGGGCAATTTCGTCTGACGTTTCCCAATTGGTCACAAAAAAAACATCTCGTTGTCTTGCACCCTCCAAAATGATAACTAGAACAGGCATGACAATAAGGCATAGAAGGAACTTGAGCCCTAGGCTGGCTCGTCTGTCCCGAATAAGCCTGAGACCTGGTTGATACCCCACTCTTACCCTGGAACTGTCTCTGTGGCTGAGTCCCTCGACCTGACTGGTCGTCTTCAGCCTTTCTTTTCTGAGAAGAAGACTGTGCAACTGCCATCTCAACCTTCTTCTCGGAGGGTCCGATATCCAAATCCAAGGCAAGGCTTGGTGGGTTGTAAGGCTCGTACTTGTCCCCTAATATCTGCTCGCAATCCCACGATGAACCTCTTCTTTTTGTTTTCAAGATTAGCGATGTGACCTGTGGCAAATCTAGATAGCCAGTCAAACTCTCTCTAGTACTCCACCACAGATCTGTCTCTCTGTTTCAAGGTAAGACATTGTACCTCCAACTGATCTCTGATGTCCTCCGGGTAATATTTATCAAAAAACTTCTCCCTGAACATTTCCCAAGTAACTGTCAATGCCGGATCCAGAGAATGGGATAATCCCTCCCACCAGAACCGTGCGTCATCGACTAATGAGTAAACCCCGCAATGGACTTTCAAATGCTTAGGGCATCGAATGGAGTCAAGTGCTCTCTCCACTCTCAAGACCCATCTCTCGGCAAGTGCCGGATCAGTAGAAGTCCCATCGAACTCAAACGGTGCATGCCTACTATAATCTCTCAAAACCTTGGCAACATCATCAACCCTAGGTAAGGCAGCTGCCGGATCAGGCACTTTAACAGGCGGAGGAATAGCGGGACCAGCACAACCTCCTCCACCCCGTAGTAAGTCTAGGTAGTCTTTTTCCGAGATAGTAACATTTCACCCTTGCCTAGGCGGCAGGTCAACTGGAGGCTCATTCCCTAACTCAACATTTCCTGGAGCCGCACCTCCAACATCAACATGATCCACAAGGGGTGGCGGTGGTGGATTAACGACTCTTGGTCGACCCCGTCCTCGTACTGCAACTGTGGTTGCACCTCTACCTCCTCTAAGTGCTCTCGGAGGCATACTGAATTACGAATTCACACTTTTAAACTTAACAATAGCAAGTTCTAAAAGTGCAAAATCTAAGGTTACCTGGTGCCGTTGACCTCAATCGATGATAGGGACATGGATTATAAAACCAAAACATGAAAACATGCGATGCATGTTGTCTACAGAACCCGTAGGCTCTGATACCAACTGTGACGACCCGACTCATTTTAAAACACTTAAGACATTACACAACGGAAGACGACAACTTTACAGAAAATTTGCGTGGTTTTGTTTATATTTTGAACATACCAAAACCTGTTTACAATATTCACATCAGAGAAAAACGGGAAATGTGCATTTCCTATGTTTAAGAAAACATAAACGACAACATAAAACGTTTAAAATACAAAACAACGCTCTTTCGAGCCCAGGACACCAAATTTACACATTTACACAACCAAAAGACTAGCATTTCACAAATGTCACATTTCCATATCCTTGGCTCATCGCACGGTCAGTCAAGCGGCACCACGACCTCTACCCCGACCTCTCCCACGGGATGTACCTGTAAAATTGTAGTGCAGCAACATTAGCATATAGCTAGTGAGAGTAAAGTGAAATCAAGTGTTTACATGGACCGAAGTCCTTATCAGAAATAGTGTCTAACATTTCTATTACATGTCTACTATCGATTAGGCATCCAATCACTAAACACCGAGCACATCAATAAATAAGGCTAAATATGTCTTTACATTCATAACTACATGCACAAGGAAGTAAACATAATTGGCTCGGTTAAAGTCAGTTTCAACTACCATAACACATTTCAAACTTCTCTTGTCACCTCGCGTAACAACGCTATAGTCACCGTAATTATATTGTCACCATTCATACATAGTCACCATTGTCACCAATATTACATGTCACCATAAGTCACCACGAATATAAGTCACATTAAGTCACCATAGTCACCACGAATATAAGTCACCATAGTCACCACGAATATAAGTCACCATAAGTCACCATGAATATAAGTCACCATAAGTCACCACGAATATAAGTCACCATAGTCACCACGAATATAAGTCACCATAAATCACCACGAATATAAGTCACCATGAATATAAGTCACCATAAGTCACCACAGTTTCTGTCCTATTACCTAAGTACGTAGGATAATAATTAAAAGAAAACCTAAAGCATACTAGGCTATTTTTCCCTCCTCGGAAATCCCGAGTCCAAACCGTCACTTTCTATCTCAAATCTATTACACCAAAACCACACTTTAGCCCTCAAGTCTTAATACCATTCAGTGACGAGAATCTCGTCTTAATGCACTTTCCTTAGCCCAAGCATACTTTCAACAATATTTTCTTCCTAAACATCCACAACGCTTAACCTCAAATCAACTAAATCGTCAATGAATCCGAGCCATAAAAACACTAAAGCTCATTTTAAACTCACCTCTAGGATGCGTGGAAGAAACACCGCTCGTTGGATGCGTGAACGGTTGCTCGTGGTTTAAACCTACAAAGTAAAATATACAACTAAACATATTAATTTCTAAACCACGATCGAGTAAATAATAGTTAATTTAAACGTCAAAATGTTCCCGAAACCACTATAGAGTTTTCGACCTAGAAGAGAAAAAGTTATAGTTTTCGATTCCGATAAATAACCAAGAAGTAAATTCATATAAAAAACTCGACATACGAACACCTCAATTTGGAATACCTCGAAGGGCTCAGGTTTTCCATTCAACTCGAGTTTAGGTTCAAGAAAGCAACACCAACCAAAATGATTTTCTCTAACTACAAATCACCAACGACACCCGAGAAAAACGAATCGAAGCTTAAACGCAAAATTGGAAAACAAGGAAACCTAAAAACCCATTTTCTATTTACCTCATATCTCCCGGATCTGGAACGGATCGACTCAATTGATGGTATGAAATGAAAGCTTGTGTCGAGATCTTTCTATCGTGACGAGAATCAACAAAATCGGTCGAGAAACGGCGACGGAATCTCAGTTTTCCTATTTTTCCTTAAGCTCACGGGTGGGAGGGTTTTGAGCTCGAAATTTCTTTCTTTTTTTCTTTCAGTTATACGTACTAAAATTATATTTAATATATATATAACTTATGCTAAATGACCATTATGTCCCGACTTCAAATTCTTTAGTAAAAAGAGTCCCGGGTTCTCGTTATTGCACAGTTCCAATTCCAATTCATTTTAACCACTTCTAATCTAACTTAAAGTGATATAACAATTAGTAATGGCCCATGAATAGACGTTATTACACCTGATTCTATTTAAACGTTCTAACGAAAATTACTTAACGATCGAACTCGAGCCAAAAACTAAAATATTAAATTAAACTTCTAATTAAACAAACAATCATCAATCACTAAAATTACACTAAATGAAGCAATAATAATAAAAACAAAATTTTCACCTCAAAAATAACGGGACGTTACAGAAATGTTCCCAAGCATTTACTTAGTCATTTTTTGAAACCAAAAGTTTATCGAGTTATATAAACGGAACACTCTTAACCATGTGAATCGGTTTATTATTCTGATATAATATTTTATATTCTTATTACACATGATACTTCCACTTGCATATCAATAAAGTTAAATGATTTGGATCAAATCAATGAACAGTATCAGTGTATTTCATATTAGGATTTCTATATCGTATCCAATTACTGAAGACTATTTGATTTACTGTCTTAGACTATATCCACTTTATATCTTACATCAATATTAAAATTTAGTAACTCTAGAATTTTGCTTGCAGTTTGAATATTTAAAGAATATCAACATATGATAAATTGCACAAATTCACTAAAATATAATATTTTTATTCATTAAAAAAGATATTATATTACAAATTATGAATTCTAGGTGACAAATCTCAATAGCTTGGTGGCTAAAGGCTTTATTCAAGTTCAAGGAATTGATTACAATGAAGTATTCTCACCTATTCTAAGGCACACTTCCATGAGAACTATTTTGGGCTATTGACACTCAATTCAATCTATAATTGGAGCAAATGGATGTTACAATTGGTTTATTGCATGGCTTAAAATAGTCTCCTAAGCAGTGGAACAAAAGGTTTGATATGTTTATTACTGCAAATTAGTTTGTTAGAAATAGTTTAGATCAATGTATCTATGTGAAGCAAAATAGCTCAATGGTATTTTGTTTTACTCTTGTTATATGTTGATGATATGTTTATATTATTTTGTGACATCAATGAGATTATCAAAGTGAAAGAGTTGATGACAGTTTGAGATGAAGTACTGAGGTCATATTTGTTGGGATTGAGGCCTCTATAAAAAAGTTCTCAAGCAAAATTCCCAAAGATCTTTCCTTGCAGTATAATATTAATATAAAAACATAAAATAGAAGACTAACCTTTGTTGAGAAGTGTTTGAATCTTTCTCTTCTTTCTTGGTTACGATCTTGGGACCACCAAAAAGATCTTCCTCACTAAGCACAAAAGAGAATCGGTGTGTGGGCACTATCCTCTTTGAAAAAAATGAAAAGGGAAGAAATTTTTTTCCTTTAGACCACAGGGGCTAACAGCTAAAAAGAGAGAGGGGGAGAAGATAAATTTTTCTGAGTCTTTCTTTTGCTCTCTTAGTTGTGTTTTGGGGTCACTCCAAGCTTTCTATTTATAGGAAAACTAATGTCTCAAAAAATCTTTGAATATCTTTTAATTATTAAATAATTAAAAATATAATTTTGAATAATTAAGATATAATATCTTATTCTATAATAAGATATTCTCATATCACAATGTAAATTAATCAAAATTAATTATTCCATATCTACTCATTAAATTAATCATATTAATTTAAATTAAGATATCTTCAATATATTTTAAGTAAATAAAATGTATAAATTAATTATAAACCAAAGTGGCCCACCATGGGTCACACACCCATGTGTCATCTCTATGACAATATTGAGAATTTTATTTTTTTTCCTTTTTATTTAATAGAAAAATTCCATTAAATATTTAAATAAATAAAAAAACTTTTATTTATTTAATTCCTCTTTAATTTGACAACTTCAAATTAAATAATTAAATAGACTCCTCTATTCAATCTCCCATTAATTTTGGACAGCTGAAAAAATTAATTTAATTAAATAGACTCTTCTATTTAATCTCTCAATTAAAATAATTAAATAGACTTTTCTATTTAATAATTAAATAGACCCTGTTTAATAATTAAATAGACTCTATTCAATCACTACAAGAATAACTATTTTCACCGATGCATACTTTCGTTGGCAAAAACTAAATATTCGATGCTAAAAAGATTTATTGACGAAAACATTTCGTCAAGTAAGTGGTCGTAATATCTCCGTGGGGAAATATTTTACCAACGAAACTACATATTTCATTGGTAATAATATTTAGCAACACAAATGTATTAAATCGGTAAATATTTTTTTACCAACGAAATGTTCTTTTCGTTGGTAAATTTTACCAACGAAATATATAGTTTCGTTGGTATAATTACCAGTGAAACATCGTATATTCGTTGGTAAATTTTAGCAGAAAATAAAAAGAAATTTCTGAAATTTTTGCTTGTTTTTTGGTATACCCTGCTGCTTGATAAAAGAAAAAAACTTACAAAATTGCAAGAAGCAATTAAAAGTCTCCGCTGTTAAATTAAAATAGAGAACGTCTTGTATAATATTTTGACAAAATATAGTACTTGTATTGTCCTAACTAACAAAAATAGAGTGCTAAATCATCTTAACAAAACAAAGAACAGAACATAGAAGTCTTAAGTCAAAATAGAGAACCTACTCTCTAAAATACCTTACAAAATAGTGAACTACTATTGTCTCTAACATGCATTTTCCTAATTTAACAAAATAAAAGTCCTATAAGAATCCACACATGTCATCATTACGCTCATTCTTATTGTATCTTGTCTCAATCCCTTGGAGATACATAGTGAAGGGATTGATCTACTAAATTAGCGGAATATCATTTAGTAATCTAATTAACATTTAATTACGGATCTATTAATATCATGCAATTTGTGATAAAAACATGTAGATTTATGCTTTGAATTTCGAAAATTAAAACTGTTACTTACACTGAGTAATTAATGGAGAATCGGTTGAAGGTTTCTTTATAGCATCAAATCCTCAGCAACACCGGATCTTCTATGGTATATCCCGATCGAAAGCAAAACCGACTTGTGGGAATCGAACCGGAAGAATAAAAGAAGAAGAAATTTCTTCTAAATTTTTCCCTAAGGAAAATCGGCAATTGGGCAAAAACTAGAGAGAGAATTTTCACTTTTCTAATTAAAGTGAGAAGTGTACAAAATATGAATCCCAATGGTCATATTTATAGGAAAATATGATATCTAATCTAATTAGAATTCATTATTATCTAATTATTAAATAATTGAAAAAATAAATAAAATTATATATATATAAAACATATATACGTAATCTTGTTTTTGAATTGTCATGCACGCCTGATAAGAGATTTACACACACACACACACACACACATATATATATATAAAACTTATTATTTATTTACCATTTTATATTTAATAATTATGTATTTTTGAATTTAAAATTAGAAAAATTCAAATATTAATTTCTAATTTAAACACATTTAGCCGAAAATTATTATATTAATTACCATTGAATCTTATTCAATTAATTAATTATTTTGGGCCAAAACTAATTAGTTTTATAAAACCAATGGGGTTTAACTCTCTCAATATTTATTATTAAATTAAATAAACTCATAATTTAATAAATAATATTAAATATTAATTCCATGTAACATCCCAAATTCCCAAAACATGGAAATTAACTAAAATGCAGCGAAAACATAAATAACAGCAACTCAAAATTAATACTCTTCATTTAGAGTCAAAACTAAACAAAGCTTTATTTTGTTCACAATGAAATCTCCACAATTTCAAAATCCATCAATAAAATTTAATTTGAGCTCAGTTTTAAACGAAACAATTCAAATCAACTATTCAAAATTTTGGAACAAGCAAAACATGAAAATCAACATAAATAATGGAAATAAAATCCCAATAGTCCACAAAGCGAGAACGAAATATAAACACGCCGACTTGTAAATCCAAGCCCAACTAGTCACCGCCCACGACCCAATCATTTGCAAGATTTCTTCTTTTTATTACCTAAAAAAAATATTGTAGCATCATGAGGCTACGCCCAGTGAGAATAAAGTTAATTTAAGAGCAACGCCATGAGAAACTTTCTAAATTCCTTAAGTCCATATTCGGTCTCACAACTTCCAAATATCCCTCAACTCCAAAGGCATAATTTCAACTCTAGAGAAAATCCCATTCTTATATTCTTTTTACCCAATGCCTTAGCTCCACTTTATTTGCAATTAAAGTGAGCCGTACACTAAAGGGGTGAAGCCGTGTCACCACGTTTCGACCTTTGAGTTATTCTTCTTATGAGTTTGCAAGACTCACAAGCAAACCAACAAGTTTATTCTCTCTCATTGATCAAATGGAATGAACCTACCCCGCTAAGTGTAATTAAGTTGTGCACAACTCTAATTCACTTAACGGTTTATTCTTCATTAAGTATGACCCTACTTAATGAGAACCTACAACCACATTATCTAAGGCAACGAATAATATGATTTTAAAGAAAGAATCACTACCAGAATGCTTGACAAAGCCTAGGTCCAGTTTCTAGCCCAGAAAACCCGTTTCCTCCTAAAACTGACCTTAAATAGGCTAAAACTCAAAAATTCCAAAATCTGGAAAATTAATGTATTTTCAGCGTTTAAAGGGTCTAAAAATACCTAAAATTAGATCTCTAACTCATGAAACGGTTTCCCAAAGAAATCTCACTCCAAAAAGCTAAACTAGCTTAACTAGTGCGGTTTTGCTTCTTTTTCGGCGCCAACCGATAAGGAAATTTCATAAAATTTTCCAGCAGCTTAAAAGACTTAAGAATAGCCCCTAAGTCATCTAGATTCACTTAGGAATCATCCAAAATTAATCCCCCACTAAAACTCCCAATAAAAGGGGTTCGACTGATCTAGTTTTTACATAAGGCTCTATCGATCCTACTACAATAATGACAAATTCCAGCAACTTCAAGATCATTAAAACATCCAAAAAGAGACTAGAAATCATATAATTAACACTTTAAAATCAACCAACCTGAAAATCCAATGTTAACATCAAATAATGTCATCCAAAAGCATGCGTGCCATTTAATTCTTAAATCCTTAAATTCAATTCAAACGAACCATACGTTCTGCTTAGTATATGAACACCAAAGTATCACTCCAAACACACAACCCAGAAACAGATCATACTTATAAAGAAAAAGAAAATTAAACATGACATTGATCAAAGATTAACTAAATTCTCACCTTAATTCCAATTAAAAGCAAAAGCAAAACTTCCTCTCTCCAATGGTTTTTAAGAACCTAAAAAACCATCCAGACAATTTAAAACCTATCCTAAAATTTTACCCAAAAGTAAAATTTAACAATACACGACAACGTGACGCCGAAAACGACCCACAAACAAGAGCAGTCCCTAAAAAGGGCTGCCCTTGCCGTCGGCCAGCAACAGCCCATAAGGGGCTGCTGCGGCGGCTGTTCCCTCTTCTGGGGCGGCGGCTGCGGTCCCTTTTTGGTTCCGGTATTTGTTCTTTTAAAAACAAGGATTAGGAAGAAGGCCTCTTTCAAGAATTTAAGGGTTAGAGTTTTAAGGGTTTGAGACAAAATTCAATCAACAAAGGGTTTGAGAAATTGGTTTTCAAGAAAACACTAATCCAAGATCAAAATCTAAAATTAAAAGAAATTGTTGAAAGAGGGACCAATTTACCTTTCTTGATTGAAGATGAAATTTTCCCAATTCCTCCAAACTACTCTAAATTGAACCCAACGATGGTCTCCAAAAACTATAAAGAAGAGAAGGAAGAATTAATGGAGAAAATCCGACCTAAACCCTTCCTTGGGCGGCGACAATGGGAAGAAGAAGAAGAGAAATATGGAACCCTACCTTTCCTTTCTGTCTCTGTACGTTATGTTCTCTATGTCAAGCCTTCATCTTTTTTTTTTCTTTTCTTGCCCTCCCCCTCCCCCATGCTACTTCACCTCCTTTTCTCCTTTTTTTTTTTAGATAATGTCCTTTATTTAATTCCTGTAAAAGAATTAAAATTAAAACACTACTTCCTCCTCAAACAAAAGAAAAACAAACCCACATATTTAAATAAATAAATTATTTATTCAAATGTTACTTACCGGGAATTCGGGTCGTCACATTCCATTTAAATAAACTCATTATTTAAACAATTAATAATATTAACATTAGTTCCCGTTTAAATAATTTATTTATTTAAACAATTAATTTTTCCTTAAAATATTACAATTGATAATGTTATATTAATTTCCATTTAAATAAACTCTTTATTTAAACAATTAATATTGTATCAATATTAATAATATTAATGTTAATTTTCATTTAAATAATCTCATTATTCAAATAATTAATATTGCCTAATTTTAAGTAAAATCAATTACTTAAATTATTTGTTATTCCTAAGTAAAATTAATAACTTAGTTTTGCTACAATGATATTGTAACGCCCCGTTACAAGGTAAGATCAATTTTGAATTAAATTAAAATTTTCTTTAATTTAATTAACGGGTTTGGAATTATTGATAAATGATCTATATTTTTATTTAGGCTTTTGGGTGACACTTTATGATAAGTGTCACATTTGTAAATAGCTTGGAATAAGAGATAACTGATGATGTGGCAAGTTTAGCCCCAAAACCTAATCTTAACTAATAGTCATCCTCTCCCACACCTCATGCCGCCGCCCCCCACTTAGAGAAGGAGAAGAAAAGTCCGTCGTTTCGTCTCGTTGGCTCATTGCTCATCGATTCGATTTTAAATTCAAGTGAATAGGTATCGATTTCTTGGACAAAAGGTAAAATTTTTCCTCCTTTTCTTTTTCCTTTCTTGATGTCGACGCCTAGAGTAGGAAATTGGCATGAGATTTGAGTTGAGCTTGATTAGGATCGAATTGTTAGTTTTGACGGTTTTCGGCAGTTTTATCGTAATGATGTATTTGCATGCTTTAATTAGACTCTTTGAGCTGCTGTATTTTAATTGTGTTTTCTGATTTAGAATGAACATTATCAAGAGGATAATGTAAAGAGATTAAGGAATGATGTCTCGACAGGTGTGTTAAACTAGTATGAGGCTACGAGCTCATACTTAGTAAAAAGAGTTATGAGAGTGAGCTCATAATGAGTAATGGACGTTGCTCGTATAAACGATCCATTAGGGGATTAGTTTTGGTTACGATTGTAACTAAGTATCTAAGAAAGGTTTGTAGTCCTGAGAGACCGCCTTCTTAATGGATGGTTTGAATGATTGATTATTTATGCTTGTTAATTTAGAGTTGGCTTATGTTTCGAATTGGGATGTGTGTTGGGAGGATTATTATTATGAATGTTGGTCTTGGATATGGAATTAGTTAATAATTGCCTATTCATGTAAAGAGATTGAATGTGAGGTTTAAGTGACGTTCTATGTGAAAGAGACATTGGAGAGTGTTGAGTGTTGGGACTCGGTATAAGTTATTAGAGATTATTTAAAACTTTACCTTTGTTTAGATCGTTTTCTCACTTGCTTTAGCCTCACAGTGCTATCTGTGGTTTCTTTTCAGGTAACAATGGACCGAGAGGTGGCGGTTGATGAAGTGGAAGAGATGAGAGTTCATGTCGTGGTGGCTAGACAAATGCATCTTTAATTTTCATCGGGATTAAGAATAAAGTACTCGAATTTTATTGACTATATTTTGTTTTATGAGATTTGAGACTCATTCTAGTTTTGAAATATTTTGTTATTGAATTTAGCTCATTGTTTTTGTTTTAAAGATTGTAACTCCGGAGTTGTTGATTTTATTCAATTGACTATTTGGTTGAGGATTTTTCATATTTTTCAATAAATGTCATTTATTGAGTCTTCCGCTGCATTAACTAAGTTTGTTTTAAACTCTGAAAAGTTGGGTCTTTACAGATATTTGGGCTAGCATAGGGACTCGATGGACCTATAGATCATGGGCTTAATAATTAGTCAATTAAGTGATTAACTCATAATCAGTTAATTACTTATTATTTAACTATGAATAATTCCACTATAGATTCATAGCTGAACTCCCCTCACTATAGATGAGATATGTCCATTTAGTTTATCTTTATTTATATCTGTGATATAATGCTTCATGTGGAACCTTCATAATTACAGGCGGATAAATTTACTGTTTTGCCTTTGCAATTACCGTTTTATCCCTGTGTTCTCGCTGATTCTCCAATGAACATTATCTTTAGTCGAACTAGAGATAATATACTTCTGTGATCAATAGAAGTCGTGGCGCCACTTGTTCATGTCTCGAATCAGTACATCAAGAGAGTTTCCTAAAGTTCCTAAAATGTTTAGGTATCGCACTGATACTGTTAATTTATAGGAAAGTTATGAATTCCATCTCGTGTAAATGAGTTCTCAGCTACTTATCTAGCCATGTTCCCAAAACAGGAGTGTTTTGAGTGTTCTTACAGATCGCTCTCAACCATGTGAATCAAAGAACATAACTCCACAAATAGGAGTCTGCATTTCACTCAGGATTGAGATCTATCACGGTTGATAAACTTAGTTTGATATTCGATTATTTCTCGTAAACGGTACTAATGAGAAATTTGATTGAACATCGTGGTCCTGTCTTATACAATTAACATTGCATATGATACTTCCATTTCATGTCTCCCACATGAATGATTAGGATTAGATCATTTTTTTATTAACAAAATGTGAAGCTATCAACAATTTACCAGGATAAGGTTCCCAAACGTTATCCATTTATTGTAGACACTTTTAAGTTACTCATCTCGACTTTAATCCTCTCGTATGACTCATATACTAAGTTGTGATTTCATAAAAGTAACTTAGGGTTTACTATTTGAATGTTTGATATTAATATATTTTCATATATTCTTAATATCGTCAATTGAATCAATCTAGATAATATAAAGAACTTATGTTTATTTATTTAATTTATTCAAAATAAATTATTATAATTAAATAATTACAAGTTCTAGGACACCATTGCTAACACATAGAACAAAATGAAATAGACTTATTCACAATATATGACTCAACAATACAACTTTCTGCTTGTGCTTTGTTTCTAACATACTGTTTCAAGGTTCTAAGACTCCTTTCAATAGGATGCATCCAACTATAAGTTACAGGACCCACAATTTTAGCTTCATAAGATAAATGCACCGCCAAGTGAATCATGACATCAAAGAATGCCGGGGGGAAAATTCTTTCAAGTTTACATAAAATAATGGTCATATCCAGCTGCAACCTCTCTAAATCAGCAACATGCAATGTTTTGGCACATAATGCACGAAAGAAATTACTAAACTCAGTAATTACTGTACTTATGTCACATTGCACAAAATTTCGGATAGCATTTGGGAGAAGACGTTGAAGTAACACGTGTGAATCGTGGCTTTTTAACCTGAATAACTTTCCCAAGTCCACATTTATGCAACGAGATATGTTTGAGGTAAAACCATTAGGAAATTTCACATTTTAAAAAAATGTACAAGCCTTAATTCTCTCTTTTTATGTTAATGTGTGCAAAACTAGAGGTTTGACAAATGTATTCCCAACTTTTTGAAGATGCAACTCTTTTTGTATATTCATATCTTTCAAATCTAGACGTGCCTTCAAAGTGTCTTTATTTTTTCCCTCTATTGAAAACAAGGTCCCAATCAAGTTATCACATATGTTTTTTTCAATATGCATAACGTCAAGTTTATGTCGTAATAAGACCTTTGACCAGTATGGTAGATAAAAGAAAATGCTTTTCTTCGTCCAGTTTAGATTTACTTCAGGTCGTTTTCGCTTCTTACCTTGTATAGATGGGTTCTTACCAGCCTTCAGAAACTGCAAGTGATTCAAATCTTGTAATATCGCAACACCATCTTTAATTTTAGGTTTCTCCCTTAATTCATGATTTCCATCATGAACTATATGATTCATAGGAAGATACCTACAATGACCCATAAAACAAATTTTACTTCGTATTCCCAATGATGAGGTGTCTTGTAGACATATAGGACATGCTTTATATCCTTTTGTACTCCAACCGGACAAATCACCATATGCTGGAAAATCATTTATAGTCCATAACTAAGCCTTATCAATGGGCAAGGCCGGGCCGGCCCGACCCTTAAATGAATGGGCCCGAGCTTGTCAGGCCTGATCTATAAATGGGTCGGGCCTGGCCCGGGCCTGACTTAAAATGGTAAGTTCAAGCCCAGTCCATGGGCTTGGACCCATAAGATAAAATACGGGCTGGGCCGGGCTTGGCCCGTTTTTGCAGGCTTGGCCCAGCCCGTTCAAATTTTTTTGAATTTAATTAAATTTCTATTAAATTATTAATTGTATTTTAAAAAAAATATTTTTAACTTTTTAAACTTAAACTTTTTACTTTTCAGTATTTATTTTTACTATTTCATTATTTGTTTATATTTTTTCATGTTAATTAAACTTAAATTTAACTATAAAGTGATAAAGTTAATTTATTATTTTGTTATTATATATATTTTTATTTATACTTTATTTTATATGGAATTAAATGTTTTAAATTAAATTTATTTATCATTTTTTTTAACTTAAGTTGACTATATATTTTTTTTTTATTAAATGTAGCCGTTGGAGGTAATTCCTTAATAATTTTATTATTTTTATTTTTTTTAAAGATTATTCCATTTTGTTAAAAAAATAAAATATATTTTTAAATTTGTATATAAGATTATATTTAAATATAAAAAATAATATAAAATATTAATATTATAGATATTAAATATATATATTTTAAATAATTTTTAACGGGGTTTGAACCGGGCTTAGGGCCGGGCCTGATGGGGGCCCTATGGATAAAGCCCGCGGGCCAGGTTTGGGCTCAAATGTATGATCCATATCTAGCCTATTAATTTATAGGCTGGGCCGGGCCTGGCCCGTCAACCGTTGACTTGCGGGCTGGGCCTGGCCGGGCTTGGACCGGCCTATAGGCTTTATCCATATGATGAGCCCTATCCATAACAATGCATCATGTAATTGAAAATACTCACACCTTGAACTATCAAAAGTTTTAATACCCTCGATCCCCAAATCATTCAATTCTTCAATTAATGGTTGTAAGAAAACATCAATGTCTTTTCCAGGAGATTTTGGCCTAGGTATAAGCAAGGTCATAAAAAAGAAAGACTCTATCATGCACTTCCAAGGCGGGAGGTTATAAGGTATTAACATAACTGGCCACATACTGTAAGAAGTAGTCATATTACCGAAAGGGTTGAATTCGTCTGATGTCACTGCCAAACACATATTTCGAGGATCATTGGCAAACAAGGGAAACTCTTTATCAAAATGTTTCCATCCCTCAGCATCTAACGGATGACGTAGAATTCCTTTTGTTTCAACTCGTTTGTCTTTATGCCATCTGTAACGTCCCGTTACTTTTGGAGGTAAATTTTTTTTTATTTTAAATAAAGTATTTAAGTTAGTTTAAACTTAGTAATTTCGATTTTAGTAGTTATTTTCGTTCAAAAGCCTTTTCAAACCTTTTACTACTTTAAATTAGTTTCGGTGACATTAATAATTATTAACGGGCCAATTAATAATTATTAATCACCTTTAGATTATTTTAAGATCATCGGGTTTCGTATTTTAATCGAATCTTTTAAAAGGGACGTATACGTCATTTTCCAATTTCTTAAAAATATCACAAATCACTATTCACTTTCTTTCTCATTAAATAGTCAACTTTGGTCAAAGAAAATTCATTTTCATTTTCTCTTCTTCCTTGCTTGGGCCGAGACGCCCTCCCCTCATCCCTCTCTCTTTGGCTTTTCATATTTACTCGGTAGATCACCGTAATTCAGGTACCGTTGAAAAGCTCTCATCCCAAGGATCATTTCTAACCTAGCAATCGAGGTTTTTGCTCGTTTTCTCGAGGCCTTAAGGTATGACAAAACTTCTAAAATTTGATGTGAATAGTATTTTAATGGAGGTTTTGAGTTGAAATCTTCAAATTCACACACCGAAGCTTGAAGATTTCAATCGAGGAAGTCGTTTTGTGAAGTTTTAGAAACTTTCCTAAACCCTAAAATCAAGTTTGAGTTGAAAACCCGTCCCGTGTTAATTTCTCTCACTTGACCGAGTTTAGGGTGTTTAGTTTGTTATGATTTTACGTTTTACATAATTTCTCGGAATTCGAATATTATGTAAAACCCAAAAGTATGGTGACCCATTGATATCTCGACTTTCAAAGTGTCTTAAATCAACCCCAATCATCTCTAAAAGTGCATAAAAGACGGAAACCGAACCCAAACCCTCTCTTCCTTGTTGGGCCGTGGGTCCCTTAGGGTTTAAATCCGGAGTTTTCGTCGTTTTATGTGTTTAGATGTCGTTGCTCAATTTTCAGATAATTAATGGTTGTTAGGTGTATTTGATATGTAGGTTTGTGATCGATTGCGTGACTTTGGCTCCAGCACCTTGGAAGCTTGGATTTCACGTCTAAGGTGAGTTTAAAATAGAAGTTAGTAATTTTATGAATTATGTTTCATTTCGTTATTGTTTATCGAGGTTAAGACGGGGACTAACTTCCGGAAGTTATACTTGGTTGGAGACTTTAACTCGGATGTGAGTGGAGTGGCTTTGGTGTACTTATGGTTTTGGAAGAAAAAGAGGATTTATGAGTGGTTTGGAAGTCTTATAAGATGAATTGGAGATTTTAGATGAAAGTGGATGAATGAGGAACTTTAAGTGATTTGGGAGTCAAAGTAGCTTAGAAATTACACTTGAGTATTGACTCGTGTAATTCAAGCGGTTTATGTTCTTTAGTAGTTTAGTGGAACTTTATCTAACTTACTAGGGAGTTTGATGGATTCTATACGGTACTATGTGATATGGCACATGATAGTATGTGATACGCTCCATACGGTATCATGGTGCGACGATATGTGATATGGCACATGATAGTATGTGATACGCTCCATACGGTATCATGGTGTGAGGCTATGTGATATGGCACATGATAGTATGTGATACGCTCAATATGGTATCATGGTGCGACGATATGTGATATGACACATGATAGTATGTGATACGCTCCATACGGTATCATGGTGCGAGGTATGTGATATGGCACATGATAATATGTGATACGCTCCATACGGTATCATGGTGTGAGGTTATGTGATATGGCACATGATAGTATGTGATACGCTCCATACGGTATCGTGGTGCGAGGATTTGTGATATGGCACGTGGTATGTCGACTTCGGTCCATACGGTATTATGATACGATGAAAGATAGTTAGTAATACAATTACATAATCTTTAGATTTGTATAGTAAGACTTAGTAATAACGGGTACTTTTACTTTAAGTCTTGATATCGTTACTTTTAGAAAGTATATTATGTATGTTGACTATATTTGGAATGAGGAATGGGTAGTAAAAGTGAAATCTAGGCCTTTGGACACGATTTCTGACATGAAATGTTGTTCATAGGATTACTTGCTTTCATTTTACTATTACTAGCATTTTTATGCTAATGTTGCTACAATTACATTTTTTTTCAAGTAAGACCAGTGGTAAAGGACGAGGTAGAGGAGGTGGCGCCGCGTGACCTGGCAAAACAATGAATGGACAAGAACATATGTGGTTTTGGGTGGAGCATTCTTGAATGCTCTTAAATATTTCATTACTTTTATTATGTTTCATTTTGAGCTCGATGGAGCGTTTGTATAATTTGTATATGTTTTTCGAACTTTAAACTTCCTTTAGCATTTTCATCATATTATGGAATGCGCTTTCCAGGTTTATTGCTTTTTCTGAAAATTGGGTTGTAAACAGGTTTTGGTTTATCCGAGTTTTAAACGAACCCATGCCGTTTTTCTGTAAAATCAAGTTTTTCCGCTACGCATTTATTTTAAAGGATTTTACGAAAAATCGGGTCATTACACCATCTCATATCAGACGCGGTATGCTTTGATAGAAACAATATTTTCAACCTTGGCTTAAGGGGAAAATGACGTAATACTGTGTTAGGAACTTTTTTTCTCTTCCCATCATCAACCTTGTATCGAGATTCACCACAAACTGGACAATACTCGAATTCTGCATACTCTTTCCTGAATAATACGCGATCATACTTACACACATGAATTTTTTCGTATCCTAATCCAAGACCACGCAACATCTTCTTACTATCATAATATGAACCAGGTAAGACTGACTCAATTGGTAGTGCTTGCTTTAATAATTGGAGTAGCATGTCGAACGACTTATTACTCCAATTATTTAACACCTTGATGTGAATCAATTTCACCAAAAATTTCAAACTTGAGAAACGAATACAACCGGGGTATAATTCTTTTTGCACTTCACCCATCAAATTTGAAAAATTATCTTCAGAACCCCCCTCGTTTACATCATAATGACCACTTTCATTTTCATCTAACGTGCCTCCTTGCAACTCATTCAACACTTCTAACATTTCATCTTCTTCTCTCCCCTCTAAATTTATCTTTGCATTCATAGGCTCATTATCGGAGTTTATTGGAAATAAGGAGTTAAATCTACTTCCTCTCCATGGAATACCCCTTGATCGTATGTCGAAGATATACCATGAATGTAGAGATGTCTCTCTATACCTTCAAATCCTTCAAATCTTATATTTAGACAACTTCTA